>JAVJIF010002854.1:0-404435 GCA_038442645.1 Agave tequilana
GCAGCTCTTCTTCTTCTTCTTCTTTCACTTTTATTTTCTCTGCTGCTTTTTTAATTTTTTTCTCTCTTATTTCTCTTCTTTTTTTTCTTTAATTCAAGCCTTGAGTCTGTTCTCAGTCTCCATTTTTTCAATTTTCATTTCAAGCTGAGAAACATATTCTCTCAAGTACTGATTTTGATTCCTCAACTCTTCAATTTCTTCAGTTTTGCTCATCCCGTGGTGATGGCAAACAACCTGTAAAAGTTGGTTGTTGCTCACTCGTCTCTTCTTGCTCAATTATTTCTGCAGCTTCTGGCTCCTTTTCCGACGGGGTGTTAGCTTGATTATATGTATTTCCTTCTTCTTCTTCTTCTTCTTCATCTTCATCTTCATCTTCATCTTCTTCTTCTTCCTCCTTCTCTTCCCCTTCAACAGGCATAATTTTTTCATCATTTGAGATGTTTGGCCATTCGACACAAAATCTGAAAAAAAAAATTAAGTTAAAACCAAAACAATGAAATAATTATACTGCGACCATGGTCGCAATTTATTTATTAACTATTAAGATAGAATGCGACCATGGTCGCAGTTTATTTGTCCGGCACATAAATTTAACTGCGAAGACTTGCAGCTTAATACTGCGACCATGGTCGCATTTAATGTATACAGTATTATCAGGAGAATGCGACCATGGTCGCACTTTGTATGTCCGGCACGTAAAATGAATTGCGAAACATACAGCTCAATACTGCGACCATGGTCGCATTCTGAGATTATGGTCGCATTTTAATTGTAATGCACATAAAAAAAAACTTGAACCAAGGCCCATTTAAATGTATAAAATTTGAATCAACACTATATGGTATTTAATATTTTAAAACTTACGATATTTGCGTCAAGCTCATTTAGATCAACTTCAAGTAGAGATCTGCTAATGTTCTGGAGGTCCCATCTTATAAAACGTGGGTTTTGTCCTCCAAACCAGACCTCGGCTCAAAAATAGGAGCCCTCTCACATAGCCAATACTGCAAAATGCAAATTAAATTAGTTTACACAAATATTCACAAGATTATGGGGAAATTTCATACAATGTTGGCCAAATTTGATATTCATACTTACAATAATTTGCACGGAGCATCCTTGCAGCTCGTACGTGGCGTGCCTGAAGATGTCCATTGACTCAATCAGGAATTGCCAAACAGCTTTAGCCCAGCATACTGTCCTCATCAGCTGCATATTGAAAATCTGTTCCACAATATACCACGGCACCGTGCATTTACTGCTAGAGAAGAATAGAGTGGCCGACATGTACAGGATGATTATTGTAGTAAAGTCTTGAGCTGCAAGTCTTTGTCTGTCTCTTATAATTTCATGTAAAGTTACTTGCTGCTCAAGCTGTTCATCCTTTGTCACATCTAATTCACCCCTCCTCATTTTCTTGACCAGAAGATCATCCAAAGCCTCTTCAATAGATACTTTCGTGATCTTCTTTATTTGGGGAAATAATGTTTTATAACCCCTCTGTCTTTCATCGTACAGGTCTTATTCATAATAAAATCCGCCCCTATGACAGGTAGACCAAAAGTGAGGGCACATTCTCCACTGTTAACTCAATTTGTTTACCCCAATTCTAAGGTCCTTGTATCCCTATGATACCGGTCTAAAATACTCAGTACAGCAATGTTTGATTTTAGACCTTTTTCAACCCCAAATCCCTCATTGTAGAATGCCATGAAGATTGGGCCAAATGGGGTATTCTTGATCGCCTCTAAGAAATCGGCCTGAATGTACTTTTTGAATTTCTTTATGAACTCGCACATAGGTTTTAGGCTCGATCTCAGAGGACGAACCTCATCTGTTGTTTACCTATAGATGTAGAAAAATTAAAAACTTTAGACCAATGATTACTTAAAAACTATAGGGAATAAAAAACATATTATTTTAGAACACTGCGACCTAGGTCGCAGTCATCCACATTGCAAATGTAACAACTGCGACCCGGATCGACACTGCGACCAAAGTCGCAGTCATTTACAGCGCAAATGTAAACAACAGCGACCCGGGTCGATAACTGCGACCAAGGTCGCATAAGACTACAGTGCAAACATAAACAACTGCGACCCGGGAATTAAAAAACAGATGACATTTAATACACTGCGACCATGGTCGCACGACACTAGATCGCATATTGAAACAACTGCGACCCATGTCGTCAGTATGTAATAAAAAAACAAAGGACGTATCAATACTGCGACCAACGTCGCATTCGTCTAAAACGAAAAGTCCAAAAAAAAAATTTAAAACTCTACGATCTAAGTCGCAACAGATCTGCAACTATAATTTTAACAACTGCGACCGAGGTCAACAAATAGTGAATGAAAAAAATTTAATTTAAAAATATATTAAAAAGGTCACATACATATACATCGCTTTTTAAAAAATACTGCGACCATGGTAAAAATAGAAGGAAATGAAAAATTGAAAAAAATGGACCTTTATTGTTGTGTTAGAAAATTTATAAATTTAAAAAAAATTCGTCATCTAAAGTTTCAAAATCTCTTTCTTAATTGCGACCATGGTCGCAATATTTAAAAAAAAATAGATACAAATTTGGAAAAAATTTAAAAACTATGAAAATCCACAAACCCTAAAAAAATTTTGAAAATATCGTTTTTGTATTACCTTTTTCGGCGGATGATTTCTTTGGCGCCATGTGTTGCAAATATATTTTTTAAAAAACAGAACAAATTTGTGAAACAATAGAACTAATTGGATCAGAATGATCAGGTGAAATTTTAGAGCTGTAAATTTTTTTTGAAAGGAAATGTTTTTACATAATGTAAAAAGTTTTGTGAGTGAGGGTATTTTCGGAAAATACAATGTTGAGGTGACTGACATTAAATTAGGCGGAATTTTTCTGGATTTTGTCCGCCAAAATTTTTAACAGGTTGCGGCTCTGATATTGCCACGTCCCGCCGGCTGAGAAACTCTTTCAGCTGGCGGCTGAGGTACAGTAACCCTATATATATATATGTATATATATATATATGTATATGTATATATATATGGGGTTACTGTACCTCAACCGGCAGGCTGAGAGAGTTTCTCAGCCGACAGGACGTGGCTACATCATAGCCACACACCTGTTATAAATTTTGGCGGACAAAAGATGAAAAATCCCGCCCAATTTAATGTCAGTCACCTCAACAATGCATCTTCCGAAAATACCTTCAGTCAAATCTTTTTTCCTTATGTAAAAAAGTTGCCTTTCTCAAAAAATTTCATCTCTAAAATTTCACCCGATCATTTTGATCCAATTAGTTCTTTTGTTTCACAAATTTGATCCGTTATTTTAAAAAATATATTTGCAACACATGGCACCAAAGAAATCATCCCGAAAAAGGTAATAGAAAAAAGATATTTTTCAAAAATTTTTAGGGTTTGGTATTTTAATTGTTATAAATTTTTTCCAGATTTAATTCCGTCTGAGTCTTTTCTATTTTTTTTTTAAATCTTTGAACCATGTTCGCACATAAGAAAGAGATTTTGAAACTTTAGAGGACGAATAAATTTTTAATTTAAAAAATTGTAACACAAAGATAAAGGTGTTTTTTTTCAAGTTTTTTTTCATTTCATTCTATTTTTAGTTTCTCGCAGTATTTTCGAAAAAGTGATTTATATGTATGCGACCTTCATAATATTTTTTTAAATCTAATTATTTTCATACACTTTATGTCGACCTCGGTCGCAGTTGTTAAAATTTTGTTTTCAAATGTGTGTGTTTTTTTTTTTTGGGACTTTTCAAATTTGACGAATGCGACGCTGGTCGCATTATATGAAACTTCCTTTTTTTTAACATACTGAAGACATCGGGTCGCAGTTGTTTCAATATTTATGTAGTGTTTTGCGACCATGGTCGCAGTGTATTTAACGTCATTTGTTTCATCATTCCTGGGTCGCAGTTGTTTATTTTTGCACTGTAGACTGATGCGACCTTCGTCGCCGTGTATACCCTGGTCGCATTTCTTTATGTTTGCACTGTAGATAACTGCGACCTTGGTCGCAGTGTCGACCAGAATCGCTGTAACAGTTTGTGTTCGAACTGAAGTGTTATGCGACCTGGGTCGCAGTGTAGACCAGGGTCGCCGTAGTTTGTGTTTGCACTGTAGATGACTGCGACCTTGGTCGCAGTGTCGACCCGGGTCGCATTTCTTTATGTTTGCACTGTAGATAACTGCGACCTTGGTCGCAGTTTATTAAAAATAATATGTTTTTTACTCACTTATAATTTATAAATAATCATTGGTCTAAACTTTTTTATTTTTCTTCATCTATAGGTAAACAACAGATTAAGGTTCGTCTACTGAGATCAAGCCTAAAACCTATGTGCGAGTTCATCAAGAAATTTAAAAAGTACATTCAGGCAGATTTCGTAGAGGCGATCAAGAATACCTCATTTGGCCCAATCTTCATGGCCTTCTATAATGAGGAATTTGGGGGTGAAAAGGCTCTGAAATCAAACGTTGCGGTACTGAGGATTTTAGACAAGTATGATAGGGATACAAGGACCTTTAGAATTGGGGGCAAACAAATTGAATTAACAGTGGAGGATGTTGCCCTCACTTTTGGCCTACCTATCAGTGGAGCAGATTTTGTTATGAATAAGACATGTACGATGAAAGACAGAGGGGTTATAAAATATTATTTCCCCGATATAAAGAAGATCACAAAAGTATCTATTGAAGAGGCTTTGGACGATCTTATGATCAAGAAAAGAATGAGGGGTGAATTAGATGTGACACAGGATGAACAGCTTGAGCAGCAAGTGACTTTAAATGAAATTATAAGAGACATACAAAGACTTGCAGCTCAAGACTTTACCACATTAATCATTCTATACACGTCGGTCACTCTTTTCTTCTCTGGCAGTAAATGCACGGTGCCGTGGTATATTGTGGAACAGATTGCCAATATGCAGCTGATGAGGACAATATGCTGGGCTAAAGCTGTTTGGCAATTCCTGATTGAGTTAATGGACATCTTCAGGCACACCACGTACGAGCTGCAAGGATGCTCCGTGCAAATTATTGTACGTACAAATCTCATATTCAGCCAACGTTGTATGAATTTTACCCAAAAAATTGTGAAAAATTGTGTAAACTAATTTAATTTTCCATTTTTGCAGTATTGGCTATGTGAGAGGGCTCCTATTTTTAAGCCGAGGTCTGGTTTGGACAACATAACCCCACGCGCAGTAAGATGGGACCTCCAAAATATTAGCAGATCTCTACTTGAAGTTGATCTAAATGAGATTGACAGGAATATTGTAAGTTAGACTTCTTTTTATGTGCAGTACAAATAAAATGCGACCATAGTCGCAGTATTGAGCTGCACTTTTCGCAATTCGTTTTGTGCCTGACAAAGATTGTGCGACCATGGTCGCATTCTCCTGAAAATTCCTTTTACATGAAATGCGACCATGGTCGCAGTGTTGAGCTGCATGTCTTGGCAGATAAATTTGTGCAGGACAAACATACTGCGACCATGGTCGCATTCTTATCATAAATACTGAATAAATAAACTGCGACCATGGTCGCAGAATAATTATTTCATTATTTTATTTTAAACTTACCTTTTTCTTTTTATTTTCAGATTTTGAGTCGAATGGCCAACATCTCAAATGCTGAAAAAAATATGGTTGGCCTTCCTGTTGAAGGGGAAGAGGATGAGGAAGAAGAAGAAGCAGAAGATGAAGAAGAAAATGAGAAGAAGAAGAAGAAGGCCATACATATAATGAAGCTGACATCCCAGCGGAAAATGAGCCAGAAGCGGCTGAAACGAGTGAGCAAGAACCATCTTTTACAGGTTATTTGCCACCACCACGGGATGATCAAGCTGAAGAGACAAAAGAGTTGAGGTCTCAAAATCAGCACTTGAGAGAATATGTTTCTCAGCTTGAAAAAAATTGAAAAAATGGAGACTGAGAGCAGACTCAAGGCTGAATTAAAAATAAAAAGGAGAGAAAAAAGAGAGAAGAAAAAACTAAAAAGGCAGCAGACGAAATTAAAAGTGAAAGAAAAAGAAGAACCAGAGCTGCTGAGAGCAGCCGCTGCTGCGGAGAAGGAGAATGAGAAGAAGAGGGAAGAGGAGGAGCATGAGAGAAGAAGATTAGAAGAAGAGAAGAAAAAGGAGGAGAGGAGGAGAGAACTGGAGGAGAAGGAGAAGGAAAAGAGGAGAATGGAAGAGGAGGAGAATGAAAGGAGAATGAGGGAAGAAGAGGAGAAGGAGAAGAAGAGGAGGGAAAAGGAGGAGCAGGAAAAGGAGGAGAGGAGGAGGGAAGAGAAGGGGCAGGAGAGGAGGAGGAGGGAAGAGGAGGAGAATGAGAAGAGAAGGAGAGACGAGCAGAGGAGGAGGGAAGAGGAGGATCAGAAGAAGAGGAGCATCGAAAAGGAGAAGAAGGAGAAGGAAAAGACGAGGAAAGAAGAGGGGGAGCAGGAAAAGCAGAAGCGGAGGAAGTTGTTGGAGGAGTTAAAGTAGAAGCGAGAGAAAAAGAGGAATGTGGGGGAAGAGCAAATTAGAAGGAAGGGTGAAGAGGAAAAGGAGCACAAAAGAATGACGGAGCGGATGGAGAAGCAGGCTGAAGAGGAGAAGAAGAAAAAATTGGAAGAGGATGAAATCATGGCTTCTGAATCTATTTTAAATTTTTCTGTGGAAGATATGCCAACTTTTTCTTTGAATATAACTCAAATGATTCAAGAAACCCAAAGAGATATAGCTTCTGAAGAAAAAAATCAAGAACATACTCCGCCTCAGAAGCAATCCTTAAAAGAAATGTTTTGGAATACTCTAAAGGACGATAGAAAGGGGAGTCAAAGCACGCAAGCGCGCTGAAAGAGATCGCGATGACTCCGACTTCGTTTATCCAAAATAGAAGAAGAAAATAAATGAACATCCTCTTCCACAGCCTGCGGCTGTGAGTTCAGCCGCTGGTTTCGGCGACAAAGAGATTTCCTCCACTGAGCCAAAATCGAGAGAATTGACCGAAACCACGGCATACAGAATTCTGCAACCCCATCAACAAGCTCTTATAAAAATTTCTTCGACAAGTCCTTCTCTGAGTAAGTTAATTAATTTTATCATAATTCATGTCAAAAAACTGTTATACCTTTATATAAGAACAATTTAATTACTAACTTTATTTTGAATATCTTGCAGTTCTACTGCGTATCAGGATACCGACAACGGAATAATGATTACAAGGAATGACATTGAGGACCTGATGTTCAGTAGAGACTTAAATGCGAATATAATTCATTTCTACATGCAGCATCTAGAGAAAGGAGAAGGATTAAAAAGCATATTCTTTCGGAGCGAAGCTTGGGTAAAAATCTACTTTCTCCTTTACGGTTTAATGTAATATAAATTGTGGAACAGATTACTAATATTCTCTATCTCTGTGTAGGCTTTAACTTATGTACTGCGACTAAGTTCGCAGCTTATAATTAAAATGTACTGCTACTAACTCATGTACTGCGACTAAGGTCGCAGCTGCTTCTAAGTTCGCAGCTTATAATTAAAATGTACTGCTACTAACTCATGTACTGCGACTCAGGTAGTTGCTGGAGGATTAATCAACAACACCACTGCGACCTTAGCCGTTATGTGTGCTAATATAAAAGGAGCAGATACCTGATGTACTGCGACTTTAGTTGCAGTCTATTAAAATATTAATTACAACGAATATAATTTTGGTAAAGAAAAGAATGCGACCTAAATTGCAGTTGCTGGTCCTCTTTATCAATAACAGCATTGCGACCTTGGTCGCTATAGTAATTACTATAAAATGGGTTAATTAAGAAACGCTGCGACCTGGATCGTAGTCTGTTGTCTTGACGTAATGACTTCTTATTTTAATTAATTTTTTCTTATATTTTAAATTCGTTTTGTATTTTATTTTTTTTTCTTGTCCGCAGCACGGTGTTGTATATAAAAGTGAAGATCTGGAAGATCATTTCATCAAGCAGCAGCTGTTGAAAAAGTGGACAGCTGATGTGCAGTACATGTTCTTCCCGATCAATCACAAACATAGTGCCAATGATCCGGATTTCACTGGATCTTGTTGGTATTTGATTGCGATACACAAGAGTGGATTTTTTACAACTCATTGGTCCCAGCTGAAAAAATTAGTAGTATATCAAAGCTTTACCAAAAAGATGCAAGAATAATGGTGAGTTGAAATTTTGTATTTCGATTACTGGAAACTTGCATTTAATTTGATTAATACTAATTTTTTTCCTATTGACATTGCATAAAGAAAGATTATTACAGATTTTTGAGATTGATTTTAATAAATTAATGAGAAAAATAAATATAAAATACACAAGATGCCCCCAACAAGCAAACAGGTATATAAATTTTTGACATCTCCTTACCTTTCATATTTTCTATCTTTTTTTAGTACAAAAATCTAATTTCATTTAATGATTACTCTATGGAAATTTCAGTGTTAATTGCGTTGTATATGTATGCAAGTACATGGAAAGCATAGCGTCTGGTAGTTCAGCAGCTGTTGATACTGTTACGGATGCTGATGTACAGAGACTAAGAAGTGAGCTTGCATACATGATACTTGCAGATAAAGAGAAGAGTTGGGATGAAACAGAAATTATACGAAGGACAGTATTTAATGACTAACAGTTGATAATTTATTGATATAGCACAATTTTTTATTTTATAAATGTAAAAATAATTGCAATTGCAATTCATTGAATAATTTTTTTCTTTTATTAATTTAATTTATATACATTTATTTATTATAAGTTCCATTGATTATTTCCAATCTACATTTGTTACAACTTGGATTTTACTATTGCGTACTGATGTTAGAAACAAACATCGTTCAGTAATTGTATTGCGACCAAAGTCGCAGTAATGACCTGTTTGAGTTACAGCGTTTCCTTATACGGCGATACTTTAATCGAGACAGCGATCATGGTCGCAGTTACTTAATCGTTTATCAGTTCCTAATGCGACTATGGTCGCAATAATGAACTATTTTTGGAGTTCAAAGTAATTTAAGTTAGAGTGTATTAACTTTTAAACTGTTTTGGATAACTGAACAGTCACCTAGGAAGTATACAATTTTTGGAAAAAGGTAGAAATAAATTTGGGAGATATTCACGTGGTTCGAGAGCTTAAACAGTTTGGAATTCTGGGATTAAAAATATATAAAGGGTCATCAGGACAGGATTATAAACATACTAAATTGTTTTTGCTGAAACTCGTTACTCTCACTGTTCGGAATTAGATTCCAAAAATGTCTTCTCCACAGTCTTCACCGGAAAGAAGCCAATCATCTAATGATGATTGGATGTATAGTTCTGAAGATATGCCTCGCTACGGGTCAGAGGATGAGTTTGATACAGACGACCCATTCTGAGAGTTCATTGATGAACCAAAATACATCAATGAAGAGGAAGAAAGCGAAGAGGAGATTGTCGCCGAAGAGGTGGAAGGGACGGAAGCGATACGGAAGACGAAAGCAGTCATACACTTGACGACGAATCTGATTATGATAGTGATGACGAGGATTAGAAGTTTAAAATTTGTATTTTGTTTTATTTTCAATATATATTACTCTGTTTTCTAAATATTTTACTAATAGTCTTTATTGATGTTTACGCTAAACGAATATACTGCGACCAACGACGCAGTTAATAATTATATTATTTCACATGTATATAAAATTTTAAAATGAAGATTGCGACTTTGGTCGCAGTTGCTGGCCGCAGACTTAATAAAACACACTGCGACCTTGGTCGCAGTTGATGGGCACTAGATTTAATCAACAACAACAATGCGACCTTGGTCGCTATGCGTGTTAATATAATCAACAACAACAATGCGACCTTGGTCGCTATGCATGTTAATATAAAGGAAACACCTACCTAACGTACTGCGACCTAAGTCGCAGTCATTGTACTGCGACCCTAGATTGCAGTTGCTGGCCCTCTTTGTCAATAACAACATTGCGACCTTGGTCGCAATTAACCATGTACACTGCGACCAAAGTCTCTGTCTACATTATATACACAAAAAGTAAACTATATAGGAGAATTTTATAGCAGTAAAACTTTAAAGTACAACTACTTACAAAAATAATACAGTAGAAATCAAAGAATGATAATATATCTGATTATAATGTCACGCCAGTGGCAGACTGCGACATGAATCTCTCTACATTGTGCGACCCTGGTCGCACTTCATGAAAAATTGAAGTCTTTGTTCCTTCAAGATGGAGGCAACCCAAAACCTACTTCTTCTGCCATTAAAAAGGAAATAGTAAGAATTTTAAAGATACATCATTATAAAAAAATGATTGACAGGTTTAATGTAATACCAGTAACGGACAACCAGTCCTGTAATGGCCCAGCTCTTGGCAGTTATCACATCTTCGATGCTTAACTTCCTTCTGATATATAGAATCTTCAAAACCAGACTTAAGCCTGGATGCAGCTCTAGGCCTCCCCTTAGTTGGTACAGAACCAATTGGATCACGTATATTCAATTCTTTACCATCTCGCAATATGACAATTGAACCACTGGAACCAACTGTAGTTTTATCCTGTGATGAATGATCATTTCCTGACATGGCTCTGCATTCTCTAGTGGTTTCTTGGGTAAAATTTTCAAAACTGCCTCCAAATTTGAAAGATGGATATCAGAATCAGCGACCATGTCAAGAATTGCATTAAATTTTGAACGAATTATCCACAATCTAACCGTCCGTGGAGTGCCTTGACTGGGAAAAGGCTTCATGCCATTTTCAATTGCAACGTTTTTGTAACGAGCATCCAACCTCCATCTCTGAAGTATATATGATTCCGGTATATGTGTAACGTGATTGCGCCACAAGATACACAGAATATGTCTACATAGGATACCGTCTGTTTCAAATAACGAGCAACTACAAGAAACATGAAGTTCCTCACGCTTATCATAACTGACCTTTTCCCAGCTGTCTTTTGATTCTGAAAAACTACCAACCAAATATGTTGATCCAGGTTTGTCATGTTCCACCTCTTCTGAAAACAGTGTCATTATAACTGCCCATTCCTTTTGGAACAACTGAAAAATCTTCGGTGTATACAACTTCGAAACCTGTATCTCATATGGATTCGATGTACAATTGGGCACAGAATTCAATCCTCGAAAATCTTGAAGAGATTCAGATGTACGACGGGCAGCAACAGCTTTATCATATTGGTGAACAAATTCCACTAATTTCGTGTATGCGTTAACAAAACCATCAAAGAAAGAATTAATACTCTCGGACCTCTGACTGGTTGTCATTCCAGCACAGAAAACATCCTTGAGATATGCATTAGCCCAGTGTCCACGAAGCCTGTACATCTTCATCAACCAACTGTCATCTTCTTCTTCTAACTGATAATTTTCATTCATCAGACGTCATCGTTCCTCACAAGTGCTTATATCACGGGAGGTGTACCAAGCATGAAAATCGGAGACCATATCTTCTCCATACCTGTTTGCCATTGGGATTTGTTGCTCGGCAATATGTTTCCGCACATGCCAGAAACAGTAACGGTGCCGAGAAGTTGAGAAAACAATCTTGATGGCGTCACCAATCTGCGCATCCTGATCAGTAATAATCAGCTTCGGTTCAACTCCATGCATGCACTTGAGCCATTTTTGGAATAGCCAAACAAACGTATCCCTCTGCTCATCAGCAAGCAATGCACAGCCGAACAAAATTGACTGCCGGTGATGATTTACTCCAGTGAATGGAGCAAATGGCAAGCTCAAGTGATTAGTTCTGTATGTTGTGTCAAAAACGATCACATCACAGAACCTCGGATACGAGGAAATAGCTCTTCCATCAGCCCAAAAAATGCTTCTAAGTGTGCCCGCGTTATCGACTTCACTTGAAAAGAAGAATTCTGGATCGGTCTCGGCTTTCTCTTGAAAATATTTGATAATAGCAATAAACTCATGACCGCAGTTATTTCTACGTTGACGAGTAAAATCAACAACTTGTTGCGGGCTCACTTCTTCACAGCCTTCTCCCTGGCTCATTGCATTCACAACGCGGGAAATATTTGAAGGCCGCATTCCCACATCAACCAGATTGCTCATAATACTTCTGCTAATCTTTGAACGATGAGTCTAGTGAGAGTAATGGTGATGTACCTTATCCGGGCTTGACAATTCATGTGAATGAGTATCAACAAATTTTGTGATAACCAAATATCTTCTTTCAAAAAATAAACGAAGATGGACATGCATCTCAGCAGGACAAGCTACTCTAGTGTCAATTCGACGATGCACTGTAAACCCCTCTTGTCTTTTGTCACACAACTTCTTCACACCTTCCTTGTTGCAGCAAAATTTTCTGCAAATAATCTCATAAGGAGCTTCCGTGACTTATCTGTACCTTTTCTTCTCACGCTAAAACCTCTATTACTTGTAAAAGAATTGTAGAAATTGTATGCTTCCATATCCGACAGAAACTGTTTCCCTATAAACTTATCTGAGCTTCCAGACATTTCTCCATGTGCATTCATATCCTACAAAAAACAATTACACGAATTACATGAATATAAATATTTTTTAGATATCACACGTCTAAAATATAAGTTATATAACTGCGACTAAGGTCGCATAAGAGATGAAATCTATATTACTTCTTATTAAATACTGCGACCAAAGTCGCAGTTATCCGTATGAGAAGAAATCTATATTACTTCTTACTAAAGACTGCGACCTAAGTCGCAGTCACAAAAAAAAAGATTTTACATACGAGATGAAATCTATATTACTCCTTATTAAAAACTGCGATCTAAGTCGCAGTTATCCGTATGTGAAGAAATCTATATTACTTCTTACTAAAGACTGCGTCCTAAGTCGCAGTTATCCGTATGAGAAGAAATCTATATTACTTCTTACTAAAGACTGCGACCTAAGACGCATACCAAAAAAAAAAGATTTCACAGCCGGAGATTATTTCAAATAAGATTGCGACCGAATATTAAAATGGTCGCATTTCTAAAACTTTAAAACATGTGTTTTAGGTCGCAGTACCACATAGACTAAAGAGAAAAATTCAATATTTAAGAAATTGTTTTTAAAAAATTGAAACAATTAAAACCTTTTGATCGGCATGCAAAGATGTCAATCCTTCAAGATTTTCAATATTCTGAGAGAAAGTAGAACCAGATGCAATATCTTCCATATTTAGATCGCCAGTAGACTGCTCAGATGTCGACATTAAATATTTTGGAGAAAAAATTGATCTGAAAAGATTTTATATTTTCAGAAAAAAGTTTATCGTAGGCTGAAAAGGAGAACCTAGATCTGACAAAGAGAGGTAAGAAAATAGGGGGGAAAATAATTTATAAACAATAAACTAAATCCTATAAAGAGCAGCAAAAAAAGGGGAAAAATAATAACAAACAATAACCTAATTCTGACATCGTGCGCTCCAAAAATTGCCTTTTGGGCAAATAATAAGGGGTTTTTGGTAATTTAACTTCTTCCCATATGCGGGCCGCAAGTTAGTGGGGTGACAAAATTGAGCCACGTCACCGCAGGCTGAGAGAGTTCTCTCAGCTGCAGGCTGATATACATTTCTCTCTCTCTCTCTCTCTCTCTATATATTTATATATATATATATATATATATATATTACATACATACATATATAATAGTAATATGAGGTCCCCCTAAAGTGATAATCATGAGTCAGACAAGTAAAGTATCAAGTAAATAACATGTCAGATGATTAACATGACAGATGATAAACCGGTCATGTAACACGATACAAGAAAACAACATAATTAAATATTTCACTCTTCACAATTATTATATTAATAAATTAGCAATCATTACATTATTAATAATAATCATTATTAAACAAACAAGCGAAGCTAATCAAGGCTAGAACGAAGCTAATGTACAACACTAGACGTTATCATGCTCGACGTGATTACTGCTCGCGGCACAGTTGAACACACATAGTGAAGCGAGCGTATGAACGCTATGCTAACGCACGTTATGAAGCCACACTCATAACGGAACTGAGCTCGGAGGGAGCGCTAGTCTCGTCTACCAGGTAGAACATATGAAAACCCAGAAGATTTAAGTCCAAAGACTGTAGAGAAAAGCTCGGAGGGCGTGTAGTAAAACTCAGAAGATTTAAGCCTGGAGGCTTAGCCCAAAGGCAGGAGATAGCTCAGAGGCTGAGCCCAGAGACTATACAAATCCCTGCATAAATGTTAGTACAAACACATGCACATATACAAGCATCGCCCACACTATTACAATTATTACACAGTTACAAATACAACACCGCCTATACAACATAACCTCCTTCTACACAAATACAAAGCAATGCCTACACAGATACAAACAATCTCTACACAATGCAACAACGCCACGAAATACACAAACACCACCAAATATGCAACCACCCAAATACTACAATTATGCAATCACCCAAAATACCAAAGAGAGTACCCGCCCAATCCACAAAAGAGGTACTCACCTAACAACAATCTCGAGCACGACACCGGGCTCTAGGGAACATCATAGGCGATAGCCACATGTGCGCGAAGATAGAGAGAAAGAGGAGAGAGAAAGAGAAAGAAGATTTAAAGAGGGAAAGCGAGAGGAGAGAGAAAGAGATATAGAGAGAAGGAAAAACAAGAGAGAGCTAAAGAGAACACACACACACACACACACAGAGAGGAAAGAGTGAAAAGAAGATAAAGAAATAGAAGGAGAGATAGATGTGGAAGATAAACACAGTGAGAGTACAGAGGAGAGAGAAAGGAAGAAAGAAGGGGATAGGGGTGGCGCCTGTAGGCTATATGCGCAACTGGAGTGGGGTGGCGTAGCCGGTGGGCCAGGCCTGACCAGAGATGGTCAACGGCCAGAGGAAGAGAGGGGAGGGGAGTTAAGGGAAGAGAAGGAGATAAGAAAGAAGAAAAGGAAGAAGAAGAAAGAAGAGGAGGATGAGGAGGAGAGAAGGAAGGAGGGATTAGGGGAGGAAGGTTGGCCATCCTGGCTTACCGGCGGCATGGCTGGATGGGGATCGGATGGAGGAGTGGGAAGAGAAGATGATGATTGTGGTGGTGTTGGTTGGTGGTAGATGTGATGGAGCTAAAATAAGAGGAGAGGAGATGGGAGGAGAGTGGTGCTGGCCAGAGAAGGGTGGAACCATGGAGGGGCCATCGCCGAAGTTGGGCTGGTGATGGGTGAAGGAGAGGGGAGAGGGGTAATAATGAGAGGGATAAAGAGAAGCTGGTAGAGTTTGGGGGATGTTGGCCGAAGCATGGGGACCGGTGGCTGGGGATCGCTATCGGTGGAGCTGGCGCCGGAGGGGAGGTCGAGATGGTGGAGGCGTCGCTGGCAAGTTGGAGGCCAGGGTGGTATTGGAAGAGAAAGGTAGGAGATGGAGAGAGAGTGTAGAGAAAGAAAGAGGCATTGAGAAGAGAGAAGAGAAGGAAGGGAAGGGCTACATCAGCCATGGGAGAGAGAGGGAGAGAGGAATGAGGAAAAGAGAAGAGAAGAAGAAAGAAAAAGAGAGAAATTAGGAGAAGAGGGAGGAAGCTTGTAGGAAAAAAAGAAGGAAAAAGAAAAAGAAAAAGGAAAAGAAAAGGAAAGGAAAAGAGAAAGAAAGGGAAAGGAAAAAAGAAAAGAAAGCGAAAGGAAAAGAACAGAGAAAAGTGGGAAAATAAGAAGATTGGGAAAAAGAAAAGAAAAGAATATTATTTTATTTGGTCAAATTTTGACTAATTCAAAAAATCCCCAAAATTCTCTAAAATAGAAAATATTACTTTGAGGAATATTATGAAATCAGATTCAAGAAATTCAACTGTATTTGCTAATTAAAAATTCTGTAATCGATCGGCGATACCGGCGACACCGAATTTAGGAGATTTTTCACAATAAATCAGAAAATTTTCAAAAAAATTTATAAAAGTCCAAAATATTGAAAATTAATGTCTAAATCGAAACATGTCAAGTCTAACTATCGGAAGGTCAAATCAAGTAGTATTACTATATAAATGAAAGAGATCGGGTTAAGTACCAAATAATAATAAAAATAATAATAAAAGAAAAATAAATACGGGAAAAATAAGAAAATACGAGCGAAAAATCGGGATACGTATCTGAGTATATATTTCGAGAATGGGGTGTTACATTCTACCCACCTCACAAAAATTTCGTCCTCAAAATTTCGATAAGGAGGGAGATGAACACAAAAGAGGTGGGGACAGCAGAGAAAATTGATTGGTCATCAATAATGCATATTATTATTCACATTTTCATGCTAAATTTTTGTTAAAACATTACTATTTAATTTATTTATTATTTAGTGATGCGCAGGCCTCCATAATCTAAGAGAAAGCCCAAAAGAAGCCCAAAAGCCCACAAGAATTATGAAAATAAAGATTAATTGAGAAGATAAACGAAGCATCTTTTTTATCTAATTTAAATTTGGGTTTTAAATTAATTTGATTTAAAATCTAGAGGAGAATGATAGAATAAGATGAATCCTTATCCTAATTAAAGATAGAGGTGGACTTCTATTTAAATCTGGTTGCTTGCACCACAAGATGAAGATAAGGGGAGAAAATTTGAATTTAATTCGGATTTAGAGATCTACTGAAAATTCTGAGGATAGATCACCAGATAGACGGACCAGAGTAAGTCACGCGCCAAAACGCGTGGCCAGACTCCACGACTTGCCGCGAAAACGAGGCCAAAGCAGCGTTTTCGCGACTTGATGGACGCGATTGGTGTGGAGGTTGAGATGCATTGTTGTAATGGACCTCTACTTCTCAAATCTCCAATAAATACTTCTGCAGAGCGACAGAGAAAGGGCAGATCTTAGAAGCTCAAGCTTAGAGTTTTCTTTAGATTCCTTTTTTTTCTGATTTTACTTGTATTTTTCTATTTTTTTACTTTGAAGAAGATTTGAAGAGAGGAGAAGGCTTTGTACTGAGTTGGTGACAGATTCAATAAAAAGCCCATTTTTCTTTCAATCACTTTTGTTGCTATTTTTATTTGTGTTTCTTTTATTTCAGTTTCATCTCTTTTATGAAACCTTTAAATACCATGCATAATTCCACCATGAATTTGTGTAACTAATTCTTTAATAGCTTGCTAATCTCTCCACCAACTAAAACTTAGATATATAAAAATAAATTGATTGAACTTTATGCATATTAGAAAACCTAAGGTCAGTAAATAATTCTTGAAGATTAATCATAAATTGAGTTAAACTAGCTTTAGGGTATACTATATAATAATTATTCTTAGTCTATACTTAAATGCTTTGATGGCTTAACATTAAGTTAAAACTACTTTTCTTATGCTATACTTTGAGGCTCTGATAAACCAATGCTTAATTTTGTCTAGTATATTGTAATTAGGTTTACTTTCTTTCTTACTTTTCTTTCTTGAATTTGAAGCAATAATTTAGGATTAATCTTTATAGGTTCAATATGATATTTATTCTTGATAGACTAGTGTTTGGTTGTGGTAGATGATTAGTCGGCTATGCCTATTATTTCTATTTAAAACCTTTTCTTAAAATCATAATTCTTTGTTTCAAACTATTTGTTAGAGAATTTGTTCCAAAAAGCTTCCATCGCATTCTTCCCTGTAGATCGACACGTCTAACCCTTGCTACGCGGTTACATTGAGAAGAGACTAAGAACTTTCTAACTCTAATTTTTTTCTTTATTTCAATTCAATTTTTCTTCCTCAATCAAAATTTTAGTGCCGTTGTCGGGGAGAAAATGGCACGATATTCTCTAAAATGAATTATTTTGTTCTTTTTTTGTTTGTTTGTAGAACCTGCTAACAGGAAAATTTACTGCAGCTCAAGAAAATTAGCTAATCTGTGCCTCTGTCCTAGAAGGCAGAGCCAGAGGAAACACTAAACAGCTGTGTCTCCACGGTTATTGCCGTGTATCCACGGCTATAGTAGCTCCATTGTGCTTCAATTTTTTCAGGTCTGCTGCAAATTGCAACTACTATTTTCTGCAGTTAATAATTTTTCTCTGTGATCACCCTACATACTGCTAATTAATTAACAGTAACCTATTAGTTGATTAACATAAAACAATTTAGACTCTTGCATCATATGCACGTGTCTATTTAAATATTTTTTAATTTTTGTTGAAGAGTGTTGGCGACAAAGTACGCCCATATTGCATATAGACTAGGAAGCACCCTTGGCTGATTTACTGCTTTTGAGTGAATTTTTTTCTATTTATTTTTACACGTGCACTAATACATTTTAAGGGAAAACCCCATAAACAACATAAGGTAGGGACATCATTACCCATTCTTGGCTCACAAACTATTTTTGTTGCACTCACAACCCTAAACCTAAATTAAAAATTGACTAGATGTTGGCCTTAGGCTAACTCGGGCTCATTAAGAGATTGACTGAAGAAGAAGGTTGTTCGAAATTAATTCTTGCCAAATTGGTGACTAGGTAGGGCATTGAGGGGCGAAATCTCAAAGGTTAGTGGTTTGGCATAATTAGGCACGTCTTTGACGGATACCTCCCACCGATCTTACCACCTACTAGGCCGATTAATTTGTGGTTACGGTCGGTAATATACCTCCCAAAGATAATCTAAAGTTAGGAGTCATCTAGGTCCAAGCTTACCCTAAATTAGGATTTTTAATTTTTAATTTTTGATCTTTTTCTTCATTGATTGAGTAAACTTGCTTGTTTAACTGCGCATGTCAGCTTGGTCGAGAGACTCAGCCACATCTAGATTAATTAGGAACAGTTCACCACCCAAACTCGATCCACACATAGTACAACCACCATCACTGCAGGATAGGTGCTATCCTATTAGGACCTCTCTTCCATCTTGCATTCAGCTCCCCGATGTAGGAGACAACCAATTTGAGCTGAAACCACAATACATCAACACCCTTCTCAAGTTTCATAGATTTGAATATGAGGATACATACTTTTTCATAAGGGAAACTGAGAAAATATGTCTCATGATGAAAATACCCAACCTAAGAGTAGATGCTGTTAAATTACATTTTGTCCAATTCTTTTTGAAAGACTTAGTAAAGAAATGGCTTTACAGTCTAGAAGCTGGTTCTATATCATCATGAGATAATTTTATCAAGGCCTTCTTGAAAAGTTCTATCATGTTCACAAGACTATGCAAATTAGGAAAAGCATATTGCAGTTTAAGCAAACTGCTAATGAACCTTTTTGGAAGTATTTTGAATATTTTAAGGACCTCTTTGCCCAATGCCCGCATCATGGGATAGAGAAATGGTGACTTTGCCAAGCTCTTTATGATGGATTAGAGTATCAAACGAAAATCCTATTAGAATCTATGTGCCAAGGAGGAATTTTGAAAAAGAACAAAGATGAAGGATGGTTATTATATGAAGATTTGGCTGATAAGACCATCCAATAGGAACCAACTCTGAAAAATTTAGGACTAACGACCCTAACTCTTCTAAAAGAAGTGCCCATTCCATTGAGGCAAACATAGCTATCGAAGCTAAACTACTGCTGTAATGCGAAGATTAGAATCTCTAGAAACTAAGGAGCCAGTCTCGGTGAAGCAAGTCAGCCCAACACCTTCGGCGGTCTGTACTTAATATCAGGCCATGAACCACGTGTTCGAGGAATGTCCCGTCTTTTTAGCTCATCAAATGTTGCCAGAAAATATGAATGCAGCCTTCACAAGGTTCGTCTACAATCCATATTCATCCACCTATAATCCTGGTTAGAGACATCAACTAAATTTCTCATGGGACCCAAACAATAATGATCAATCAAAGCCCAAATTCTCCAACAATTTCCAACAATCTCCTTATCAACAAAATTTCCCTTACCAAAGTCCTCCACCCTCTTTCCAAAATTCACATATGAAAATAAGACTCTCCAATATGGCAAGAAAGGTGGACACTCTAGTTAAAAGCCAAGAAACACCAGCTTAAGTCATGACTAGGATAGAGATACAACTGAGTCAACAAGCTAATCCAATTAGTGAAAGACAAAGGAAACTCTACCAAGTCAACCATTGTCAAACCCTAGGAATCCTAGGCAAGCTAATGAGGCTCAAGAACCAAACCAGTCTAACTTGGTTCATACGTTGAGGTCAGGACAACAAGTTGATAATTAAGTATCCATGCCACCGGACCCAGCTCAAACATCCACTCCATCTAGTTCCGCTCCGCCTCCACCAAACTTCAAAGAAACTGAAGTTGATAAGTCAGCTAAACAAGTGCACCAACCTATAGCCCCATTCTCAAATAGGCTTAGGAATAATAATAATGCACATATAGAGATAATACTTGAGGTGTTCAATAGGTTAAGCTTAATATACCACTTCTTGATGCAATCCAATAAGTCCCTAGTTATGCCAAATTCCTTAAGGACATGTACACCAAGAAAACAAAGACAAATGTGCCCAAGAAGGTTTTTCTAGCCACTAACATTAGTGAGCTATTGTCCAACCAGATCCCAGTCAAGTACAAGGATCCTGGTTGTCCCATCCTTTTTTGCACAATAGATCTAGCCGAAATTAGTAGAGCACTTCTTAATTTGGGAGCAAGCATTAATTTACTTTCATTTTTTATATATCAACAACTTGGGTTAGGCAAACTTAGCCTAACTCAAGTTATGATTCAGTTAGCTGACCGATCAATAAAGGTTCCAAAGGGAGAAATTAACGATGTCCTTATATGTGTAGGAGAATTCATTTACCCAGTGGATTCATTGTTCTAGAGACACAACCCATGTCTAATTCTAGGTCCCAAATTCCCGTCATCTTGGGATGTCCATTCCTCACGACTGCCAATGCAATTATAAATTATAGAAACGGATCCATGAGATTGACCTTTGGAGACATGACTAAGGAAGTCAATGTTTTCAACTTAGGTAAACACCCCTATGACATGGACGACCAACCCTTTGAGGTCAACCTAATTGAAAATGTGACTAGTGAGCATAGAAAGGAGATAGAACTAGAAGGAAAGTGTGATACCGAGTTAGAATTCGAGGATTTCAACCTTGACGAGATAGTCAATTCTACGATTGAGTGGGCATCAAGCCCAAGTTCATTAGATCAAGAGCAAATAAGTCTTACTCCTCCACCTATTGGGTCATCCCCTTCCTTAGAGCTAAAAATCTTGCCCAAGCATCTCAAATATGCCTTCCTAGGTGAACAAGAGATTCTACCAGTTATAGTTGCATCCAATTTAACTAACAGGAAAGAGGAAGACCTTATGAAAATCCTTAGAAAGCATAAGGAGGCCATTGGTTTGATGATGATCGACATAAAGGGATAAAGTCCGATTATAGTTCAACACCGAATCCATTTAAATAAAGAGGCAAAACTAAAGAGGGAACCGCAGCGTAGCTTAAACCTTATCATGCAAGAAGCGGTACGAGCTGAAATAGTGAAACTTTTAGATAATAGGATAATTTATCCCACTTCTGATAGCCAATGGGTCAGCCCAGTCCACGCGGTACCTAAGAAATTCAGTTTTATAGTGGTAGAGAATAACAAACAAGAGTTAGTTCAAGCAATACTCCCTACAAAGATTCGAGTTTGCATTGACCATCGTAAGTTAAATGCTGCCACCCGCAAAGACCATTTTCCTCTTCCATTTATCGACCAAATGCTTGACCGATTAGCGGGCCACGAGTATTACTGTTTCTTAGACGGTTACTCGGGGTATAACCAATTCCCCATAGCCCCGGAGGACCAAGAGAAAACAACATTCACGTGCAACATTCACGTGTCCATTTGGGACTTTTGCTTATTACCGAATGCCTTTCGGTTTATGCAACGCACCCGCGACATTTCAACATTGTTAGTTAAGCTTATTCTCTGACATGGTCAAACATTTCTTAGAGATTTTCATTGACGATTTCTCCGTCTATAAAGACTCTTTCGACCAATGTCTCCATCATCTAGAACTTGTGCTCAAACGATGCACAGAAAAGAATTTGACTTTAAACTGAGAAAAGTGTCACTTTATAGTACAACATGAGATTGTCCTAGGTCATGAGGTCTCTAGGAAAGGAATTGAAGTGAACAAGGAGAAGATAGAGGTCATAGCCGAGCTTCCCAAACCCAAATGTGTGAAAGACATCTGTTTCTTCTTAGGACTGCCATAGGTTCATCAAAGATTTTAGCAAAATTGTTAGACTCTTAACAAACCTGTTAGCTAAAGACGTGCCCTTCATTTTTGACGACGAATATCTTAACGCTTCGGAAAAGCTCAAAATGGAACTTATCTCTGCGTCCATAATTTTTGCCCCAGATTGGCCCAAACCATTTGAGATCGTGTGCGATGCTTCTAATTTTATCATAAGCGCTGTCTTAGGACAACGCATAGAGAATAAGCAGCATGTGATTTACTATTCAAGTAGGACTCTTAAAGATGCCCAATTGAATTATACTACAATTGAGAATGAATCTTGGCAGTAGTATTATTGAAAAAATTTCGTCCATCCCTACTTGGGACCAAAACCACCATATTCTCCGACCATTCCGCACTTTGACCTAATACTAAAAAAGGACGTGAAGGGCCGACTCATTTGTTGGATCCTTCTCCTTCAAGAGTTTAATCTCAAAATTCAAGATAAAAAGGGTGTCAAAAATGTCATCGCCGATCATCTCTCTCGTGTGCCAAACGCCCCTTCCAACGAGTTGCCAATCAGTGATAACTTCCTTAGTGAACAACTTTTAGCTACCTTTAGGGAACCTTGGTTAGCTGATATATTTAACTACTTAGTCACAAACCAAACCCTATCTCATTGGTCAAAATAAGATGTACATCGTTTCTTGTCTCAAGTCCGATATTTCATTTGAGGGCGTGTTTGGATGTAAGGAATCCGAGTGAAGTGAGGAAGTGGGGAAGTATAATTGCTCATTTCCCTATCTATCCAAACACCGGAAATGAAAATAAGAAAACCCCCTTTTCCCTTTTTCATCTCTCTTTTACACAACCATTTTCTCACTTCCAGAGTGCTACAGTTAATTTTGTGGTCATGTAAATCTCATTTATAATAAGTTATAGCATAAAACAGTTAATTTTTTGGTCATGTAAATCTCACTTGCATTCTAATTACAATCTATTTTTTATTTTTCTTAATTAATTTTTATTTTAAAATTATTTTGCGGTCAACTTTGTGGTCAACTTTTCCATTTCCACTTTTCATTACCATCCAAACACCGGAAACGACAAAACATTTTCCAAACCACACTTCCCAACAATCATTCAAACACCAGAAAACTTACTACTCATTTCCCTTTTTCCTAAAGGAAATAAATCTTACTTCCTACTTCCTCACTTCACACCAATTCCTTAAATCCAAACAGACCCTGAGAGGAACCTTATCTCTTTAAATATTGTTCCGATCAAATCATTAGGAGATGTATTCTCGATGAGAAAATAAAAAGTGTTCTAACCTTTTGTCATGAACTTGCATGCGGTGGACACTTTAGTCCCCGAAAAACAGCCGAAAAAGTTCTACAGAGTGGGTTCTATTGGCCACTTTGTTAACAAACACATTTGACTTTTGTAAGACGTGCATAAGATGTCAAATGATCGAAAGAATTTTGAAACGTAATATGATACCCCTAAACCCAATTTTAGAAGTAGAACTCTTTGACGTTTGGGATATTGACTTTATGGGTCCCTTTTCTAACTCATTTGGGTACCAATATGTCTTGTTGGCTGTAGATTACGTATCCAAATGGATTGAAACCATCCCTTGTAAGATAAACGACAACAAAGTTATTGTCAAGTTCTTAAAAGAAATCATCTTTTCACGTTTTGGAACCCCTCGTGCCATAATTAGTAATAATGGTTCACATTTTTGCAATAGAACCTTTGAAGCTCGTCTGGAAATTTGCCATAACACACAAGTTATCCACACCTGATCATCCCTAAACCAGTGGGTAGGTAGAAGTCTCAAATAGGCAAGCTAAGCCTATCTTGGAGAAAACTGTGAATCAAAACAGGAAGGACTGGTCTACCAAATAGTGGATGCCTTATGGGCATAAAGGACCGCCTTTAAAATGATTCTAGGGATATCTCTTTATAGGCTAGTCTTTGAAAAGGCTTGCCACCTTCCTGTCGAGTTAGAGCACCGAGCCTTATGGGCAATTAAGCAGCTAAATTTTGATCTAGATAAGGCTAGTGCGCTTCAGAAATTGCAAATTTCTGAACTTGAGGAGTTAAGGAACGAGGCATACGAAAATACGAAGATTACGAAAGATAAGGATAAGGTTTTTCATAATAAGTTCATCATGAGAAAAACTTTTGTCCCAGGATTAAAAATCTTACTCTATAATTCTAGACTTCACCTTTTTTCTGAAAAGTTGAAATCAAGATGGACATGGCCATTCGTTATTAGGACTGTGTTTTCACATGGAGCCTTGAGATATTCGACACTAAGAATGGTAATAAATATCAGGTAAATAGTCAACATTTGAAACCATTCTTGGAATCAGTACCGAAAGCAGCCACATCCATGGATCTTTTTGACCCAATGTATCGGTAACTCTACTTTTCTGTCATTTTATTTCATGCATTTGTACATACATTCATACATTAAGGACAATGCATGAGATAGGTGTGAAGGGTAACCAATTAACAAAAGTCTAACATAGAAATTTAATAACATAAAAAAATCAAAATAATATTTTTTTGAAAATTTTTTAAAAGAAGTTAAAAAAACTTTTTGAAAAAGAAAATAATATTTTGACTTATTTTTTGTAAGTAATTAAGTTAATTTTAAGAAATAGAAAAATCATAATTAGGATTTCTTACTACTTGGTCAACATAAGAGCATTTATTCGATTTTTAGGTTTAAGAGAAAAATTAAAAAAGTAATTTAGTCTTGATATTTTTATCTTAATGAAATATGCATTCTTAAAACACTTACACACTTAAGATTTGTAACAAAAACTCTTCTGCCTTATAAAAGGAGAATATTTTAAAAAAAGATATATAATAAATAAAGATCATTTAACCTAGATAATTGTCCCTCATGAAGCATAAATATTCACGCCTAAAAGTGGATTTATACAAATCCTTAGTTTTGTGGCCTTGTTTGCTCGAGTTTTAAGTCTTAGGGGTGTTTTCTCATCCGGTGCCCTAGAGTCATCGACCTAAAACTCGTTACATGGGAAATTATAAAGCCTAATAGAATTAGAAAATATTATTACCATAATAATATATATAAAAAGAAAAGAAATAAAATTATGAGGCATAAGAGTTGGAGTTGAAACTTTCTAAGTCAACAATACACGATCACAAAGATGCATATGATTTAGGGTAAAATAATATACTGAGTGAGAAATTCAGTTTTAATCCTAACCTAAATTGATAATAAATATTTGTATTGAGAATAAGTATAGAAATAAATAATTTGACAATCCTAAGACTTATAGATTGATTGATTTTTTTGAAAATTATTTCAAATATTCTTCTCTTTAAAAAATGAATTTCGAAAATACTAACATTTTAATTTTTTTTCTTTATGTATTTTGTAGGTGTAGCCCACTGAAAACCCTCACGAGATAACACTTGTCTTTTAGGGGTAACCTAGAGGTTTAACAGCTTGTTGCATGTGCTAAGTGCAATCGTAATACCTACGAAAGTGAGATTAAGATAGTTAGATTAGTTTTTTTATTCATTTATTTTTACTCGAGGACGAGCAAAAAGATAAGTGTGAGGGTGTGATTGGTCATCAACGATGCATATTATTATTGACATTTTCATGCTTAATTTTTGTTAAAACATTACTATTTAATTCATTTATTATTTAGTGATGTGCAGGCCTCCATAATCTAAGAGAAAGCCCCAAAGAAACCCAAAAGCCCACAAGAATTATGAAAATAAAGATTAACTGGGAAGATAAAGGAAGCATCTTTTCTATCTCATTTAAATTTGAGCTTTAAACTAATTTGATTTAAAATCTAGAGGAGGAGAAGGATAGAATAGAATGAATCCTCATCCTAATTAAAAATAGATGTGAACTTCAATTTAAATTTGATTGTTTGCACCACAAGATGAAGATAGAGGGAGAAAATTTGAATTTAATTCAGACTTAGAGGTAACTTGATTTTCAAGTTATTTAAGAAATCATTGTATTTCAAATTCAGAAATCTACTGAAGATTCTGAGGATAGATCACCAGATGGACGGACTAGAGGAAGCCATGCACCAAAGCGCATGGTCAGACTCCACGACTTTGTCGCGAAAACGCGGCCAAAGCCGCATTTTCGCGGCTTGCTGGACGCGGTTGGTGTGGCGGTTGAGGTGTAATGCTATAATGGGACTCTACTTCTCAAATCCCATATAAATACCCTTGCAGAGTAATAGAGTAAGTGCGGATCTCAGAAGCTCAAGCTTAGGATTTTCTTTAGATCCAATTTCTTTCTGATTTTACTTTTTTTCTATTTTTTTCTTTGAAGAAGATTTGAAGAGAGGAGAAGGCTTTATACTGAGTTGGTGACAGATTCAATAAAAGGTCATTTTTTTTCTATCAATCTCTTTTGTTGTTATTTTTATTTGTGTTTCTTTTATTCCAGTTTCATCTCTTTTATGCAACCTTTAAATACCATGTATAATTCCACCATGAATATGTGTAACTAATTATTTAGTAGCTTGCTAATATCTTCAACAACTAAAACCTAGATCTATAAAAATAAATTGATTGAACTCTATGCATATTAGAAACCCTAAGGTCAGTAAATAATTCTTGAAGATTAGTCATAAATTGAGTTAAACAAGCTTTAGGGTATACTATTTAATAATTATTCTTGGTTTATACTATAAATCGACTGGTTGTACTAAAGATGTGAGAGCCTAAGCTCTGATACCAAACTGTAACACCTCGATCGAAAATACCATCATATCGTACGCTAAGCATCATTACATGCAAGAATCAAAGTGTAGAAGCACAATGATATATACATTCTGACATAAATAGTACAAGTATACGGTTATCACAGAGCGTGATCCAATATTACATGAATATTACATCACCAAGAGGCACAAAATATAATTTACAAAGAGATTTACAAGGTACAAAAGCTAGAAGAGGTTCATGAGCAGCCAAAGAAATCTCGAGAGCCGGTCAGGAAAAGACAAGAGGAAAATAAAGCAATGGTAGGACCACTATGCTACCACTGTGCCACTCTGATCAACGATGGGAGAGTCCATCAGGCTTTGAGCTTCAAAATCTGGACATACAGGTCCAGGGGTTGTCAGAAAGCAACCCAACGAGTACGTAAATGAAGCCAGGTGGCATGTATAGGCAAACACATGTGTACCAGGAAGCGTATCATGTACTCAAGTCATGCAGGCAGACAAGAAACAGTAAATATAAATGATAAACAGAGAATCAATACAAAACCAAAAAAACAAGACAGAAGATTAAGTACAGTAGCCCAAGCATTATATCCAACAAGGGGCAGGCAATGTAAACTAGAAAGTTAAGCAATCTCAGGAGAGTTACTAGGGTAGCACAGGCACAATATTATAATAGTGGTACATAGGAATAGTATTACACAAGTTGGCGGCCAGGTACTAAATAGTAAAACTCGAAATCGGAATCAAAATTCAAAACATGAAATCTGAATTAAAATCCGACGAACGCAAATGTGGGCAAAAATCAGTTATACAAGCTCAGTTTCAGATTCATGAGATTACTACATTGAGAGGAGAATCCAAATAAGAAAACTCTCATATATATACCTTATACGTCATGTCACCGTTGGCTGAGTGTATAAAACTCGAGTCGCCTTCATAATAATAGATTAAGAAGCAGTATAAAATCCCGAAGCAAGCAAGTCAGATATAATATATAAGTGGTGAGCATGATAACTTAATTATACAATAATAATAATCAATGTTACTTGTTATTAATCATTTTCTTTCAGTGTCCTATACCACTGGAAGTTCATATCAGAGTCCGCACTCCAGTAAAACTCAATCCAAATTTTGATATGCGGATGCCATTATCCGAATGAGGAAGTGTTATATCTAGTGCAGAGTAATGTGTTGTGTCACAAGTTTCACAAGGATAGCCAATCATATCAGGAGTCAATAATAGGGAGTCAGTATTGGATCCAGTAACATGCATATTATATTATTGTTAAGACTTGCCTGGCCCGTATGTTTAGACATGTGTCCTAGCACCACAACACACATACATCCACATATGAGTAAGTAGAGATTGGTTATCGAAAATTGATTAAGACCGAGGAACAATGTTTATATTGGGTCCCGTGCATATCCGAGACAATGATCCAAATAATCTAACATTAACAAGATAAGAAGTAGGATGTGGCCACTATAAACATGGAACTATAATGGTAACCATCAGTTTCCCTCATCTCGGTATAAGTTGTCCATTTTATTATACTATATATAATATATATTATATATCCATGATTATCAGTTTACAGGGATTAACAAGATTATATAACAGACATGATACAGGAGTTCAGGACAAGATCTCTGGATATATATATATATATATATATATATATATATATATATATATATATATATATATATATATATATATATATATATATATATATATATATATATATATATAAAATAAAATAGTAATATGAGGTCCCTGTAAAGAGATAATCATGAGTCAGACAAGTCAAGTATCAAGTAAATAATATGTCAGATGATTGACAAACAGGCGATAAACCAGTTATGTAACACGATACAAGAAAATAATATAATTAAATATTTCAAACTCTTTACAACCATTATAATAATAAATTAGCAACCATTATAATAATTATTATTATTATTAAACAACCAAGCGAATAACCAAGTAGAGCTAAGCAAGCCTCGAGCGAAGATAACGTACAGCACTAGACGCTATCACGCTTGGCGTGGTTACCGTTCATGAGACAGCTGAATATACACGGCGAAGTGAGCGTATGAACGCTATGCTAACGCACGTGACGAAGTCCCGCTCACGGTATAACTACGCTCAGACGAAGTTAGCAGTAAAGCGTAGAGCGTTAGGCTCGCCTACCAGATGGAGCATATGAAAATCCAGATTTTTAAGTCCGAAGGCTATAAAGAAAAGCCCGAAGGGCTTGTAGTAAAACCTAAAGGGTTTAACCTTAGAGGCTGAGCCTGAAGGCAGAAGATAGCCCAGAGGTTGAGCCTAGAGACTGTACAAGTACCTGCATAAATATTAGTGCAAACACATGCATATATACAAGTATCACCTATACTATTACAATTACCACACAGTTACAACTACTACACCGCGTACACAATACAACCTCCGTCTACATAAATACAAAATAACAACACAGATATAAAAAATCTACACAATACAACAATGCCACCAAATATACAAACATAATCAAATATACAACCACCTAAACATTACAATTATGCAATCACCCAAAATACCAAAGAGAGTACCTGCCCACTTTACAAAAGAGGTACTCAGCTAATGACAATCTCGGACATGGTACCAGGCTCCAGGGAACGCCATAGGCGTTAGCGGTCACGTGCGCGAAGAGAGAGAAAAAAGAGAGAAAGGAGAGAGAGATTTAGAGAGAGGGAACGTGGAGAGAGAGAGCTAGAGAGGGAACAGAGAGAGGAAAGAGAGAAATAGAATGAGAGATAGAAAGAGTACATAGGAGAGAGAAAGGGGGAGGGAAGAAGAGAGGGAAGGCACCTGGGGGCTGCGCGTGCGGCTGGAGTTAGGGTGGCGTAGCCGGCAAGCCTGGCCTGGCCGTAGATGGCTAGCAGCCAAAGGAAGAGAGGGGAGGGGAGTTAAGGGAAGAGAAGAAGAAAAGAAAGAAGAAAAGGAAGAAGGAGGAGAAGGAAGAGGAGAGAGGGAGTTCGGGAGGAGAGGGGGTCGACTGGCCATCCTGGCTAGCCGGCAGCATGGCCAGGTGGGGGTCGGGTGAAGGAGTGGGAAGAGAAGATGATGATGATGGTAGTGTTGGTTGGTGGTGGATGTAGTAGAGATGAAATTATATGAGAAGGAGGAGATGGTAGGGAGTGGTGGTGTCAGGGTACTAGGCCGGAGGAGGGTGGTGTCGTAGAAGGGCCGCCGCTGGAGCTAAAGATGGTGATGGGTATAGGAGGGGAGAAAGGGGTAATAAAAAGAGCAATGGAGAGAAGGTGGTGGAGTTTGGGGATGTTCACCGGAGCAAGGGGTCAGTGGCTAGGGACTGCTAGCGGTGGAGCTGGCACCGGAGGAAGGCCACGGTAGAGAGGCGTCGGTGGCAAGGAGGAAGTCGAGGTGATCTTGGGAAGATAGAGATATAGGAGATAGAGAGATGAAGAGAGGGTGTAGAGAGAGGGATTGGGAAGAGAGAAAAAGGGAGCGAAGAGCTACGTCGTTCAGGGAAGAGAGGGAGAGAGGAATGAGGAGAAACGAAGAGAAAAAGAAAGAAGAGGAGAGAAAAGAGGAGAAAGGGGAGGAAGCTTGTAGAAGAAAAAGAAGAAAAAATAAAAAGGAAAAGGGAAAAAGGAAAAATGAAAAGGAAAAAGGGAATGAAAGGGAAAGAAAAAGAAAAGAGAAAGGAGAAAGAATAAAAGAAAAGTGGGAAAAATAAGAAGATTGGGGAAAAGAAAAGAAAATAATATTATTTTATTTGATCAAATTTTGACTAACTCAGAAAAATCCCCAAAAATTCTCCAAAATAGAAAATATTACCTCGAGGAACATTATGAAATCAGATTCAAAGATTCAACCCTCTTCGCAAATTAAAAATTTTAAAATCGATCGACGATACTGGCCGACACCAAATTTAGGAGTTTTTTCAAAATAAATCAGAAAAATTCCTGAAAATTTAGAAAAAAATCTAAAATATTGAAAATTAATATCTAAAACTGAAACATGTCCAATGTAACTACCTGAAAAGTCAAATCAAATAGTATTACTGTGTAAAGGAAAGAGATTGGGCCCGGTACCAAATAATAATAATAAAAGAAAAATAAATAAGGGAAAATAGGAAAATACGAGCGAAAAATTGGGACATATATCTAAGTATGTATTTCGGGAATAGGGTGTTACAATTTATTTTTAAAGATTATATTATGTTTGCTTTCATTTATTTAACGATTTCTGGGGATACAGTGAAAACCCTTTAACATTTAGACCACCTTCAGCAAGACCTCATAATGTTCTATTTCGTTGACTTTCCTCTCTTACGTTGTTAATTACCTAACTCTATAAAAAATGAATTATAAAATTACCCATATGCCCTTAGGTATTATATAACAAGTCTAAGTCCTTCTTCCCCAAACTCAAGTCTCATGATATCCATTATTACCTATTTCCCTAACCCTCAAGTCTATTGTTTTGTAGGGACGGTAGCTCAATCCAAGCATATTAATTGATGATTTGAAATATGGATATAGCAATTTCAATATTTTGAGTTGGTTCAACCTTTAAATATCTATAATCTACAACTACTTTTCACAAGAAGAAATGAACAAGAACTTAGTAGTGATCTTCCCATCCTTAGGCATGAGCCACCTTATCTTATTAGTGGAACTCGCCAAGCTCTTCATTCCCACAATGGTAGACTATCTGTATTATTTTCTTCATTCTTGAGCAATTAATCCAATTACAAATCACCTTATTTAAAATTTTAATAATAGATTAATGTGTATATAAGAAATAATTAGAGACGATAATTTAATTTCTTTCGTGTGGTCGTAGATTTGATCACTTAGTTAATGAACAATTAATTATGCTTAAGCTCTAAGCATATTTTAATGTGTACGTAGAGTGAGAACAGATAAATACAAGTATGTGAGTAGATAGACTTGTGTCATTCCAGAAGGATTTAAGGCTAAATCCTTCCAACTTAAATACAATCCTATAACATACTAAAGCAAAATCCATTTCGTTGAAGTTAATCTAATTTATTTCAGGTAACTAAAAATCAAAAGTCATGTAGTTTGAATACTTTTTGCCCATTAATCAAGTAGGCGCAAAATGGAAGGCCGAAAATAATATATTGCTTAGATTTACATCTTTAGACATACAAATTCTCGATCCGACCATTCTATTATGATATAAACACTTAAAAACCCTCACACACTATTTTTTATAAAATTTAAAATATTCTACACGTTAAACTAACCAATTCACTATTCCAGCCGTCCATTTTGCGCCTAGTTGATGGATGGAAAAAGTATTCCTAAATAAATGATTTTTTATTTTTAGTTACTTGAAATAATGTAAATCAACTTCAATGAAGTGGATCTTGCATTTGAATGTTATAGAGCTGTATTTAAGTGGGAAAGAGTTGATCTCGAATCCTTCTGTAATGACACAAGTCTCTCTCTCTCCCCCCCCTCTCTCTTATATATATATACATATATATATATATACATATATATATATATACATGTATATATATATATACATGTATATATATATATATATATATATATATATATATATATATATATATATATATATATGAATTTTTATAAATAGATGAATGAAGACAAGAGTTAGAGAGAGAGATCTAGATTTTTTTTTAAGATAAATATTGTCACCCAAATTCTTTAATTTCTCACCTATATATATTCCCTCTCTTGAGTTACTATTCACCCAAGAACAAAAATCCCCAAATTATCTCCTCTTTCCATCTGAGAAAAAACCTTGCTTTTCCTATAATTAAATCTCACCATTTAATTTCCTTTTTCGTCTTTCCTCTTATTTTCTTCTTTTTCTCTTATTTTCTCCTCCAATTGAAGTCGGTTAGACTCGAGCTTGGCCCAAGACCAGACCCGAGTCAAGTTGGCTCAGCCAACATTGACCCATGAGCGAGAAAAATGAAAGGATAAGGGGTGCGTAAGCAAGAAAGAGGAGGAGATGAGGTGTGTGCTTAGTAGCTAAAAAAAAAATCAAATAATTAACCAATTAAGAGGAAGCTAGCACCTTTTGTCATTTAATTAAATTTCTTTGATGAATAATTACATGTTAACCCTAATTTCTAATATATGAAAAAATAAATAGAAATTATTGCGGCAATTACATGAGGTTCGTCGATATCGAAAAACACCAAATCGAGAGTTAGTAAAGTTTCCCTCTTGTAATCACTTGTTTTCATAGTTGAATTTTGAAATTTTTGATTCCCGTATCCTATCGGAAACTTGTAAATTATCATGTAAATTGCGTAAACTTGTTAGTCATAAGGTAAATTGTGAAACTTATTAATTATGGGGTAAATTGTGTAAACTTGTTAATTATGGGATAAATTGTGTAAATTTGTTAATCATGTTGTAAATAATGGTGTTAATCATAATGTAAACTTATTAATCATAACAACGAAAAACTCTCAGCTCATTTCACGATTGATATCCCAAAATTTGTTTCAAACTATAAAGTGCGATAATATACACACACACACGTATACATTGATCGAGATTAAGTTCAAAATTGTGTCACTCGTGATTGCACTAAAATAATGTATTAATATCGGTAAAAGAAAAATCTTGAATCTATTACTGAGTCATTCATGAACCAAAAGCTTGAGAAATAGTATTGAATACGTCAATAAAATCAAATGGGAAATCGCTGTATAAAATACGACACTGGTGATCAATATACGTGTGTGTATGTATAAGATATATATAAAACAAACACAAGTGTGAATTTATGGAAACTAAATCGATAAACCAGAAAATGTGAACTTGACTAGTTGTTAGTATTAATGTGCTAATTGATATGTTATATGGATAAACGATGTATTGCTATTATAAATATGTATGTATTGCATAACATGGAGGAAGGTTTGCTGATGGAGGAAGATGAGAAAGCTATATATATATATATATATATATATATATATATATATATATATATATATATATATATATATATATATATATATATAGATAGATAGACTTGTATCCTTTCAAAAGGATTTGATCCCGGATCCTTCCCACTCAAATTCAACCCTCCAACATTCGAATACAAGATCCACTCCGTTGAAGTTGATCTATACTATTTCAAGTATCTATAAACCAAAAATCAAGTGTTTTAAATACTTTTTGCCCATCCATCAAGTAGGGAAAAAACAGACGGCCTAAATAGTGAGTTGGTTAGTTTAACGGTGTAGAACATTTGAAATCTAACAAAAATTAGTTTATAGGGGTTTTTTAAATGTTTAGATCATAATGAAATGGCCGGATCGAGAATTTGTATGTCTAAAGACATAGATCTAACCAACTCACTACTTTCGGCCGTCCATTTTGCGTCGCTTGATGGATGGGCAAAAAGTATTTAAAACACTTGATTTTTGGTTTATAGATACTTGAAATAGTATAGATCAACTTCAACGGAGTGGATCTTGTATTCGAATGTTGGAGGGTTGATTTTGAGTGGGAAGGATCCGGGATCAAATCCTTTTGAAAGGATACAAGTCTATCTCTCTCTCTCTCTCTCTCTCTCTCTATATATATATATATATATATATATATATATATATATATATATATATATATATATATATATATATATTCGTGCATATATTATATGCGTGTATTGTAATGTGTGTGTGTGTGTGTTTTTTTTTTTTCCTTTTTTTGAGGAAGGGCCATGAAGGGATTTACGGAGGGAGGAAGGGGGTGGGGAGGAGAAGATGAGGAAAATATGCATACATGCATTGCATGTTACATGCGTTGTGTTCGTGAGATATATTTGTATAAATGTAATAAAATAAAAGTATTTTATTATGAGTTCAGTGAGATAAAAAGATAATGGAATGGTCACTTGATATGTCATGAGTTTCTATATATAAAGTATCGAGATGAATTTGGGTAAAATATATATCCGTTGAAATACGAGTTATTAAATAATAAAATGAATAGACAAGTAAATTGAACTTTCCTAGTTGATGAATTGTATCACTTGAATACCTATTCTGTTCGCTTTATCTTTATTGTATTTTCGAGTTTATTTGTTATCTTGTTCGATACATGTTTATGCTTATTACATAGTGCACAACTCATGTTTCATATTGTTATATGTATTTCACTAGTCGGACTTCTCTTTACTTACTGAGCTGTCGAGCTCATACTTTAAAATTAACAACATTTTTAGGTAATAATAAAAGCAAAGGCCCGACACTTAAAGCTGCCTGGATGTCTCTTTTAGAAACTACATGGAGAACCTTACTTGTATTATGTCACCCATGAATAGTTTATGCTTGTACATAAATACCGAACTTGATATGTATGTTATGTAATATGTGTTAAATTTGCAAGCTAGATAGTTTGATCTTTACTGTATGGAGATATATGTGTGATTGTAGATGTTATATTAAACTGATGTTAGGGATGCTTATTATGTGTGGATTGAGGATGCCGAGAGGAGTACTCTCGAGCTTGTATATATTGTGTGATAGTTGTTAGCTGAGACTTTGTTCTCTAGGATATGATAAGTAGGCCATTACATTACACTGTAGTAATTACAAAAGAGATAGTACATGATAGTAATTACACTGTGTTGAAATTGTATAATATGATACATTACACTGTAGTAATTACAAAAGAGATAGCGTCAAAATTTAGAAGAAAACCTGAGATGATTATGTGGATCGAGGATTAAAAGTTGGGATCATTACACCATTAATGTCAATTCCAAATTCCATCACAACAACTATCAGGCGAACACAAAAGATGAAATAAAAAATAACCACTTCATCATAATCACAAATTCCTCTCCATTACAATTTACAAGCATAGGAAACTCCTCGTGTCTTAAGAGACTTGAAGCAATTAAGCTTCAAAAAAAAAATTCTCTTAAACCTTATGTGTTGTCTACCCTTCCATCCCCCTTCCACCACCTCTAAAACTCTCCATCTTCTCCCGTCACCTGCTCCTAAATAAATGCCCTCCTCGTAGATTTCTTCAAATCTTTTCTCCAAATCTCCTCCCCTGTCTGTGACCTCATTCTCAACATGTTATGCGCTGTCGCGTTCGACATTGGCAACGAGCTCGGCCTGCCGACCTATCTCTTCTCTACTAGCAGCCTAGCAGCTTGTTTGCCCTTGCTTGCTGCCTTCAAAAACTTGGTGAGAGAGAGGAGGGGTGTTGGGTTTGAGTTAGAGAGAGCGAGGGAGAGAAATAAATTGGTTTGTAAGAGAAAGAAGAGACTGAAAGTGTTCTAGACTAAAAAAGCCAATTTGTTCATACAATTTTTTTTTTTAATAGAAGTTGGGGAATTGACAGCAGAAGGGAAAGTCAATGAAATAGAGTGTTAGAAGGTATTGCTAAAGATGGCCTAAACATTAGAGGGGTTTTCTCCATATTTCCCAAGATTTTCTTTTCTTGTATTTTTAAGGTTTTTTTTTTGTTTTTCAATTGATCATATATCTTTCTTTCCAATTTTTTTGTTCTCTTGATATATTTATATTTTTCTTTTATTGTTCATTGATTGTCTCTTTTGTTTTTGTTTCCCGGATGTTTCTTCTTTTTTTTTTAAACTTTTTTGACATTGTTCCATTTCTCTTTCTTGCTTTTATCTTGTGTCTTTAATGATATTTTTTCCTACTTTTGTGTAATTTTTTTTCTTTCTATCTTTTGATGTTATTTGTCTCTTTTTTTCTAGAATTTTCTATCTTTTCCTAATTGCTTTTTTTAATCTTATAAGTTCTTTCTTTTTTTAATACTATTCTATTTTCTTTTACTTTTTAGATATTTATTTATTTCTCCATTTTTGTTTTTGTTTTTCAATATTCTTTATTTCTTTTTTCTCGAATTTTTTTCTTTTTGCTTAACTTTTTTTTTGAGATTCTTTACTTTTTCTTCCATGTTTTCTGTTTTATTTTTTCTGATATTATTCGTTTCATTCTTTTTTTTAGCTATTTGAATTATTTTTTGAATTCTTTCCATTTTCTTTTTTCAAATATTCTTATATAATTAAGTAAATAAAATACATCATGAAATAATCATGAAATTATTAGCAGAAGAAAATATGTCTTATGAGCTTAAAGAGCAACTTCTGAATTTTGTGTTGCAAAAAATAAAGATCAAAAGGTCAAAACTTTAAAAGTTGATAATATTTATAAACTTTCCGAAGTCTTAAATAGAAGACAAGAAAAGTAGAAAAGGACATTATCATTACAAGAGTTAAATTCTGAAATTAATAATCTCAAAGAAGAAGTTAAACTTCTCAAAAGAAGAATAGATATATTCTACCTCGCTTAGAAGAAGAAAAGTTCAATAAATATATTGAAGCACCTACTTCTTCTCAACCAAATGAATTATTACAAATATTACAACTAATTACTTATCAGAAATGGTTTATAACTATTACTTTGGTAATAGCCAAAGAAACAATTATACTCGATGTTACAACACTAGTTAACAGTGATGCAAATCTTATTTGTATTAGGAAAAGAATTGTACTTTCTATTTACTTCCAAAAAATCACACAAATCTTAAGCGGTGCTGGCTGGAATAAATTGAAAGTAAATAAACTTCTAGATGCACACATTATTATAACAATGTTCGCATATCTATATATTTTTGAGTAAAATCAATATATTTAAGTAAATAAAATACAAGTTGATGTATAATATGTGAAATTATACTAAATAAATAGACATCAGACTGTTTTAATATTTAAGAAAAATTATAAAAGAGAACCTACATGGACGGCACGTGTTCAAATCTAGTAAGAAGAAAAAGGTAAAATATTTATTCTTGGAATCAAATTTCACATATATTAATTAATAAAATGTAGTCAAACAACATGGGTCCCAATGTCCCATCATCAAGATCGATTTATTAGGTAGGGTCCACTTCTGCACCCCCATTATATGCACTCAACAAATGCTAGTATAATGCATGCATTGCGTAGGCCCAATCACACAATGCTAGCATCATGCCCAACCCTGCACGCACCAACTTTGGTTTATGTGTGTGTTGACACACATTCAGATTATAAAAAGGCTAAACTTGTGCTAACACGTGAATAGAATGAGCGGTTCAGAAACTTTAAACTTTTATAATCATGAAATTTAATATTTTATTCATGTGTCAATACGAGATTAACTTTTTTATAATATGTGTGGCTCGCAAACATTAACCGAACTGGCATCAATCGATTTATATCAAGTTCAATTATTTTGAAGAGCTTAATTCATATCACACTCCTACAATCATAATACTTTTATCTCTGCCTAAGTCGGACTCTCATTCTGTCACCAAGGAGAAAACACAAGACAATATTGTTCACATTTTGCTCAGCACCAGCAATTTTTTTTTTTTGTACTATATTATTTATTTGTTTACTTATTTTTTCAGAAAAAAAGCTTCTGTTGTCTTGTATCATTGAGCAAAGAGAAAAATATGCCTCCACAAACTGTTAGTAATTTATGCAGGTCGCTAGTCGAGTCGAGTATACTCTTTACTTTGCGAAATTGAATAGTTGCGTTACTTATACATCTTTTTAGTGTGCTTATGTAAATTTAATTTAAAAATCTTCTCACGCATTGTAGATAGGAAGATTTTAAATTTTTTTTTTAAAAAGAAGAATCAACTAGTGATCTCTACAAATTGCTAGACGGGTCGAGTGGACTCTTTACTTTTTGAAATCTAATTGCTGGCGTAATATGTCTAATTAATGTGTTTATGTAAATTTAGTTTGGAAGTCTCCTCGGTATAGGTCTATATGGCTGATGTAAGTGACCGCAAATCGTAAGTGGTAAACTCTTTTACAGTTATAAGTGAGTTTTACTCAAGTAAGTTTTACATTATTTGGTAGATAATATGAAATTATTAAGTGAAAAAATATATTGTATTTTACGGTGTTAGATTGATAATGTGTAAGTCGTAAGAGGAAAATTTGACCACAAGATTAACTGTTTGGTGATTTAAACATATTAAATAGTAAAATAATAAAAAACTAAATATTAAAAAATGTAAATATTAAAAGAAAATTTTCGCTGCAGCCATATACTTTGCTTCATAATTAGAAAAAATCAGCTGCATAATTTTCTTCGCTACAGCCTCATCCACGTCAGCATAAATTGATTCTTCCCAACCACCATTTTTTATATATATATTTTTCATTTTCTCTTTTACCGTTCCTATTGCCCTTGACATTGCTCTCCCCTCAACTCTAACCCCTACGCAGAGTAATTCACAGATCAACTTGTACGATCAGATCGCTGTGGGGGTTGGAAGAGGGTGGAGCCTCGGATCAATTTTTTTTGTGATCAACCTTTTACAGATCTCTTTTGTCCGTGCTCGCAAGGAGTTTTATTTCTATTTGTGATCGATGTGTTTTTTAAACTTGAAAAGCATTGGGCATGAATCGGTTGTCAATGAATGGGGGGTCTACTGATGATGGCGATACTGATATGAGGACTGTGACTTATGATCCCAGTCCTCTATGAGGACTGCGACTATAACGCATGCCTTTAATAAATATTAAAAAATAGGGCATCTTTGCATGGACTGTGATCATGGTCGCAGTCCTAATAAAGAGAACTACGATCATGATCGCAATCCTAAAAAAAATTCAGAAATATACCATTTTTGTGAGGAATGCGATCATGATCGTGGTCCTTTAAAACTCAGAAATATTTCATTTTTGTGGACTGTGATCATGATCGCAGTCCTAATAAAAAGGACCGCGATAATGGTCGCAGTCCTATAAAAATTCAAAAACATGTACTAATAAAGAGGAGTGTGATCATGATTGCAATTCTCAGAAATAGAGCATTTTTGTAAGGACCACGATCATGGTCACAGTCCTCAGAAATATGACATTTTTATGAGGACTGTGTTCATGATCGCAGTCCTCAGAAATAGAATTTTTTTTAGGAGTGTGATCATTGTCGCAATCCTATATATACAAGCAGTCTGCATTTTTGCAGCAGTCCGCTTTTTTCGAAGCGATTACTTTGTGCGTTTGTGTCTTTTGACGCTGAGGAACGCTTCTACACTTGACACGTGGCGCACGTGATTGGTTTGAAAAAGAAGTGGCAGAAGCTAATCAAATTATGAAGCTGAGTTTTTCCTCTTTACGTTTTGACATAGAGGCTGCAGCGAAATCACACATATTAAAAATATTAAATATTTAAAATAAATAAAATAATAAATATTAAAAACTTTAAATATTAAAAATACTAAAATATTAATATTAACAATATTTAAAATATTAGATTACTAAAATATTAATAGTAATCTAATATTAATTATTAAAAATATTTAATATTGTAATATAATATTAAATATTATTAAATTCTATAATTAAATATATTAGATTCTAAAATTAAAATAAATTTAATTTAATAATAAAAAATATTTATTTTATATTGGAGATTACTAATCTACTAATAAAAAAGATTCTAATAATAATTATTAGAATAATTAATAAAAAACTTAATCTAATAATTAAATTTAATCTAATAGTAAAAAAAGATTTCTCACAATTAAAAAAAATCTAATAATAAAAATATTAATCTATTTACAATTAATTTTCTGCAATACAGATTTGCATGACCACAAAATTAACTGTTTGTGCTGCATGACTGTAAGTGGGATTTGCATGGCCACATATAATCTAATAATAAAATATTAATCTAATTTCAATTAACTTTCTGCAATACAGATTTGTATGATCACAAAATTAATTGTTTGTGCTGCATGGTTGTAAGTGAGATTTGCATGGCTACAAAATTAATTGTTTAGGCTGTAAGAGGGTTGCAAGTGTAATTTATGACTTACGGCCCCAAACAAATAATGTAAGTGATTTTGTTGTAATTGTATTTTAACACTTACGAGTCAATTACAGGAAAAAAAGCACGGCCTACGTTTTAGATGAGAAGATTTGGACCCATAATTTTTATGATGAAGAAGTAGTTAGTAAAATCTCTACAAATTACGAGTTGATTTGAGCTACTTATATGTAAAGTTAATTTGAAAATCTCTTTAACTCATTGTAAATGTTAAGACCTAAACGTACACTTTCTCACGAAAGAAAAAGTGTCATGTAGTTTAAGCTTTGCTCATTTTCAGAACATAAAAACTGGAGGGGAAAAAAAGAAGTTTTAATATTAAAGGGGGAGGGCTCATGCCAGGAAATGAAGTCTCTCGCTGTGCACAAGAGTTGCAATAAATCTTGCAAATTGCAATTACATTTTAAAAGTCACTTTGCCCCGTCTCAGATATAAGATTTGGGGTTGGATTTGGTCTTAAATACAAGAAGAGCCAGTCCAATCAATGGGGATACATCATGGAGATCTACAATCCTAATTAACTCTCACGCGTATCCTCTCGGGTTTTGGCTCGTTCTCAGGACAATTTTAAAATTTTTTCAAAATAATTCAATTTTTAAAATTATTTATAAAAATCAATCTCTTAAAAATATTTTTAAAAATCGATCTCTCACACACCACATCAAAAAAAAAAAAAAAAAAAAAATCTAAGAGCTCTTTATCTGTCAACCCTAAAAGAAAAAAAAAATCTTTATTTGAAATTGACAACTCTGAATAAAAAACCTGATTGCACAAAAATATTTTTAAAAGTCGCTCCTACTAATAAAAGAGTCATGCTAAGGAGACGAAATGCTCCGCCTCCGATGTCAGTTTTTGAATTTTTTTTTTTTTTTTAATGGGGTGGGGGTGGGGGGCAATTTTTAAAAATATTTTTGAAAATTAGATTTTTTTTTTTTATAAAAAATTGCCCATCTCAGGATATCACTGGGTCCCCTGGTTCTCTCTTCAAATAAAGAATAAAAAAATAAAATAAAATGAGAGGGCTCATGTTCTGATTCGCGTACCTGCCGACTTGAAAAATTAAAAAAAAAAAACCAAAAAGAAGAGAGAAAAAGAGAGAAGAAAACAGATTCCCACTGTTGGATTCGTTAATCTAATTGGTCTGGCCCTTCTCCCTCATTCCCTCGCTCTCGAACTCCGCAAAAAGCAAACAGTATGGACGCTTTCGTTACAGTAACGGCGACCCAAATCTAGGGCTTTTACCTTTTCGAATCCCCAGTGATCAGCAAGTCATTAATGCTTGTCCTCACTCCTTTTTTTTTACCTCCAGGTCCATCCGGCAGCGCCCATTGAAGCTAGGGCTTGTGCTTCGCCTATTATGAAAATGGCGAGGAATTTTGATCTCCCGGGCCCCAAGTCCCCCAATCTCGCGATTCTCGCTCCCAAGAAGGCGAATTCGTCGCCCAAGAAGGCGATCCCTCAGTCTCTGCTGTTGGGATCGGTGCTCTTCGCCCTCGGCCTGATTTCACTGTTGACGGGTCACATTGCGTCGGATATCGAGTGGGCGCAACAGCTTAGCAGACGCTGGAGCTCGAAACGGGTACAAATTTTGATCACAGCATTGTTCATTGCTTGATTTCAGTATTTATTATTATTATTTTTTTTAACTTTTAGGGGTTTATGAGTTTTTTCTTGTTCAAAGAAATAAAAATAATCCTTTTGAATTATTAATAGTTTCAGAAGTCCTTGGCAGTAATAATAAATTGCCCTGTTTCACGAGCAAAGAAAGTAAAGTGTTGTTTATAACAGCGGAGAATGTTGGTTCAACTAATGCTTTGTTCAGGAAACTTCACCAGTGCCAGAATAACATGTCATAGAAACACAATATTTCATTAATGCAAATGTGATAAACGGTAGAAAATATAAGGAAACTTGGTTGGTCATTGGAGATTATATAGTATTTTCTGAGTAGAATCTTTAAGATTATCCCTTTTTGGTGCACTAGGAGAATGAGACAATGAAATCCCAAATCTAAAATAATACGGATTTAGCAAAGAATATGAGGCTGTTCTGTTCTAAGATTTTTAAAATGTAGCAGAATGTTTTTTCCACAGGCATCAGGAATGATGAAAAATGGCTAAAATACATATATTTGACTAATATTTCCCATCAGTAGTATTTATATTTAGTGGTACATGACTTGAACATGGAATAGTAGTTACTATAAATAAAAACATATAGTAATTGTTTATTTATACTCTTGCTACATTAGTGGCATGTTATGTTTAGGACATATCAAGATCTTTGTCACTGCAAGTTTCAAAATTATGACACAAAATCTGATAAGCTGTTTTGCTGACATGATAGTCTTGATAAGATCATGTTGTATTACTAGTTCCTCCATTTTTGACACAAGGTGATTGGAAGATTTTGCTTTTAGCTGCATGTATGAACACCAGAAATTCTGTGGTTCCAGATGTTTGATTAACATATAGGACAAAAGAAGCTCAGTTAATAGTATGGAAGCTGAAAGAATACTTAAGTGCCCCCCGTACCCCCCCTCAAAAAAAGGGACAAAAAAGAAAAATATCAAGATTATAGACCATAATTATCCTACTTTTATCACGTGTAGGTATTAATCTAAGTCGACATCCAATTTTTAAAACTGTACATACATGCACAATATGTCAATATATGTACGTGTATGTATTTATTTATCACGTGCGTATGACTTGTATGCATATACATATGTGAACAAAACTATTTGCATAAGAGATATGAGAAAGAGAGATTGAGGCGTTTTGTCCCACCATCTGGTGGATGACAGCGTATCACTTTTGATGCTGCCCCTAGTCCAATATCTTTGTCATCCGTCAACATCTATTTTCTTCCGTTTTCCTCTCTTTCTGTATTCTTCAAACAATATTTTCCACTCCTACCGTATGAGATAATCCTGTAGTTGGCTTAACACATATAGATGTGTCCTTTTGTGAATTCCATATTTCTTTGATCTCTTAAATAACTTAATGAAGGAGATAACAACCACATAAAGTGCAGTTTTTACTTTATTTTTAAATATTATTCTGTGTGCTTCTTTGCTTGTCAAATTTTTTTCTTCGAGATCCTTACCCAATTAAGAATATTTAAGTCTAATGAATGTATTCAACATTGCATAGTTCCAGCAAAGTAATGAAATTGGTATTCTTCACCAATACTTGCATTCTTCCATCAGTATTCACCAGATTGCACATCCAAATTTTCAGAAACATATTGATGACACCTTGAGAAGTCTAAATGTTTGTCTGAAACACCATTGTTACCATAGTTTTGAGTACTGTTACTAGATTGACATTGTCACTACATGTGCTGCAGTTATATGATATCCCTAATACCTGGGGTTTTGATGCATGCACTAAATGCACCTTATGCAATCTTTTGCACATATATCATATAAATGCATTTTAGTGTAGAGGTATTCAATGTTTGTATATAAGGAAAGTCATTCAAACAGAATACCCGTTCCTCTTTAAAGGGATTGTTCGAATCAACTTCCTTTGGTCCTTAATAAAGCTGAATGGATAGAAAGGGTTTATCTAACTGACCTCAAGGATTTGGGATAATGGCTTTGTTGTTATTTGTTGTTGTACTCAAAATCTCATATGACATGCTTTGGGGTATCCAGAATGTGTAAATTCATCAAAGAGGACATTAAGATTTAAGCTTTTGCTTCTGGGTTCTACTATTCAAAATGTGGTTAGACTTGTGCCCTGGAAATATATGCATGCTAAAGTTTAGCTGATTTTAACTGAATGTAGAGTTACTGCCTTAGTTATATCAAGTTTCCAGTACCCTGATTTCTCTTTTTACTTCAACGAACGAGGTCTTGGAACAGGTTCCACCTTCGGCAAAATTAGATGTTGGGTGATGCATACTTTATGCATGTTGCTTTGTTTATTACCGACTGCATTGCTTATTGTGTGCAAACAGACCATTTGTAAATGATAGTCTCGTTGCATTGCTTCTTTGCATTTGCTAATTTTATAAATGCAATTCACATAGTGTCTTATGACTTTCTTTGGATCCAAAGGAGGAAAAAAGCAGCAAATCTTCGTGATAGAAGCCCCTTTGAAGGCACGCCTATATACGATACTTCTATGGATTTTTAGTTGACATACCATGTAAAAAGTTTCAGAGAGGATGTAGAGATTTAATGGTTCTTGTATATAATATGGATGGCACAAGTAATTAAGGCTAGTTAAGATCCCAAAAGCTATGAATATGTTAAATACTACTTGTAGAACCTGGTTGCCATTTTTTGAAGCTGTTCATCATTATGGTTAGATCCATTGATCTGAAGCTATTGACAGGGGGTCTATCAAGAAGCGGTTGATATATGGAAATCTGAATTTTCAAATTTGTACCATGGTTGTAGCGATAGAGGCTCTAATTTCAGAAGTAAGTTTTTCATTAAATGTTCCATATTGTCTTTGAGATTTTCTTGTGATAGATTTATACGTTTGAACTTGCATGTTTATCTTCTTTTTTATTTTCAATCAACTAAGCATTTGGTTATTTTTAGTTGGTATCATGTTTTTCTTTCTTTTCAGTGACACTGATTCAACACTGCATTATTATCTTCAGTTCAATATTTAATCAACCTTCTCTTCTTTCTTCATTGAGGAACATTTTATTGTTTACTATGCAAATACTCCCTATTGAAACTAATCCTTTAGAGGATCAGAATACATGCTGTATTTCTAGTTGTTACTTAAATATTACTAGAACCATCCTTTCATGCAAACGATTATTAGCTTCTTTCTTTATGGTAGTTTCCAACTTGTGCCAGGACGAACAATATCCCGTAATGACCAATTTTGAAATCACAAAATGTTAAATAAACCTCCTCTTCTTTTTGATTTGACATTAGAGTATTAATTTCTTCTTTAATCTTCTTTGTCGAAAGTGTAAAAGTAATTATTGTAGGCTGTAAAAACACTTATGTTTGTTTAGTGATTGAGGCAATGAGGGTAATATAAGAACGACATCTAGACAATCCTCTTTTTTTTTTTTTTTTAAAAAAAAAAAGAACTTTAAGGCACCAGGAGAAATATGCAGTTAAATTGCCATACAAAGTTCACATATTTCATGAAATTTGGAAAGATATTATTTGGCCAACAGTGTAAATTGATTTCAGTTGCCTAAGAAGTTACCATCCAAGGTATGGTTAGAGTTTTGCTCCTTGTTAGAATTTGTGCATTTGTAAAACATGTGCATGCATGGACTGGAGTCTGATAAGAAACATAAAAAGTTAAATGTAAAAATATATTTTCGTTGGTTACTATGTATAACTCCAAAACTTGGAGGTGCCATTTAGACAAGGTCATGCCTATGAAATTACAAAAATATCCCCACCATTTTAAAAACTGTTGCAGAAAGAGAAGTTTTTAAAATTGCCAGTCTCTTCCATTAGCAAAGAGATTGTAGAGGGGGCATCAGGATTATTCTTTCCTTTTCTTGATGGCTACATGGACACCCTTTCTTCTATTGTCAAGCGTATACAATCCTCGTCTTTCATGCCTTGGAGCATGGGCAAACTAATCTTGGGATGGTCATTCATCTCCATTTGACCTTGATGGTCCAAGGTTCACCACGTCTATTGTAATTGGTTCTGCAACTTTCCTTTTGATCTTGAAGAAACTGACTTTGAAAATGACCCTCCCAAGTAGGAAGTGATTGATGAGGATTACAAGTGGAATATCATGAAGCACCTGTGAATCAAGCATGATCTTCAGTCTTCACTGAAGGAGAATATATTCCTTAGTTTACACTGAAGGAGTAACATCTTCAGTCTTCACTCAATTATTATCAAACTGATAGCAACCTTTTTTTGTTTTGTAGTTCCTGCCAGAGTGCCTTCTATGTCTAATGTGCCATGTTCTAGAGGACTGATGTTTCCTAGGGTTGATTATCAAGAAGCTTTTAGTCTTTCTTTGGTCAGTCTTTGGCTATTTCTAATGGTTTATGGGAAGGTCTCTGACTTATTAGAATGCCTTTGTAAGGACAATTGCGACGACATAAGGTAGTTAATTAATTATTACCATTCAATTTAGTTTGAATTTTCCTAGTCTTTTTGACAAATTCATTAAAATTTCAATTGATTGCCTCTTCTCCAATATTAAATATAAAGTTAGAAAATTCATAAAATTTGAAGCATTGAATATAACCAAAGATGAATAAAACCAAGAACAAATAATGATAGTGTAAATGCCTATCCTTCCGAAGCACAAAGGAAAAATAAGTTCTAACATGATGGCTTGCACTGTAGCATTGGAGAAAAACAACAATTCTGGAAATGCTATTGTTTCTTATGTTAGCAACTAAACCCAAAGGATAGATATTTCATTAGAATCAACCAATATAAATAGATACAAGTAGTTGGATATACGATGGGTAATAGGCCCAAGCCCAATAACCCAATTATCCATTATCTAATATCCAGACTAACACTCCTCCTCAAGGTGGAGCATACATATCTATATGCCTAGCTTATTACATAAGTTAGAAACACCTGTGGTGAAGTCATTTTGGTAAGAAGATCAGCCATCTGCTTGAGGATGGTGTGAACAGAAGAAAAACTACCTTCTTAGTCCAAACATCTCTGATAGATGACAATCAAACTCAATATGCTTAGTCCTCTCATGAAACACATCGTTCTGGGCAATGTAGATTGCAAACTGATTATCACAATGCATAGGCACATATCTATGCTGTCTAAAACCAAGCTCAAATATTAGATTCTTCAACCACATCATCTCACGAGCAGTATAAGCATAGCTCTAGTTTCAGCATTTGCATTAGATTGAGACACATCTTGTTTCTTGCTCCTCCATGTCACAAGGTTTCCTCCAACAAAGATGCAATATTCAGTAGTAGATTTTCTATCACCCTTATCACTAGCATAACTAAAATCACAGTACGCAGAAATGCGTACATGTCCATGCTTTTTGTAAATAGATCTTTCCCTATAAAGTTTTTGATATATGTCAGAATTCTTAGTGCAACCATGCAATGAAGCTCTCTGGGTTGATGCATGAATTTGCTCAACACTCCAACGACAAAGGTTATATCTGACCTAGTAAATAGTGAGATAGATCAATTTTCGAATCAATCTTCTGTACCTTTTGAATCATCAAGAATGTGACTACCATCAAACCACAAGTCCACATTGACTCTCATTGGAATACTAACAAGTTTGTACCAAAAAACTCCTGTTTCCTTTAGAAGATCCAGAGCATACTTTTTTTGAGAGAACTATCCCATGTTTTTGATGTGCTACTTCAATCCCCAGAAAGTGTTTGGGTTTACCCATATCTTTAGTCATAAAATGACACCTGAGATGCTCTTTTGTTTTCACTAGGCTAGCTGAATCACTCCCAGTTAGCAGAATATCATCAATGTACACTGACAAAATCATGAAGCCAATATGCCTAGCAAAGACAGAGTGATCTGAATGACAATGATGAAAACCAATATCAGAGATGATGTTAAACTTGTCAAACCATGCCCTTGGGCTCTGCTTGAGACCATATATTATCTTCCTGAAATGTCAAACTTTATTCTCCTCCTGAACAACATATCCTGGAGGTTGCTCCATATATACCTCTTTTAAATCACCATACAAGAAGGTATTCTTGACATCCAGTTGGAACATTGACCATGACAGATTGACATCAATAGAAAATAAAATCCTCATGGAGTCCATGCCATCGGTCTGAGTATAACTTTTGGCATCAAGTCTGGCCTTATACTGATCCACTGAGCCATCTGGGTGATACTTTAAAGTATAGACCCATTGATAACCCACAACAATATTTTTGGGTGCATAGACCAACTCCCATGTTTCTCGAGAAATAAGAGCATCTATTTCCTCATCCATGGTCTGCTTCCAGGCATGTTCCAATAAAGCCTCCTATAAGACCTGGGTGTAGATATAGAAGCTAAAAAACATGGCAAACTGGAGAAAAGATGGGGTAAAACGGTCATAAGAGATAAAATTATAAAGAAGATGATCAATATAAGACCGTTTACCTTTTCAAAGAGCAATAGGAACATCAAGGTGAGAAGGGGCAACCACTACAAAGGAGGTGGACCTGCAATTGGAGAGGAGTTATCCTGGGCAGATGGAGGGGCAAAACTTTTGGATGTCGAGTGAACACCTGAGGTGGTTTTGGTGCCTCACTGTGACCTCGGGCACAATAGCATCCGGAATAGGCTTTGGTGATGACCGAGGAATAGATGTTGGGAAAGGAACATGTGCTCATAAAATACCTGGACTATCTGAAGAGAAGTATGGAACTGACTAAAAGAATGTAAAATCAACAAACACATAATACTTCATGGTAGAACGATTATAATACTGGTATCTTTTCTGAGTTCTCGAATACCCAGCAAAAAGATATTTGACAGACCTAGGAGACAATTTATCTAAATCAGAAGATAGTCCTGAAGAAACATGTACATCCAAAGACTCGAGGAACAATATGAAAAACACATCTATTAGGATAAAAACAAGGGACCAGAACCTTTTCCTGAAAAACAGAAGAAGTCATTCTATTGATCAAGTGACAAGCACTCAAAACATCATCATACCAAAGATACTTTGCAACATTCATATCTATCATCATGGTTCTAGCAACATTAAGGACTGTCTGTGTTTACGTTCAACAACTCTATTTTGTTGAGAAGTATGTAAACAAGAAATCTAATGAATAATTTCATTCTTAGCACAAAACAAAGACACATTATTTAGTACAAAGCACACAAAGATATGTAGAAAATTGAGTTTTTATTTCATTAAAGAATAGTTCAATATCACCAGAAACTCATGATCTCTCTTTTAACAGATAGAACCACGTCATGTGAGAGAAATCATCAACAAAAACAATAAAATACCTAAAAAATTGAACTGAGGGTACACAACAAGGACCCCAAACATCAAAATGGACAAACTCAAATATAGAACTACTGCGGTTATTAACTTGACTCTGAAACAAAGCACGATGATGTTTACTTAACTCACAAGATTCACAACTCAGGTAGAAATAGAGGACTGAAGCGAAATAACAGGCTGGAGTTTCTGCAAAAAAACGTCTAAAATGCCAGTGCCATAGAAGAATAGGATCAGGCTGATCTACAACCAAGCTGGTAGGTGAGACCTTGTCATCCAAATAATACACGCCTCCTCGTTCCTGAGTCGAACCGATCATCTTCCCAGTCGTCAGGTCCTGAAAACACAGTAGGAAGGAAAAAAGGTTACTTTATAGTTCTTTTGTTTGGTAAATTGAGTGATGGAGAATAAACTGACAGAAAACTTAGGAACATAGAAAATATTAGTAAGAGTCAAGGATGGAGTTGCATGCACTACTTCATTACTAAGCACACACGACTGTGTACCATCAGCGATGTTAACAGAAGAAAATTTATTTGATAGATGCAAAGAATCAAACTTATTTTGATACCTGTCATATGGTATGAGGTTCCTGAATCTATATCCAAGGTCTGGATGAGGAGGCAATATAGGGATCCATGCTGAAGAGGATGCTTGAGTTGCTGAATGGTGGTTCTTAGAGGACTCGAGCTGGTGCAACCTATCATACTCAGCCTGTAAAAGTACCACAGTGGGAGAACCTGGAGAACCAGAAAAATCAGAAGTAGTGGCTGAAGGAGCATGAGTAGAGTCAGTATTAATCAGCTTGCACGTTAAGGGCGACCAAATTTCTCTCATAACTTCTCAGATACGTGATTGTTCCTCCAATAATGTCTGCATTGACGTGGTCCTTTATCAAAGGCACTCTGTCTATCACCATGTGAGCCACGTCCTCCTTCGAAGGATCCACGTCCTGCTCCAAAATGATGACCAGTGACCACGATCACGACTGTGACCTCTGCCACGTCTGGAAATCATGACAGACTGCTCAATAGTTGGTGTAGATGACACACCTCCAGTTGACACACGCATAACTCTGGAGAAAGTAGCAGTCAATGTAAGAATGCTATCTCCTCCCAGTATGCTCTCGTACTTGAGAACACAGTGAGGGACTCAGGCCATACAAAAACTTTGATACTGCGAGATCCTGACGATATCCCTTCAGTGTTGCGTCAGTAACAACAAGCTCATGCATGTCAAACTCATTTATCAGACTTTTGAGTTCTCCATAGAACTCAAAAACAAATCGATCTCCCTGCTTGAGCTCAAACTTTCGCTCTAGATGTCAAATACCCTCAAAAAAAATTTCTCATTCCCACACATCACCTTCAGGGTATCCCACATCTCCTTAGCGGTAGTTAATCCATACTATTGAGAAGCCATGATATCACACAATAATATCTAGAAAGTCAGGTCGTACAAGTAGAATATGTAGTAGCAAGTGGGGACTCAAGGAGGTGAGCCAACTTGTTTTGAGTAACGATGAAGATGCGAAAAGCCTGTGCCCATAACAAGTAGTTGGAGTTATTCAACTTACAATAGTCCCCAAAACAGTCTTGGATATAAAAGTCTCAACATCAGGTGAATAAATAAGTGTGGAGGAAGAGCTCGTAGTATTCGATATCCTAGCCAGTCAGAGAAAATACCAGAAAACAACTAGTAGTAGCTAATAAACAACCAGGAAATCGGAGAATACCTGATTTAATTTTCAGAAAGTAACATAAAGTCGGATCAACCTAACAGACTTAATAGCTGTAAACTGCCAGATTAGTCGACTTGGAGGAGAAGATTAGTCGACTAATATGTGTTCTCAGAACTAAGTTTGGTCTCTGTTAAGTCTATTAGTCAACTAGATTGAAGGGCAAGCCGACTGATCTAATATCACAAGTCTTTGCTAAGTCTATTAGTTGACTAGACTAAAACGCAAGTTGACTGGTCTGATATCACATGTTTCCGCTTCAAGTAAACTCGTCGGGCCTCGGTGATGCTACAGCAGGGGCCTGTGGGCCTCTGCGAGGCTGTAGGAAGGTTGGTGGGTCTCGATGAGGCTACAATAGGGTCGGCAGGCCTCATCGAGGCTTCAGGAGAATTCGACAGGCCTTAGCGAGTTTTCAGGGGCTCAGTGAAAGCAAGGAGGAGAGAGCCGGCGGTGAGAAATTAGGGTTTTATTGGTAGGGGTGGAGAATATAAAGTGTAGCAGAGATGCGCATGCTTCGTTGGATGTATGATAACACGCGGAGAGATAAGGTGAGAAATGAGGATATTCGTACTAAGATAGGTGTAGCCTCTATAGAAGAGAAGATGAGAGAAAACCGCCTGCGATAGTTTGGTCATGTGCGACGTAAACCTACAGATGCACCAGTCCGACGAGTAGAGCGTATCAATTTAGGACAAGTTAAAAGAGCACAGGGGAGACCGAAGAAAACATGGATGGAGGTAATACGACAAGATATAGAGGCTAAAGGTCTTAGTGAAGGCATATTGCTCGATAGGAATGAGTGGAGAAAGCTGATCCATGGAGAAATTCGGCGTAATTCATTTTTGGTTCATGTAGCCTACCCCAAATACTTGGGACAAATGGCTTAGTTGTTGTTGTTGGTGGAGAATATAAACTAGGGTTATGGTTTTAGATGCTTTGATGCCATGTTAGCAACTAAACCCAAAGGATAGATATTTCATTAGAATCAACCTATATATATATATATATATATATATATATATATATATATATATATATATATATATATATATATATATATACACTTGTATCCTTTCAAAAGGATTTGATCCCGGATCCTTCCCACTCAAATTCAACCCTCCAACATTTGAATACAAGATCCACTCCGTTGAAGTTGATCTATACTATTTCAAGTATCTATAAACCAAAAATCAAGTGTTTTAAATACTTTTTGCCCATCCATCAAGTAGGGGAAAAACGGACGGCCTAAATAGTGAGTTGGTTAGTTTAACGATGTAGAACCTTTGAAATCTAACAAAAATTAGTTTATAGGGGTTTTTAAATGTTTAGATCATAATGAAATGGCCGGATCGAGAATTTGTATGTCTAAAGACATAGATCTAACCAACTCACTACTTTCGGCCGTCCATTTTGCGTCGCTTGATGGATGGGCAAAAAGTATTTAAAACACTTGATTTTTGGTTTATAGATACTTGAAATAGTATAGATCAACTTCAACGGAGTGGATCTTGTATTCGAATGTTGGAGGGTTGAATTTGAGTGGGAAGGATCCGGGATCAAATCCTTTTGAAAGGATACAAGTCTATCTCTCTCTCTCTCTCTCTCTCTATATATATATATATATATATATATATATATATATATATATAATAGTACAAATAGTTGGATATTCATTAGAATCAACCACCTAATGAATATCCAACTATTTGTACTATTTTATATATATATATATATATATATATATATATATATATATATATATATATATATATATATATATATATATATATATATATATATATTTCAAATAGTTGGATATGATATGGGTAATGTGCTTAAGCCCAATAACTCAATTACCCATTATCTAATATCCAAACTCACATCTTGTATGATTCAAGTTATTGTGAGCAGCAATGTGGCTCTCAAGTATATAGATACGTTAATCACATTCTTAGTGTCTTATGCTCTTGTATTTCCCATGGTAAACACACGGAGCAAAATATTGTTGGTTTGGTACACTGTTATCAAACAATAGGGATACAAAAAAATAAAGTGGATGATGAGAAGAGGGAAGCAGTGGACAGTTGACAGTGAGATGAGTATAAAGAGGTGAGGCATCTGAAATAGGACAAAGAGTGAACAGAATGGTGCAGAGTGTCATTAAGATAAAGATGAAAACCATATAATTTTTTTTTTCTTTTCAATAAGGTCCTGGAAGTTGAGGCAATTTATGTCCAAACTGGGTCTTATTGTAGTCTCTACATCTTCTACCGTAAAGTAAAGTTGACTAGCATTACATTATTTGGCTTCTATATTTACATCATGACATTTTCATATATTGCATGTTAGAATCTATTATATTCACTAAGAATTTATTGTGGAAACAATAATAAGAGCAACCACACATACCCCTGGAAAGCATGAGCAACAGAGGCCAATATGTGAGCTTATTAGGAAGAGTGATAGAATCATAGTTAGTTGAACAATAAGGACTAGAGGGAGGCCAATGTGAACTTGGTTGGAGGCAGTTAAGAAGGATATGATAGTGCTTGGTTTAACTAAGGAGATGGTGACAGAGCTTAATAAAAGAAAAAGATTCATATAGCCACATGCTTTGTAGTTGACGCGCACATACTTTTGGAAATTGTAGCCCTGTGGAATATTCGATACATATAAAACTCTCTCACTTCACATCAATGCTTCTTTTCTGATGCTTGTCTTCAGTTGCATACTCATTTGCAAGGATTTTTTCTACCACTCTCGAATATTGCTGATATCCTTTTTCTTGACTATCATTAACGGTATCTTTCAGTTTCGTAAAATATTGGATAGGTTACTTATGGAATTGTTAGGAAATATGATTTGTATAAAGAGTAGTTTATGAGTTGTATAAGGAGTATAGAAATAGGAGTAGGATTAGACTTTCATGAATCTATATAATATAATTGAGAGGAGATCTCTCTCTCCAAGTTTCTCTCAATTCTTCTTTCATGGTATTAGAGCCTTAACCGATACGACATGTAAATTGGTCTTGATGCGAGATCTATTGAGTAAGCTATATCTTCTTCTGTTAACTTGTATAAGATTATATTGTGATAATATAACGACTATTCATATTGCAGAAAATTCAGTTTTTCATGAGCACACCAAACACATTGAGGTGGATTGTCATCTAGTTCGTTAGAGGGTTACAAAGGACAAAATCATTGATGTTTCTTCCATTAACCGATTAGTAGATAAGTTTACAAAACCTCTTGAAGGCCCCCAAATTCACAGTATTTGTGACAAGCTAGGCATGTATGATGTATATGCTCCAGCTTGAGGGGGAATGTTAGGAAACATGAGTTGTACAATACACATAGTATATAAGTTGTATAAGGAGTAGTATAGGAATATGAGTAGGATAAAGCTTTCATGTATGTATATAATATAATTGAGAGGAGTTATCTCTCTCCAACTCTCTCCGAATTCTTTTTTCAGGCACCATATGCTACCTTCTACATTTAACAATCAAAGGATGATAGCAATGTCTGCTAAAATGTTATTGAAAAACTTATGCAGAATTCTTAAAGAATGTTTGTATTAAATAGTCTGTCCAAATGTATTGACCATATTTGCAAATATTTTTGGGAACTTCTAACTAGCAGAATTTTCAACTTTTGGCCCATATGTCACTGATGTTGCATACAACATGCGCAGAGGGATAATCTGGTCAGCACTCGTTGTTTCCGTGCTTCCTTGTGATATTGGAAAAGGGAGACTCTTGTTTCCTTTTTATTTTTTTTAATTTTTGCTTAAATTGTTTAACTTGTGAAATCATATGCTTATTAGTGTTGATATTGGTCCTTTGTCAATTATTCTTGATTGGTGCTGTATCTTGAAAGAATACCACCTATTTACATATAGTTCAATTTATAGTATTAGTAACTTGATTTTTCCTGCAAATTTAGCTGGGGTGCGTGAAAGCAGATCCAATGGCTATTTACTAATCGCAGCAAGTGGAGGACTGAACCAACAAAGAACAGGGGTGAGATTTCCAATTATTTTCTGCTCTTCCCTCTTTTACTTTACCTAAATAATGAAATCTTGAATTTACTAAGTGCGCTAGAAGATTTCTTTAGTGCTGCATACACTCATTTTGTCCAATGCTTCCCCCCCAACACACACACACACACACACACACACACCACACACACACTCAGAAACACACACACACACACACACACACACACACACAGAGGCACACCCACCCACCCACGCACCCCTACCTCTTCTTTCCTTTCCAGTGACAACTGATTACGAAGACTGCTGCTAATGGAGGATATTATCAATCAATGATTGAACTATTGCACTAGGCCTTTTGGGTTGCGTGTGTACCTTGCCATTTTGCCTCATCAATCAACATATAATGGAAGAGAAAAATATGCAATAATTGTTAAAGATGTGCAATGGCAGACCTAAGATACACGGGAAGGTCTCACTGTTGTTTTCATTCGAGATAAGTTACAGAGGCTGTAGATCAATATACACAAGAATTGTACTCTCCATTGCCTTGCTAGCAGAGGTGAGATCTGAATCCTATTAAATGAAGTAGCACACACTTATTCCTTGATGTATAGACCAGTGTTTTAAAAGGCGTTTTTGAGGCACGCCTCAGGGCATTTGAACCCAAAATGCCTTAAAACATATTCAAGAGGCGGATTTCTCCTAGTACCTTGCGCATCATTGCGAGGCGTTGATGAGGCATGCGCTTTGCACTCCAACATGCGCTTTTGTGATAAGGCGCGGACTTTAATGTTGGGGTTCAAAATGTCAACACAAAAAAGCTGACTGTGACATATTCTCATCTCCCCTATTTTTTAAGTTGGAGCCCCACTGACTATCATTGCCTTAAACCACCATCAGCAATCACAGCACCAATCTCCTGTGGCATCAGGTATGTTTTCTTCTTTGTCCACTTCTGTTTCTCTCTTGATTGTTCTTGGTTTTTATTTCCATAATTTTTGTTCTTTTTCTGGTCCCCACCCCGTACATATATCTTTAAAGATGTCTCTGGTATAGCACACCTCTTTCCTAGTGTTATTTCGAATAGGTATCGCTGGACAGTTGTTAAGCATGCTTTTATCTATTGTTTTTCTTGTGCTGAATGCACTCTTGTTATATAACTGTCCAGCAAAAGAATGAAACAGACACTGGAGATACATTTCTTGTTATCAATATTAGAACAGGGGAGGTTGCATCTCCATTCATATCTTTTATTCTTTTACTTAGAAAAATAAAAATAAAAAATAGCGATACTGTTGTTATCATTTAAGAGATACTCCAATCCTTCCCACAGTATTCCGTATGTTGTCTTTAATTAGGATTTAGGAAAATTAGACCATTTCTATTTATACTTCAAGTTTATTTACTTAAGATATACATTTTTTTAATTTTATATCATTACAATATTTAAAACTTAAAACAATAGAAAAATGAAAAATTCATGAGGCTTACGTGTCACACTTTCAGGCCCGTGCCTCACCGGCACCTTGCCTCTTAAGAGGTTCGAACGGTTTGCCTCACACCTTCCCCTTTTTAAACACCACATACGTAGTTTATTATAGTAAGCTTCCATCTTAGCGACCCACACTCCGTTGTGTTTGTACATATTATGAATCTCTCCATATGGATGTAAATTCTTGTCTTATGCATGCTACCTTCTATCTTTCATTTAGTAGAGTACCTCACGTATTTGGGCTCAGAAGCCTTTTTGCATTGTTATTTTGCTGGATTCGTCAAACATTGACTCAGAACCTGTATGATCAGCTTGCTAATTGTTGGCTTTTTTCGAGTGTACCTGAAGGACTGCTGAAGTATCATCAGCTCTTGATATCGTTTTTGGTTCATATATTTACTTTTTGTCTTCATCCATGGTGCTTGATCATCAAATATAGGTTGAATTCCCTGATTTATTATGGGTTCCATCACTATGCTCCATCTTTTCTAAAATTTACTCTCTTTTTGCTGCATTTGCTTGCTTAAAGTTTTATCGGCTAGTTCTGCATTGCTGAAGGAGAACATTAACTGTGGGGAACAATTACATGTGAATCAGCTTGACAAGTTATCAACTAAGTCGGGGGCTTTACCAGGGGAGTCCACTTTTGATTGATATCTTCGAGAATTTTTTTTTTTTTTTTTTTTGGGGAATGATCCTTGTTCCCTGTCATTTAAGTGTTTTTTTTTTTTTGGTTAGTTATTTTCCCCCCATGGTTGAAGAGTTCTTTCTTGACTTTTTGGGAGTTCATCTTTTATTGTTAAGATGCTTACCTCCTGCATTCAAAATCTGCAATTTTTTTTTTTTGTGAATAATCATGTACTTGTTGTTCCCATTGCTATTGTTTTCCCTGGGCATCCAACATGTTAGCTTAATATGAATACTAGGCCTAACATGTAGTTTCTGTATGGCCAGTATTGGCTAATTCTTTACACAACCTTGTCTTTTTGCTCTACTATATTTTATATCATACATCTACGTGTTTGCTGCCCTTTGAAGGTCAAAACGTCCCTTCAATTCAGGTTTTCTTGTGTATTCCAAGATTTCTTCTCGCTTACTTTCTTGGTGTTGAATTTGTCAGGTCACTTTATTTACTTGTGTATTCAGTTAGTGAGGATCAAACTCTACCTTCAATTTCCTGCCCATTTTAGTTGTGCTTGAAATTGAGCATTCCTGACTCTAGTTATGGTGATTTTCCGTTCGAATCTAACTACACCGGATATTATTCATTACCTTAGATTGTTACTTCATCCATTGTGGTTCAGTCTCAACTTTTTTTTTTATTGTTTGTCATGTCTGTGATTTGCTTTCTTATAAATTTGCATGCATTTAGATACTTTACTCTGAAGCATCTCAAATTGTTAATGTTGGTATTACTCTCCTAGGTGACTGTTACTTCATCAATTGTAGTTCTTTATCCTGAATGCTTGATTTACCTCCAAAGGTTATTAGGTGCGCGTGTTTTGTTCAAGTTCTCAAAAAAAACATGATAAATTAGATCCTTGAGCAGTTCGACATGTGTTTTTAGGATATTCTCGGACAAAAAAGGATATTGATGTTGCAATCCAACGACAAAGTATCTAATTTGTGCGGATTTCACTTTTTTTTGAGAAACCTTATTTTTCAGCCTCTCTGGGTTCCACTATAACTTCTTCAACTACTTCTGTTACTCTTCCTGTACCACTAGAAAACTTGCCTCCACTTCAAGTTTATCAACGACGCAAGAAGATTATCACTGTTCCTAATAGCTTACCCCCTCATCAGTCAATTGCTTCCACTGAAGTGTTTGAGCTTCTCATAACTCTTTAAAAATATACTCGGTTTTGTACTCAGCATCCTATAGCTAAAGTGTTATGTTTCTCTTATTTATCTCTTACATACTTTAGTTTTGCAATCACATTATCTTCTATATCTCTCCCAAAATCTTATCGTGATGCTATATTGGATCCTGGATGGAGAAGTGCTATGGATGAAGAGATGACAGCTTTGCATGCTAATGAAACATGGGAATTAATTTTTTTATCACTGGAAAAATAAACTGTTGGTTGTCAATAGATATACACTATCAAATTTTTGTCCAATAAATAGATTGAGCGCTTGAAGGCACAGTTGGTTGCCAACGGCTACACAAACTTATGGTGTTGATTATTTTGATACTTCTCTCCGGCAGCTCGTTTGCATTCTGTTCGTATTCTTTTATCAGTTGCGATATTGAAGTAATGGTCTTTGTATCAGTTAGTTATTAAAAATATATTTTTGCATAAAAATCTTCAAGAGGAGGTGTATATGCTTCAAGCCTTTCGATTATGTGATTCAAGGGAGAAGGATAAGATCTGCAAACTCGAAAAAGTAATCTATGATTTGAAGCAATCTCCACGAGCATGGTTTGACAAATTCAGCACTATTGTTGCACACTATGGATTGAGACGAAGCTACTCTGATCACTTTATATTTGTAAAACATTCTTTTGCCAATACTATTTGATTCGGACAACAAGCCACATATATGACATATGTTTCACCGGTAGAGAAGACGTCTTGTTCAGATCCTAATAGCTGTAGAATTTTATTTTCTAGTTTCTTTATTTTGGTTTCTTTCTGATAGTTGTAATCCCACTTTGATTGGCAATTTTAGTTTCTAAAAGTTGGAATTGTAATTCTATTATGATTAGGAGTTTTAATTTGAATTGTATTCAATTTTGTAAAAAATCTATAAAAAGCCTCTTGTATCAAATAATATGCAATGCGAATTATTATGAAGAAAATTTCTCAAATTTGTGTAAGTTGTGATCTCTCTCAAATCTCTCTGTGTGTGAAATTCTTGCTAGCCTATCCCTTGTCCCATCTCTTTCTCTTCTTCAAAAATCCTAGTTCTTCTCCTTTTCATAAATTTCTTCCAATTCCAAATCTAATTGATTTCACAAACCCTAGAAAAGAGAATTTTTTGCTACAATAACTTGCTACAGTGCTGTTACAGTAAAAACAAACCCATTAAGTGTTCAAAGTTCATTTTCAAGCCATATCTCTCTCATTCAGAGTCCAAATCACGTATGTTTTGAAGTGTTGAGTTCGTAGAGAAGAGTACTACACATGTACAGTCATCACAACACCGAGGTCAACATAATACTCAGTAGATATGTTTCTCACTCATACTAGTTATTTCGAGTCTCATAATTAATCTCTAATATTTTATCAATTTCACTGATGCCCACAAACGTGAGATTGTGCGTATGTGCTTGCTTTAATTTAGTAGATTTGATATTGATCCTAGAATATTTTGCCTGCTTAAGTTATTATCTTTAATTGATTCTCGTTTGAAATTAGGTCAATTTACGCTTGTTATTTTGTACATTCATTTGCTTTATTAGTTTTAATCATTTATTACCAACGATCGTTTCATGTTGGTGAAGCATTGATTGAGTGTATTATTGCTGATTTTCACATGCGTACACGTTTCACATCAACTTCGTATCAGAGCACAATTAGGTAGGATTTGCATATTAGTCATGTTTATTTGCTTTCTTACATCTAGTTAAATTTTATTCAAAATCTCAAAAATTAGTGTAACTTGGGAGTCATTAAAGGGTAAATTCTTCCCTGAAATTTCGTACGATTAATGTTTAACTAAGAAAAGGTACTCAACGTGGTTCTGTAATTAAAGAACGCCAAAAATGAAAAACCTCCCACCTAATCTACGTCGATCTGGCCAATTGGACCGGTAATATTAGGGTTTGATTAACCCGACAATCTTAAAAAGTACCAACAAAACAAGATAAAAACTAGTTTTGATTTGCATTCATATTAAGACTCATACATTGCATGCCAACCTGTAGTGGTACCTCATATTCACTAGACGAATGTACTAAATTCTCAATGGAAACCCCATCGTTTGCTCCCATGGATCCCCAACAATTTGCTGCAATGCTAACCGAGATAAATGCCAAGTTAGGTATCCTTACGACAATCGAAGAGAGATTGACCAAAGTAGAAGCCACACGTGACCAAACCCCACCGCAAAACAATCATCACGATAACAATGAGAACCCATCCAATCTCGATGATCAATTATTGAAAAACACCAAGCTTGATGTTCCCACCTTTAATGGACGTCACAACCCACAACTTTACCTAAATTGGACACAACAACGAGACAAGTATTTCACATGGTACAACCTCACTTAGCTTAGGAAAGTTAAGTTTTCATGAAACTGATCGGTCGATCTAGACAGTATTGGACCAACTTAGAGAACATATGTGCAACCCGAAGTCAAGAATCAATTGATAGATGGGGGTAGAATGAAGAATGAACTGAAGGGTAAGTATGTGACACCACATTTCTACAAGTTTAGACCTCCCTCATCTGTTCAATCCCATAGGTCTAATTCACTCTCATCCCCACTGGCCAAATTCACTTCCTCAGACCAAACCATGGAGCCCAACCAACACTTGATGATATCATGGTTAAAATTAATAACCTACTCCAAATCATGGATTTTTCCATCTAAAACTCGAAAAGTAGTGTTCCTTGTATAATTTTCATAGTTAAAGAAGTCAAAGAAAAGTCTGATAATAGTAAAAACAAGAACATTGAATATGACTTTTTTAAAATTGGTCTCACAACTAAGTACTACAATGCCAAGGTTATGAACATGTTGCTGCCAATTGTCCAAGCCCATTTAAAATTGCCATCACTGACGGAGTTCCCATTGAAGCACATAAGCCTGATAGTATTATTTCTCCAAAAGTCACTCTCGTGATTAAGGAGTTTAGTGTTTTTCTCTCGGCTGCCATGACATTGTCTCTTTTGTTGTCACAACTGTCACCCGCCCTTTTCCTCCCCCGGTTCTATTGCCAACACCACCTTCTCCGCCTCCTCTACTATCGATTCTTACTGTCGTTACTTGTTTTGATCACCAACCCCTTCTTCCTTTATTGCCAACACTATCTCATTTTCTTTGTGACATATGTTAGGTTCTAAATTGAAATTCTTCACAGACCTTATCCTTATAGCTAATCACTATAAAGTCATTAAGTCTGCATCACCAGTTGCATCATCTTTTGCATCATACGTGCACACACCACACGATGAAATTAATGCTAAAATTACACAAAACAACGACAACCATGGGATATGAGCTGATGATAGGAATAGATAAATACTTTTAATGTTACGATGTTCAGAAGTTTCATGCTTGTAGTTCTGATCCATTTCAATTTTTGATGAAATTGAATGATAATATTTATATTATAGTTCTTCCTATAGATTTTGGCATCAACTCTACTTTCAATATTGACTGCTTAGTGGATTATAAAGTTCTTAATGTTATCCCATTTGTTTATAAGCTTTCCCATGAGCCTGTTCTCGAGAGCCCCTTCTTTTCACCACTACCACATATTTTTACTCTATACATCATGCCGAGTTGATAAATTCTTAAATGATAAAATTATCACCACCCAAGATCGTGGGATTAGAAAATATCTGATTTGTTGGACAGAAAAAGTACCAATTGATGATACATGGCTAGACCGAAGTGAAGTGTCAAAAATTGATCGTGCAATTTTGGAGCAGTATGAAAGTACTTTCACTTCTAACTCGACGGAGTTGAGTTCTCTCCAACACGAGGAGAATAATGCGGACATGAAGCCACGTATATGGCACGTGTTTCACCGGTGGAGAAGATACTTTGTTCAGATTCTCAGTGGTAGTAGAATTCTAGTTTCTAGTTTTTTTTATTTTGATTTTTTTTGATAGTTGTAATCCCACTTTGATTGGGAATTTTAGTTTCTAAAAGTTGGAATTGTAATTCTAATTTGATTAAGAGTTTTAATTTGAATTGTATTCAATTTTGTAAAAACTTATAAAAGGCCTCTTGTATCAAATAATATGCAATGAGAATTATTATGAAGAAAATTTCTCAAATTTGTGTGAGTTGTGATCTCTCCAAAATCTCTCTTTGTGTGTGAAGTCCTAGAGAAATTTTAGATTAGTAGTGTGAAACTCTAGCTAGCATATCTCTTGCCCCATCTCTTTCTCTTCTTCAAAAACCTTAGTTCTTTTCTTTTTCACAGATTTCTTTCAATCACAACTCTAATCTATTTCACAACCCTAGAGAATGAAAACTCTGTTGCAGTAGCGCTAGAGTGTCCGCTACAGTAAACACATGCCCGTTAAGTGTACAAAGTTCATTTTCAAGCCTTATATCTCTCATCCGGAGTTCAAATCACGCACAATTTGAAGCGTTGAGTTAGTGAAGAAGAGTACCATACATCTACAGTAATCATAGGACACTGAGGTTAACATGATCCTCAGTAGGTATGTTTATAACTCATATTGGTTATTTCGAGTCTGATAATTAATCTCAAATATTTTATCGATTTAACTGTTGTCCACAAACGTGAGTTGTGCGTATCTACTTGCTTGTAATTCAGTAGATTAATATTGATTATAGAATCTTTTGTCTACACAAATTATCTTTAATTGATTCTCATTTGAAATTGGATACGGGTGTTATCCAATTTTACATCCATCTGCTTTATTAGTTTTAATCATTTCCTACTAACGATCATTTTATATTGGTGAAACGTTGATTGAGTGTATTATTGCTAATTTCCATACCGCATACACATTTCTATCACTATTATTTTTGCAGTTTATATTGATGATATTGTTGTCATTGGAGATGATTATCAAGGTATTATTCAGTTGAAAGCTTATTTGAGTTTTTATTTTCATATGAGAAACCTTGTTTCTTGAGGTATTTTCTAGGGATCGAGATTGCTACTCCTATAGATTCTAATATTCGTTTTGATTAAAACTTAAGAGAGCCGCTTGTTGATCTTGTTTGTAAACTAATTTTCTTAATTGTCATTCGACCTGATATTACATTTGCTGTGGGTGTCTTAAGTCGATATATGCAGAGTCTATATCAGCTTCATTGGACTGCTGCTTGTCGTATCTTATAGTATCTTAAAAGGGTCCATGTAAAGGGTTATATTATCGTCTTTCATCTTATTTGGATATTGTGGGATATTCTAATGCTGATTGTACTAGTGATCTTATTGTTGTCATTCTACTATTAGTTATTGCACTTTTATTGGGGGCAATTTGGTGACATTGCGATGTAAAAACAAAATATTGTTGCTCGATGCAGTGTTGAGGTTAAGCATAGAGCCATGGATCATATAGCTTGTAAATTGATGTGGATTCAATCTCTTTTTTTTTTTTTTTTTTGAAATGGGCGTCATCTACAACAGCCAATGGTGATGCATTGTGACAACCAAGCGGCTATATATATATATATATATATATATATATATATATATATATATATATATATATTGCCAATAATCTTTTTTTCATTAGCGAATGAAGCATATTAAAGTCGACTACAACATTATCAGAGACATGATAATGACACATTAAGGTAATGACTTCATTTGTCACATCGAGTTATCAACTTGGGGATATCTTCACTAAAGTTTTATTTAGAAAGAGTTTTTCAATTTTGTGTAGAAAGTTGGACATGATTGATATATATGCTCCAACTTGAGGGGGAGTATTAGAGAAGAAATAAGATTTTTATTATAATAGAAATATGATTTTTCTTTTCTTTAATTTGGATTCTTTACTCCAATTAGGACATTGTGTCTTCTCCTAGTTTTATTTGGACATGTATTTTTTTTTCTATAAATAAATGATTATACCCTAATTGAGGGTTTATGGCCTTCTTTTCATCTTCACCTCAACACAAACTTCGCATGTTTTATGTCGTCTACTAATCGCAAATAATCGTGCAACCATATTCAAATCAAAATACATAATAGTTTTCAAACATTGTTCATAATCCTCCAATTCCATATCAAAATACATGAAATTTCATATGGAGTTGGACCCTTTACTCGTGAGCTAGTATTACCAATAATCTCCTTAACAATCCCATGGTAGCATGGGCTATCTATAATAGTAAAAGGAATCTGATTAAATGTGAAAACCTGCACTGTTACTTTACCAACTCTCTTTTAAAACTCTAAACCCTTGCAAAGAAACTTTAATTTTTGGTCATTTACTTTTCTTTTTGCGCAAATTCATCTATATTACATTATTGTCTGCAAATTTGCACTAGGACCTCTTTCCTCGTCCTAGACATACAAAACTAGATCGTACATTTTAAATCGGTACCTCACCCTGATTACTTCTTACTTCAAGATAGAAATCCTACCTTCCCCCCCTTAATTTTTTGTTTGCGTTCACTCTAACGCGCTCTGCTAATCCCCTACCCACCCCATACTTAACCTCCTTATCTGTATCAAAATCTTAAAAAGTCAGAATCACAAAAAGTATGAATTGGCCAGCTAAGTAGTTTCTCTTGCACTTCCTCTATAGCTACTTTTTTGGCTTCCTGTTTTCTCTTTTTCAAATGGATGTGTACTATTATTTCCTTTTTCACATTCCTCGACGTTTCCTCTTATGGAAGAACATTGTCAGTGATACTAGGCAAGTGATTTTTTAGATGTGTGCCCCAACAACTTATCTCTTTTTGACAATCGTGGCATCTTAACCTTCCCTTTTATTAGGATTTACTGCTTTTCTATTTTTTCAGACTCTCCATTTTTTTTTTTTTTCATTTTTTGCGCCTTGGAGACATAAATTTCCTGTGCTACTCTAGAACATGAAATATACCAAGTTATAATGCTTTTGAAGGCATGAACAACAAATGAATTATACATAATTAAGACATAAGTCTTAATAAAAAAGGAAGGTGAAGATCTAAATGTTGTCTAAAAGGATGAGTGGTTGGGTTGATCGTCTGAATGACTGGTATTTCTAGCAATGTTATTCCATAAGAAGTGTCGAGTGATGTGAAAAAGGAGATAATAACACACTGTTTTAAAAAAGAGAGAACAAGCAACCATAATAGCAAAAGAGAAAGTACAAGGGCTACTTAATGCGTGAGTTCTTTTAGATTCTGACAAGGACAATGAGGACGGGGCAAGTAGGCATATTACGAGAGCCATGCAGAAGAGTTGACGTGAACAAGAATTAGAGGGAAAAGGAGAGATAGGTATGTTGGAGTAGAAAATAGTTCGGGTGCATGGTTAGGTGTGAGGTCTCGTTCTTTATGTGTTTGGGTGGTGGGAAGAGGTCCTCTCGAAAAATCTACAGGACAAGTTTTGTAATCTGGATGAAGTGACAAAAATAAAAAATCAGTAAACAATAAAAAAAAAAATAAAGTTGCTTTATAAGGATACAAAGAGAGCTGGTAGATCAATAGCGTAATTTTCAAAACCGAGCAAAGCGAAGTTTTCTCCTGTGACTCATTCACAAAAGTTGTCAGTTCGTCTGTCCATCTTCACCCTCCACTGTCTCTCTCTCTCGCTCTCCGCCTTAGAGCAGCAGTCGTAGCGCCTCCTAAAAATCTCTCCCCTTCTCTCCTTCTCTCCTCTTCTGGTTCTTCTTCTTTCCCACTCCTTATCTCTCTCTCTCTCTCGCCTGCCCCATCCTTCTTCCTCCTCCCAACAAACCCCCAACCCCCTCCTTGTCTTCCTCCTCCTTCCAGCGACCCTTCCCTCCTCCTTCCTCCCGTATCTTCCTCCTCCTCCCCTCGGTTTACACCACAATGCGGTAGACTAGTTTCAGTCACATACCTTTTAATGCTACTAATACTTCATGCTATCATGGTATGGTGAAGGAAATTCTTTACCCATAAAAAATTAGAGCATTTTGCTGTAATTGTAGGTGCATTGTGAATGTTGCCATTAGAATATGAACAAACACGTGAATTGTGCAAAAGCACCTATAAGAATACCAAATATTACATTAACTTCAAGTAAGAGTGGAGCTTACTTTTCATAATAAAATAAATAAATAAATAAATATAAAAAACTCTATTTCTTATGGATATTGATGTTGCAAGTATATATGTCGTATAATAGAAATAAAGAGCCAGTTTCGTTGTTGCTTCTTTAAAGCCTCTAACATGGACTTTGGGGAAGGTCACCTATCCTAATACTACCACACTAAAATACAAAAATCTTATTAGGTTAAATATTCTAAAAAGCGGCCCAAGCGGCTTGCCTAAGCAGAGGCCAATGGGTCTCAATGCTTGGACCTTAAGCGACCTCTCTAGGCGCTATGAGCATCTAAGCGCGGCGAGCATGGTTCAAATTCGCGGTCTTGGTCGCTGACTCGGCAGGCACTGAGACGCATCGATCGTGGCGTCTTGGTTCATTCTCGGGCGATACACGCAAAACGCTACATAGAAAGTTAAATTCTTTTTGAAAAAATCATGACAAATTTTGAAAAAAACATAGACATCAATATTTAGGTATCACATATCCAAAACAAATTTATTTTGAGTAATTGGAGAAATATGATGATTGGGTGGGTAAATTTAGAAATGTGAAAGATTTGAAGGGGTAAAGAAGAAGAAAAGGTTAAGAGGGGAGACAGAGAAAGAAAGACAGAGAGAGGGAGATCTGGTGAGGGGGGAGAGAGACAGGGGGAGAGAGAGATCAGAGGAAGGGAGGGAGGAGGGAGCGGAGAGAAGGAGATCGGAGAGAGATTCACCCACTTGATCGGCAGCGGCGGTCTCGCACGCAAAAGCTGACGGTGATCTCACAATCACAGGCGAAGGAGGAGGGCGACTGGATCTCGCAGGAGAAGGTAAGTGTTATTTTTTCCTTTTTATAACCCAAGTTGGGGCTACTATGAGACTGACTCGAGGCTGACTCAGCTTGACTCGGTCGAATCAGCTGAGTCAAACCTAATTGTCTCGCGACTCAGCCTAGTCATATCCGAGTCATGCCCGAGTCATGCAATTTTCGTCACATCTAGCGACTCACGTCTTGTTACTGGATCGGCGATGGCCGTTCTAGAGACGACTCGACCGAGTCAAGGGCGACTCGGTCGAGACTTTGAACCCTTGTGGCGAGGTGGCTTTGGGCCCACCTAGGCTGCCTGCTTTGCGTTTTGGTCATCTAGGTAGGTTGCTTATTGATTCTTTTTTTAAGTGAGTTGGAAAGGGGGTCCAAGTCCAATACTTATCGAGGGTATTAAATCCCCAGAAGAAGAGGGATACAACTAATGCCTTAACAATCTCTTTCTCAACTCTAATCTTTTTTCTCAGTTGCTCTCTACATTGAAATCTCCTTTCAATGTTGAAGTCTCTTCCTAATGCTCACGAAGATCAATTGAGGTAGTTTTTTGCTTTTTAAAGAAAATTTATTTAATTTTATATTTTTTTGCATTGATATTGTGTAATCTTCTTTGTCCTTTCCTATTACTTCTCCTTCTCTTCTTTTCTGCTGCGACAATTGCTGCTGCATCGTTCTTCTTCTTTAGTTCTCTGCTACTATGACTTCATCTGCATTTTTTTCAATTTTTTTTTGAACATTTAACATACCTACATAAATTAAAGACAAAAATTGCCTAGGCGGCTAGGCGTTAAGCACCAACTCTAGTAGCTAATGTCACCTGTTACTTTCTTAAATATTGTCAAGGTTTGACCCTAAAAATGCTACCCTCTCATTATGGATTTCTAGAGATAAGTTCAGCCACATCATTGTGTAAAGATTGATGAGGACATCACACCAGTTGTTAGTTGTTTTTATGTCTTAGTTTATTTTCGAGTTTAGTGATTTTCTTTTATTGTGCTTTTAGTATCACATCGGTTATATCCGAGAATCACACTTTTGTAAAGCCTATAAATAGGCCCCAGACTTCTTTTATTATTAGACAATAATGAATTAAAAACTTTCCAGCTCAATTTCATAAGTCTTGAGTTCTTGAGATTTGGGTGTGAAGCCCGTGGTGCAAGGGGTACGAAGCCCGAATTTATCCTATTCTCTTATCTCATTTTCTAAAACTCTAATTCTCGTTCCTATTCTTTTTTTAACCCTAATTCCCAATTTTTAATTTGAAAGTGATTGTGATTCATCCATATTACATCAGTTTAGTAATAAAGCTTTGGCTCTAATCCCCTTCAAAAATTTTATCTCTCTTTTTCAAACCTTAGCCTTTCCCTCAAACATAGATCTAGATCAAATCCTAGATCTATTCTAAAAAAAATACCCAAACTAGATTTGATCCAGTTCCAAAAAAAATCCCAAAATTTTCAAAGTTTCCTTTCAGCTTCTCCTTCTCTCCCCCTGACCCAAACCCTAATCTCTAAAGCCGCCATCCCCTTCGCTCTGCTGTGCCCTCGCCGACCTTGTGCTGCCACCATGACCCCAAGTCTCAAATGTCATCATAACATAATAGATCTCGCCATCTCCACTCCCCGTCAGCGTCACTATCGTTATCGCCCCGCCGCTTCGCCCTTGCCACGCCAACACCAGCATCGACGCCTTTCAGATCTCCTCTCCTCTATGCGACAAGACCGACAACCCATTTTCTTCAACTGCTCCAGCATCGCTGCCAATAGAGACACTATCGAGATCTAGATCTCGCCATCAGCTCTTCCTCCTCATCTTCAACTCCCTCATCATTGATAGCAGCCATCGACAACTCCGATCTTGTCGATGAGTAGCCACTGATAACTCCCTCGTTGTCATCTCCTACAACATCACTACGACTTTATCGTTGCCTTCTTCATTGGCTGCTCCTCACCAACATCTCCGCCAACTGCTCTGCCGACTTCTTTAACCCATCGCCGCCTTCCGTGCCGATTGCTCATTGCCGACTTCTCCGCACCATCATTACCGATCAGAGCCTCCTTCCCCCTCTCTACCCTCATCCTATCATCGCCCGACGTCGACCATCTCTGACGCCTGCACCATCGCCGACTACCGTCGTTGCCTACCTCTCCATCCGAGGCCGCCACCGTCGCTGCCAAGGCTCTCGAGCCCTAGTTGTCGATCAGGGAAGAGAGCTGATTGGGTTAAATACGGGTTGGTTTTAAACCCAAACCGACCCAATTAATTTAGTCTAGATTCAGGTCATTTTCAGAGTTCAGACTCAATCCGATCTGGACCAACTCACTCGAATCGGACCAACTTGGTCTGATGCGCACCAAAGCAGACCAAACCCTGTTGTAACGGAATTGGTATGCTCCGATACTAATTCTTGCGTGCATAACCTGGGATACTATACTTACTATAATATTAATAGTTGGGAGATACGAGATCTCCACGGACGACCTTAAGCATACCATGAGATCGATTACCTCGAGCACACAAGATGAATATTAAAAGATATAAGAAGAAGAACGCACAATTTAATGTGGTTCGGCTCAAATTTGGCCTACATCCACAGGGAGAGAACTTGAGCTCTAATAAACTTGATACAAAGAGATCTAACTTTTCTTTTGATGACACAAGAGCATTCATCTTTCTCTTGAATCTAAGCCTAGAATATAAGAGTTTACCTTCTCTCTATGCACCTTCATCTTGCTCCTTTCTTAGCTTTTTAGGGCCTTACATTGTTGCTCACCACAACTTTATTTTTCTCTTCTGCTCTAATTTACAATACTGATTACAACTTTTATTTATAAGATTTTATAATACAACTCTTATTTGGACTATGAGATGATCTTGACCATTGGATGCTTGAAGAATCTTGATCAATCATATTAGGAGTTGATCTCCTTGATTTAGAAGGACGCTAGACCTTTTAATCTTTAAAAATAAATCTTCATTGAATAGGAATTGAATCCTATTCATGCTCCTTCTGAAAAGGAAACTCGCAATCGCCTGAAAAGAAAACTGCTTCACATTGGTTTGCTTCTTCTGCTTCAAGCCATCGTCTTTTTCAACTCATTGAATTTTCTTGGACCATCATCTCCTCTTAAAAATAAGACAATCCTAACAATCTCCACCTTGACTTGTTTTTCAAGCCTTTAGCAAAACAACTTGAGATTTTGGATTACTACCTTAATTTTTTTTCTTGGTTGTAGCCATATCGTAAAGCCTTTAACCTTGCCCCCTCTCCCTGGGGCCTTTGGCGAATTTACCACCTTGTCTTGGGTCATCTCGAATCTCACCTGAATGCACCCTTTCTGTAGTCGTCCTACAACTCTTAGACTCGTTGCAGTATTCTTTGAAGCTCCACCTCGAAGTGAGCTTCCTTCAAGCTTTTCATTGAAACTCCCTGACTTAGTTTCTTTCTTTTAGCTTGCATTGCATCCCTACGCCACCAGCTAATTTCGCTTTGGGACGTCTTCTCGGCCATGGGGGCCCTGCAGGTCTTGAAGCAATCCACCTCTTATTCTGCCATGGTCTTACCGACTTTACACGAACATTGTCAAGGACTTGTCCTGCCATGCTCTTCTACCGATCACTTGGTGATGGTCCACCTTCCATCGATGTTTTAAGTTTGAGACTTACTGTCTTCACATAACTGCTATGATCTTACCGGGCCTTCCCGTCGCACACTGTCATGGTCTTTCTTTCATTAATCAGTGCTACCAACCACCATTGTATTGATGTTTGCCTGATCTATTGTCATGCTATTGATGATCTTCAAACCTGAAGGATCTATCAATTCCTGCAATAATCTCACCGTGTCACGACTAGTCCGTCATAACGTTACCGTGATCTCCATCGATTCCTTTAACCATTTGTACAAAACTTACATCAGACATTGGAATCTCCTCGATCTGCACTCACTATTATATCTAGAACGTTGAAAAACATAGGGTTCGATACTTTGACCGTCTGAATCTGACTATGATTGCACAATCTACCTTCTGATCATTCTCATCCATTGATCGTCTTCATCACCCTCCGTTATTTTCCTTTGACTTGTTGCCGCAGCGATACTTCATGGGATGCCTTGTGCGTTGCCTCTGTGAGCTCATCGAGCTCGTCTTGTCGTCCGCCACTAGCGATGATCCGGTCGTTACCTCCGCATCTATCGTGTTCAGATTTGAGCATCATTGAGCCTTGACTCCACCATGATTAATATACTCAAAAAGTCATCGATCTTATTTAGAACAAATCTGAACTTTCTTGTTGGCTTCCTCATCTTGATGCCTCCGTCGAACTCCATCGACTTGACATCTTCTTCTTCATCTAGAGCACTCGAGTTTTGAACGAACACCATCAGCGCTGATACCAATTATTGTAACAAAATTGATATGCTCTGATACCAATTGTTGCGTATATAACCCGGGATACCATACTTACATGATACCAATAGTTGGAAGATATGAGATCTCTACCGATGACCTCAAACACGCCATGAGATCGATTATCTCGAGCACACAAGATGAATATTAAAAGATACAAGGAACGCAATTTAACATGGTTCGGCACAAACTTGGCCTACGTCTACGGGGAGAAAACTTGAGAGAGTTTTATTAATAAACTTGATACAAAGAGATCTAAGCTTCCTCTTGATGACACAAGAGTATTCATCTTCACCTTGAATCTACGCCTAGATTACAAGAGTTTACCTTCTTTCTATGCACTTTTATTTTGCTCCTCTTTCTTGGCTTTTTAGGGCCTTACATTGTTGTTCACCGTAACTTTATTCTCCTATTCTGCTCCAATTTACAATGCTGGGTTACAACCTTATTATAGGATTTTATGTTACAACTCCTATTTGGACTATGAGATGATCTTGACCATTGGATGCTTGAAGAATCTTGATTAATCCTATTAGGAGTTGATCTCCTCGATCTAGAAGGATTCTTGACCTTTTAATTTTTAGAAACAAATCTTCATTGAATATGAATTGAATCCTATTCATACTCCTCCTGAAAAGGAAACTCGCAATCGCCTGAAAAGCAAACTGCTTCACCTTAATTTACTTCTGCTTCAAGCCATCGTCTTCTCCAACTCAATTAGATTTTCTTGGAACATCATCTCCTCTTGAAAAAACAAGGCAAAATAACAAACCTAGCCGAGTCAGAATAGAGACACTTAGCGGCACAACAGCCGTTCAGGCCCTGTTTCAGACCCGATTCGAGCCGTTCTCGAGGCAGTCGTCTCCCAACTTGTACTACCACTGTTCCAGGATTTCGTGGGTGATTTCATAGTGTGAGTATTTTTTTCGAGGAATCTAAGAAGAATTTCATGTTTGGGTGTAAACGACTCACCCCTCAGGTGCTATCCTAATTTGAGCTGAATTATTAATTGTTAAATTACTTGCAACTATTATTGGACTGCGATAATATGTTGGTTGAATTGTGTTTGCTTCTATCTAGCGGTTGCGTTATTGTTTGCCACTTTTCATCATTTTAGGAGTGCATTTTTTTGGTATTTAGAACTTGAACTTTTTGGATATTTTTTATTTTCACTTAGCTACTTGAGTCTAGGAAGTTGTATTGCATTCACTTAATTGTTTGACTTGCATTTGTATCTAAATTGGTACATATTTCAACATGAGTGATCAATGTGGAGCTTGCACTAGAGGCGACCATAATAGTAATGCTCATGATTGGCGTGTTAGGAAAGAGAAAATAGCATGCAGAGTCAAGCTAGAAGATTCTAAATTTGATGGTTACTTTGATCCTAGTGTTTTTAGTGATTGGTTAGCCAATATGAAATGCTACTTTGATTGTTTGGTTTCTCAAAATGATTAGTCTTATTTGCTAGGAGGAAACTCATAGGGTCAGATAAAATTTACTGAGATTCGATGGTTAGAGATTGCGTGAGACGTAGTGTTGTCATAGAGTCGTAAGAAGAAATGAAAAAAACTTAAGGAAAAGTACCTTTCTGAATATTATATGAACCTTCTCTTAGACCAGTTACACAACCTCCGTCAGGGTGATATGTCACTTCAAGATTTTATAGTCTAATTTGAGGATTTAACCCTTTGTTGAGATGTGAGAGATAATCGCTCTCAAACTATAACTAGGTTTGTTTGTGGTTTAAGGTCCAAAACAAGGTGTGCTATGATCAGTTGCTCCTATAATTTGAACACTATTGAAGCGACTTTTGATGTTGCATCAAAAGATAGACTTGACTTACAAAAGGTTAGTCAATGCCAAGGCCCGACGTTCTAAGTGTGAGGGATATGGGCATTATGATTATCAGTGCCCTTCAGAGAGTCAACATGTTAGAATTGTGCCTAATGATAATGATGATTCAAAAGTTGAGGATGTCAATATTCTTTCTGAGATTACTAGCAATGTCAAGGATATACTAGTTGGTTCCGGTACACTGATTATTGATGACATCCACGTGTCTTCTAATAGTACCAGTGATGACGTAGATGAGATAGTTAAGTCTATAGTTAAGTCTAATATACCCACAATGCCTAGGAAGTTATTTGAGTTCTCTTGTGCTTATTATGAGTGTGATCGTTCCTGCTGAGTTATCTTTTAGTAGTTATATGAGTTTCTTATCATAATTCAGCAAATGGTTTCTGGTGTTTTTTTCCTTTTACTGATTGATTAGAGTTTGTGCGTAAGTCCAGTATATCATCATCACGTGCAACATGCAAATGTAGTGCAGTAGGAACTCTAGGCATATCCTAACGATGAGAAAATAGATATATGTAATGCCTATAAACATTCCATGTCACTAGATAGTATGCAAATTACGATAAAAACTACAAATTTTCTGTATATCCATATAATATATTGCAGAAATTTGCAGTTCACAATGAGGTGATTGTTACAAGTCACCCTGAGATTATAAGAAAGTCACATGCTTGGCGCACAGGTTCTCCCAGAGTTTTGAGGAGGTTTGCTCTCATGATTGACGAGTTGGACATCCCATAAGATCCTGGTATCAGTCTTTAGCAGAGATGATGCGCCTCTGTCGATTAGATGTGCCTTGTTCAAGTTACCATCTTTTACAGCTGACCTGTCACGTCACAGAGGGCATCTCCACCTCCATCACCATGATCTCAATATGAGGTACCAGTATTGCTGCCATGGCCACTACCTGGCCTGATTTAGATGCTTCGTGAGGGGAGCCCTCACTCGACAGTGTCGAGTTTCTCCCATCCCGAGGGAAATGACGAGGACCTCAACACTTGTTGCTAGTTATTTTTATGCTTTAGTTTATTTTCGAGTTTAGTGGTTTTCTTTTATTGTGTTTTTAATATCACATCGGTTATATCCGAGAATCGGACTTTTGTAAAGCCTATAAATAGCCCCGGACTTCTTTTATTATTAGACAATTATGAATTAAAAACTTTTCAATTATATTTCATGAGCTTTGAGTTCTTGAGATTGGAGTGTGAAGCCCGTGGTGTGAGGGTTGTGAAGTCCGTGATGTAAGGGGTGCGAAGCTTAAATTTATCCTCCTTTTATCGCATTTTCTGGAACCATAATTTCCCTTCCTATTTCTTTCTTTTAAACTCTAATTTCCAATTTTCAATTTGAATGTGATTGCCATCCCTTGTATTATGCTTGCACTAGAGGTGGCCATGAGAGTAATTGTGCCCATGATTAACGTGCTAGGGAAGAGAAAATATCGATTAGATTCAAGTTAGAAGATCCTAAATTTGATGGTTACACTGATCCTAGTATTTTTAGTGATTAGTTAGATGCTACTTTAATTGGTATGAGTTTTCTTCAACGATTAGAGTCCTATTTTCTAGGAGGAAACTTGTTAGGCCAACTAAAATTTATTGGGATTCAATAGTGAGAGACTACGTAAGACTTAGTGTTGTCATAGAGTCGTGGGAAGAAATGAAAGAAAAGCTTAAGAAAAAGTGCGTTCTCGAATATTATAGGAACCGTCTCTAGGATCAGTTACACAATCTCCGTCAGGTGACATGTCAGTTCAAGATTATATAGTCAAATTTGAGGATCTAACTCTTTGTTGTGATGTGAGAGAGCACCATTCTTAAACTGTAACTAAGTTTGTTTGGGATTTAAGGTATAAAATAAAATATGCTATGATTACTGACTCCTATGATTTGGACAACGTTGAAGAGGATTTTGATATTACATTAAAGATAAACTTGATTTTCAAAAGTTTAGTCAATGCCAAGGCCCGGTGTTCTAAGTGTTAGATATGGGCATTATGATTATCAGTACCTCTCAAAGAGTCAGCATGTTAGAATTGTGTCTAGCAATAATGTTGATGATTTAAAAATTGTTGAGGATCATGAGATTACTAGCAATGTCAAGGATACACTGGTTGGTTCCGGCACAACGATTATTGATGAGATTCACGTGTCTTCTAATAGTATCAGTGATGCCGTGTATGAGATAGTCGAGTCTAATATACTCGCAATGCCTAGTAAGTCATTCGAGTTCTCTTGTGCTGATTATTGGTTTATGATCGTTTCTATTGAGTTATCTTCTAGTAAGTAATCTGAGTTCCTTGTCATGATTCAGCAAATATCACCATTAGAGGGGCAGATATGTGTCATTATAGGCATTCCAAAATAACTTTTGTCCCATCGTTAGGAGTTATGCCTAAAGTTCCTACTGCATTGCATTTTCCAATTGCACATTATGATGATATCATTAGACAATTAGTAAATTGCGATGAAAACTACAAATTTTCTCTATATCTATATAGTATATTGTAGAAATTTGTAGTTGACAGTGAGGTGATTATTACGAGTCACCCTGAGATTGTGAGGAAGTTACATGCTTGACGCACATATTCCCTTTGAGTTGTGAGGAGTCTTGCTCTCATGACTAACGAGTTGGACACCCTATAGGATCTTGGTATCAGCTGCGTCTTCAACAGGAATGATGCACCTCTGTCTACTAGTTGTGCCTTGATCGAGCTACCATATTTTATAGCCGACTCGTCAAGGAGGACAGCTCCACCTCCACCATCATGGTCTCGACGTGATGTACCAGTGCTGCTGCCATAGCCATCAGCTTGGCCCGATTGAGTTGCTTTGAAGGGCAACCCTTACTCGACAGTGTCGGGTTTCTCCCATCCCGGGGGAAATGATGAGGACATCACACCAGTTGCTAGTTGTTTTTATGTCTTAGTTTATTTTCGAGCTTAGTGGTTGTCTTTTATTGTTTTTTAGTACTACATTAGTTATATCCGAGAACCGGACTTTTGTAAAGCCTATAAATAGCACCCATACTTCTTTTATTATTAGACAATGGTGAATTAAAACTTTCCAATTAAATTTTATGAACTTTGAGTTCTTGAGATTGGAGTGTGAAGCTTGTCATGTAAGGGTGTGAATCATGTGGTGCAAGGGATGTGAAGTCCAAATTTATCCTCTTCTCTTATCTCATTTTCTGAAACCCTAATTACCCTTTCTATTTCTCCCTTAAACCCTAATACCCAAATTTTCAATTTGAAGGTGATTGCGATCCGCCCGTATTACATTAAATATACACTTTCACATGTCACCTAGCTTTGTGGTGTTTTGCACTTTCGTCTAATGTTGCCTTTAATAACATTTGTAACTCAGGCGAGGACTTTGATGTAGAACAACTTACAGAAGTGGATGCATTTAGAAACATTGCAAAGGTATAAATGAAAGAGAGAAAGGAAAAAATATTGCAACAACTGCAACAACTGCAAAAAAGAAAAGGAAAAAGAAGGAAAAAAAAGTAAAAACACTGATGATGCAGATCTTGGCTTATATTTATTTGGAAAAAGAATATCATATTTGGATATTAATTTTCTTTGCAAGCCCGTGAGAAGTCAAATCTTTTACTTCCTAAACTTTACTATTAGATCTCTTACATCTCAAACTAGATTGCTACAAAACATATCTTTTACTGTAGTGTAATTACAATTCTTTGTTATTTTTTAGGAGCAGATTTCTTAGTGATGAAGTTACATGAGCTTATGCTTTAGTCTTTGCTAAAATGGGCTATGGGGAGTTTTTTGAAATATCAATCAACTCTTGGACCTCTCATGCAATATCTAGAGAATTATTTGTTTGTGTGATGCAACCATGAAGTGAAGCCATTACAAAGTGTGAAGCGTCCAACCCCAATCCTTCTGTTTCTTTCTTTTCTTACTTTGTATCTCCCTTTTCTTTAATTTCTTGCTATAAAACCTTAGCATCCACCTCTCCCACTCTGATGCTAGTTCTCACTACATTCGTTCTTCATACATGGTACAGAGCAAAGAGGTCCACCTCTAGTTTTCTTATTTACCTTCCATTTATAAAAATTGGTCCACTCCTTAAATGGATCCTTAGATTCTACAAAAGATGCTTTGGTGTTTAAATGCAATTTATCTTAATGAACAACTCATACACACCAATGAAGAGATCAAGATAAGGCTTGAAGCAGTAACACCTGACTTGCAGCCTTGCCACCTACAACCTGAAGCAACTATCCTAGGGCCAAAATCAATGTTCGACCCAGAAATATAACCAAAATCAGAGCCCGTTCCGAGGCAGAACGAGAAAACGTAAGCCAAACTTCAAGCCTGAGGCACAATTCATGGACATCCCTGAGAAGAATCTTGCGCTGTCTCTAGTTGAAAATGTCTCAAAGGTACTGAAATTAATTGATGAAGAACTAGAAGTAATGGATATTTTGCTCATACCATTATCCAATGCTGCACATGACTACTTTGATCCCCCCTGCCAATTTGCTATGAAGCTCCGTGCTTTTTTCTATTTATTTCTTTGCTATTCTTGCATTGTTGGCTCCAAACTTGTACGTTCGAGGTTCTTCATTATATTTTATATAAAACATGACAATGAGCTTTTTCTAACTATCACAAAGGAGTGAATGAAGTGACTGCAAAAGGAAAAGAAAAGAAACTACAGATTAAAGAAGAAAGTGAAAAAAAGAAAAGAAAGAGAAAAATGATGGTCTAGATTTTGGCTAATATTTATTTGGAAAAAAATATTTTAGATTAGGACTTTAGGCATTTATTTTACTTTTTAAATTTTAAGATTTATATTTCTTAGGCTGCCTAATTATAAGACAAATTCTTTTATTTTAGTATAATTAGATTATTTGCTGTGTGATGTGATGCGGCCATGGCCTGAAGCCAGTAGGAAGTGTGAAAAGTACAACACTTATCCTTTTTATCCCCCTTGTTCTCTATTCTCTTCTCTCCGACCTCGCGTATCAAATTTCTTGCTTTAAATCCTTACTGTCCACCACTCCCGCTCAAACCCTAATTCCACAACCACCATTCTGTTTTAGACTTCCGAATATGTGGTTGCCTATCCCAGTAATGCTCCTACCCGAGCATGTAACTATGGAGTTTTTATTGTTCCATGGCTTGTCCCTTAAATCTACTAGCTATACTTCATAGTTTTTCCCTTTGAGTTCTTGGATCTATTATATAACACAAGCTTCCTGCCGCACAGTTAATATTGGAATATTCACTTTTAGGTCTGTGACAACTTCAGCAGAAGATATACTTTGGGGAGAGAAGAAACTTTAGCAAGCTGAACTCAGTCTAAAGAATATATATTAACAGTGCTACAGCCTCCAGGTCTATTGTATTGCATACAATACACACCCTTTTATAGCCAACTTATCATGGACTGATACTTAGGCCTTTCTAAAAATAATGCAGTATGATGCATGCAAATGCTTCACTATGAGTGAGGTATCAGTGTATTACAGTTCTGATATTTATACATGTGGTATTGGTTCCGTTTCTTCTATGATTCTTCCATATTGTTTCATTGGAGAATCCTGATAATTCAGGTGAAAGAATCTTGCGCAGCTACCCTTCTGCTGTCTTAATTAACTACAGATAATTTGTTTGTTATCTTCATATTCTCTATACAGTTCACTACAAACCATATTTAAGGAAAATGATCGATGATAGATAATTCAAATTTGTATGCAGTCATCGATCAACATCTTGCAAAATACCTGATTCATATAAAACACCATTAATGTTTCAAAGCAAGGTAAACCAGCAAAGCGGAGAGAATGGCCGACCACTTGAGCGCTGCATGGGCAATCACTTGAGTGGTACTAAACAATCCAAATCAATGAAATGTATGGTAAAATGGCACAAGCTGCAGTTCTGTTAACCATCAACATGTGAAAATCTCATTAAAGATAGGGAGGAGGAGGTAGAGGGTGACGGGGATACAAAGGAAAGGAAAAAGCAAATGAAGAAGCAAGAAGAAATAAGAAAAATAAGAAACAAAGAGGGGAAAACGTAGAAGAAATAATTGAGATACATGTCGTATGTTTTAAAGCAGGGTTGGATGCAAGAGGGTATTTAATGTCATAGTGCAATAAAGAAAATACAAAACTAAGAAGAGATGAAGGAGAAAATGAGTAAAATAAGGAAGACGTAGAAGAATTATAGATATGCATGTCAAAGGTAGCAAATATGGTACGGTTGAAAGAGAGCACAGATTGTCAGAGTGCAAAGAAAAGCTGTGGATGACACTCAAACTATGAAATGAGATGCAAGGGAAGAAATAAGCTTTTGTTTAGGGTTCAATCCATTAGATAGGGATGGAATTTCATTTGTTGAAGCTGAGGGAGGAAGATGATTTTCTTGGCGGTACCCCACTCAATTGTGAGCTAGATGCAGGCGAAAGAAGATTTTGTTCACGGTTCAAACAAGTTAATGCCAGTGGAATTTCATTTAAGCTGTCCCTTCTGTATAACATTTATAAATCATTATCTTTTTAATAGCTGCACTACTAAAGGTGTGTAGTTTAGCAAGAAGTGGTGTGTATAGAGCATCCCCCTCTCCCATTCTCACTATTCCTATGTTGGCAACTCCTACTCGATGAGGCTCTGCTCCAGACATTGACATGGCAGGATGGAACCACCCCCCCCCCCCCCCCCCCCCCCCCACACACACACACACACACACACACACAACAAAACAAAAACCAACCGCCCACAAGTTGGTTGTGACGACACTTTGCTCCTCAACTGTGGATTAACCTTGACGTTGTCACCAGAACCAAGAGTTACTCCCGCAACACCTGCTGTTCCCCCCTTGACTCAATCCTTCTCCCTCTGGTTGACTCATGTGCATGTGTGTGTGATACAGTGCCCTCTGGCTTCAGTTAGCTGCCACACTTGGCTCACTGATTCAGATACTAAAGCTTAATACACTTCTGAAATTTTGAGGTAAGGACCTCTGAAGCATTTGCTGCTCCAACCCATGTACCTCTGATGTGCTTCTGGTGGAGACTGAGCCCTCCCCATCTCCCGGCCCCAACTTTGGCTTTTTCAGGGGGCTGCTGAGGAATTGACTAAATATGAGGCGACACCTGTCCCATCGACTTCCATCTACAATCGTCAGAAAGGCAAGGAACCCACTGCCAATAAACCTTTGCCTCTGTCGAAGTCCAATGCTAAAGCCATTGTTCTAGTGAAACCCATAAAAAAGTCAAAGTCCACTAATGAATTGACAATACCTCCACTAATGGCTTCTATACTCTCTGTAAATGGATGATAGAAGACATAGTTGCACTGGCCCTCTGGATGCGGTGACGAGATTTCTTTTAGGCTAAGATGTTCTTATTGTTGTTTGTTTCTGTAATCCTTATGTTTTCTTCTTTCTACTCGCAAAAAAAAAAATGCTTTGTTGCTAAAGGAAAAGCGCTTGCTTCTTGGGGGCTTAAAGGAACCAATTAGATTCCTTGATAATGTTTTTGAAATACAGAGCATCTGTTTTATGCAATGGCTTTTCAAATGTTTTACGTAATGCATTGCTATTTCATTTTCTATTCTAGGTCATCTTTTATCCTTGGGTGAGTTCCAATGTAGCAGAACAAGTTAATGTGAATTATGAATTCTCTTGTTGCCCACCAGTAACTTACAATGTTCGGCAAAAAGTGCCAGCTTGTTTGTCTTGTTTCCTACTTTGTTTCTTAGCATCCTTCTTATATGTCCAGATTACTGATGCTGTAGTTGTTGCACGGATCTTAAATGCTACTCTGGTAGTACCTGAGCTGGATCATGATTCCTTCTGGAAAGATAAAAGGTTTGTTATTCATTTTGTTTTTAAGAATTCATTTATGTGTCCCGCTTTTGATAGTAATGATGATGCATTGTTTGAACAACTTAAATTATTCTGAACATTAGGCTTATATGCATTCTGTGACTGAATTTCCCCCCCTTAATTACAGTGAGTTTGCCGACATTTTTGATGTGGACTGGTTCATTTCTTCCCTTTCGAAAGATGTCACTGTTGTTAAAAGGATTCCAGATAAAGTAATGAGATCAATGGAGAAACCTCCATACACTATGCGTGTACCCCGGAAATCAACTCCAGAATTTTATCTTGAAACTGCACTGCCAATACTTGTGCGGAGACGTGTAAGTAGAAATTGCTTATGAGCTAATCTGGCTTTTTAGTTGATATCTTATAAACTAGGCCATTCCTACAGATTTAAAAACAAAACGTAAGCTACTGTAGCTTAATGCAATACGTTTCTAACATCAGCACCAGCAGCTTTTGCTGTTTAAACTAATTTGAATCCCACTTTCACAGTTCTGATCACTCAGCAAGAAGGTTGCTGACTACTTTCAGCCCTTTACATTTCTATCACTCTACACTCCGAGTGCTTTTGACTGAGCGAATGGTTTGTTAGTAACATTCCATCGCCACCTTTTGTTTATTTGGAGCAGTCAGTTTGTCCAAGGGTAAAGCACCAGCTATCCTTAGCCCTCAATTTATGTATCGCTATTGGTATGGCCCCACCTGGCTTATTTAATTCCTTCTTATAAGCCTCAAATGAAGGCTCTACGTAGATTCACTTTGTGCCCTCCTTTCCACTACCAAATTTCACTATGTTCAATGGTTTATAATGTAAGCTATGGTAATGGTATACTTCAATGGATAACTTGTTGAATAGAATGTTCATACAGAAACAATCAATATTTCAAGAATTTTAGAGAGTAATTACAAGTGAGTAGAAATGTCTTCTTTGAGAACAAATGATCATGTACCTCCACATTCAACTAAGATAAAATTTGAACAAATCTTTTTGACCATGGCGTCACCATCTTATGCTGATAATAACACGGTAGTCCACAGTTGGTTTTTTCCGAGTTATTTGCATAGGCTGTCTATAACTTTGGTTTCTTTCTGCTAATACTTCTGAAAAACCATGATAAGTAGACACTATTAACAGGTCGTCACCTTACATACCTTTTATGGTTAAACAGTGCACGTCAAGATGCCTGTTCATTCTATAACATGTCATCACTGTCTTTCCTATATCTTTCAAAATTGACCTGTGCAGATCAAGATGTCTGCTTAGGCACAATCAGTGCTTTGATGCGTGTCTAGTTAGGTTAGTGAATGATGACACATGCTTTACCGAGAAAACTATTGATCCTGATCCATCGTGTCAATGGGGCTGTTAGAGATACATTCTGCATGGAATAAAAATTAAGCGTGCATTAACAATTCTAAGCCATTTACTGTATTCACATTATGAAAGAGGCACATGTATAATTATAGGTTATTATCGCAATAGAGGATGGATTAAACACTAGGCAACTGTTGAAATTTTCTCAAAATCTTGTTCCATAGTATATATTTGCTATGTATTTCGTGCATCAGATATAAAATGCCACAACTTAATTGTATTAAAGCTTATATGCATCCATTATATGTGTCATGCAAAACTAGTATCTATGGAATCACAAAACTCATGCTTCATCTCATGCTTGGGATTTGCTTAATGAACAATGGGGCTTTGACATCAACTATACTGCTGGAGAATCACACATGGTGCTTAAAATACTTGAGGGATAAAAGTTGGTCATTACGTTCTCATTCTTGTTATGTCTCTCTAGCTTCTCCTCTTCCTCATCATCTAACCCTTTCCCCTTTAAAATGGAGTCAGATATGGAGCAAAAGGCTCAGTGAAAGATTTGGCAAACGGGTTATTGACCCAGCAGCAACCCTCTCTTTAAAGCCAAATTAGTTGCTGGGAAAAGTATGGTCCAGAGAGGGTCTTGTCGTAATCCTAAAAGACCAGTTGGCATCCAAATTTTTCTAGACAAGGGGAAAGGTTTAGGAGTAGGACAAAGATGCTAGCTTTGCTGTAGGAAATCACATTCAACTCTGATGAGCACATGGTCGTTGCAACATGTCCATATGTGGATGTAGGATAAAATAATTCTGAACAGAAGTTGAAAGGAAACTTATATGGTTTGTCAATCTTAACTGTTCTTGCATTGTCCTCATTTGAGAATTATTATCAAACCAAAGGTTCCAATGGAACAATGACCTATCACACTTTCTACCCTCTTAATTAGCTAAAAGTTACAACTTCGAAACTTGTCCTCTCCCAAACGTTGCGGCAGTATGATATATTTTTAAATTTAGTCTCTATATTATTTTTCTACTACTTTTTTGTTCTCTTTCTTTTTTATATAAAGGGGGAAAAGTACCTTTTTGTTGGCTTTTAATCTGACTGTCAATTGGCAAAGATAGTTTAGTTGATTGGAAGATTAATCAAGGAATAATATGTATAGATTGCTTAAAAATGACTTTGAGGCAACTAATTTATCATATTACATATTTATATCTGTTAAATGGTAACATGCTTGGCTGTTGCACCTGAAATTGTTTCAGACCACCGAGCACCTCTAATCTTTTTTGTCTTGATTTTTTTGCATGGAAATTTATACGGAATTCCTTAGTTTCATTTTTGTTTCTTTCCTTCTTGGCAATCTGTAGATATATTGAAGATTCTCTGACTGGCAATAATTACTGTACATGAGTGGCATAAATTGATTGCTGCTCATCACGATTGAAGAATTATCCACTGTGTGTCAGTACAATCTCATGAGGATTTATATGTTGCTAACTTACTATTTCGTAAGTTCTCATCGTACTTGACATAATATAAGACGAATTTGAGTATGTTTCATTCTCTTTCTCTCTTACAGTTAATATCAGTTAGAAACAAGTCATGCTTGCCCATTTTCCGCCATGATAGCCAGTTGCACAGTCTTTTTACGTGGCTTAACTTTTCCCCAATGCTCTAAGAAGTTATGAAACTTATTTTTATTACTGATGAAATAATGGAATTGTCAATGTAACTGCAACTGATCTTGGCTCTTGAATTTTTAGGTGTGAAATTTGCTCTCTTTATTTTAGTTCTTCCTCTTTCCATATCCACTTCTTCAATTTTAGATGTTGTCATTGTTAAAATAAATGGTTATGACTTCCTACATATATGTTAGTATGTCAAATGTTATTTTTATTCCCTTATATTACCCTAATGTATTTCTTTATGGTCTCTAAACAAGGACATTTAGGCTCATGCAACTTTGTCTAGCTATCCAACCTGCTTTGAGGGACATTTATTTGTTTTAGTGATTGTCTGATTTGGTAAGTTTTGTTCACTTATTTAACAAATGAAACTTTGCAGGCTTTGCAATTGACAAAGTTTGATTATAGGCTTGCAAACGAACTTGATGACGAGTTGCAGAAGTTACGATGCCGTGTGAATTATCATGCATTAAGATTTAAAAAGCCTATACAGGTGCTTGGCCAAAAACTGGTGAAGAAAATGCGAAAGATGAGTTCTCGTTTTATTGCAATTCATTTGAGGTATACACTATTTCTTTCTTTATGGAAAGATAATGGATTGTACCTTTTGCTGATATTTCCTTTAAAACTATGTTATGGTTGACATTGATGTTGATGTCCCATAGCTGAGCCAGCACTTGGAAAATCTGGATACCATCATTATGAGGTTGTTTATCTATATCCAGTATGAGTTATTATACCTTGTAACTTATATAAATATTTGGCGGATTCTCATATAAGCACATAATGCGTGTAATCTTATTTTTAAATGTTGTTAGAATATAAAAGTATTACCCTCACCATAACTTGAGAATTCAGGTGTAGGGGCAGGGACTTTGACATGGTATCATTTGGCGGATTCTCTTATAAGCAGACATGAAAATACGTGTATACAAAATCTTATTTTTAAATGTTGTTAGAATATAAAAGTATCACCCTCACCTTATGATGTAATACGGGAAGAGTAAAGAAGAAGGAGGAAGAGCGATTCCCATCACCATAACTTCAGAATTCAGGTGTAGTGGTAGGGACTTTGACATGGGTATCAGAACAAGTTCAGGTTCAACCCCTACCTGGGAGACAAAAGCCTAGGTTTCGGCCCATAAGGGAGCTCAACCTGCAGGGGTGTGTTAAAATATAAAAGTATCCCTCACTATAACTTCAGAGTTCAGGTGTAGTGTCAGGGATTTTAGTAGATGTAAAGTACTTCTAGCCAAAAATTTAATTAAACGGGGCTTGTAATGGGTTCCCATTGCCTTTGTGGCCAAAGTACATAAATTTTTGAGTCATTAGTTTGATTCTCTTTTACTCAATAGAAAATGTTCTATTATTTTCCTTTGAATTCTAGTGAACTGGAACTTTATTTTATCACTATTTACTGAATACTTATTAGCTTCTTTTTATTAGCTTTGGAACATAAGCTGCTACTGATTGGCATTCATCAGTGCATAGTTAATGTTTGTAGTTTATGACTCAAATCAGAGCTCTTAACAATACAGAACTCATTCGATATCTATCTCAGGCTGCTTGCAATTGTTGGGTTCAGTTTTTTGAGTTTTTGACCTTTTATTTGTTCAGCTATTCTCTGTTTTTCCTCCTTGAATGACTTCTTTATCTTCTAACAGCGATTATTCAGGGGATATTAATTTTTCCCGGTGACTGGTTTGGGCAAAATATCATATTTTTCAACAGAATATGACTTGATTTGAATGGTCTTGTGACTGATCACTTACCGTCAGCAACCTTTAACTGTTGCTTTAATTGACATGACAGATTTGAGCCTGACATGCTTGCATTTTCTGGTTGCTACTATGGTGGTGGTGAGAAAGAGCGGAAGGAACTGGGTGAAATTAGGAAGCGCTGGGCAACATTGCCTGTATGAGTACTTGTTCTTATTTCCTTTTCTATCTGCATATATGCTTTATCTTTCTGGCCAGAATTTTATATCTTTGCATAATCTTTTAAGGTTTCTTTGCTTTGTCTTGTTTTAATTTTTTTGAAAGCAGTTGTCTGATTATGCAAGTTTTGAAAGTTGACAATTAAGTAATTATTTTATTTGATCTCCCTATTTTCGAGGTTCCTATCCAGGGAAGAAGTAGATTTAGGAACTCTTTCAATTATCTTCATAATTATTATGTCCAAGCAATTTTCTGAGGCTACTGGTACATGATGTTTGTGCACTGGGTGTTCCACTGTTCTTGCTACTGCAATACAGTGACAATGTCTTGTTGCTATCGTGTTAGATATATGGATCCAAATTACCTGGCAAACATAAATTATAACATAATAGAATAAGAACACCTTTTTGGGCAAATGTATCTTTCCGTTACATGGTGGTTATTGTGGAGGATTAAATCTGGTTGCTCTTATATAATATTCACTCTCTCTCTTATAACAGAATGTTATAGCTTTAAGATTGGACATTCCTATGTGCTCTCCATCTTATTGATGATTAATCGCTCTCTGTCCTTTGTTTCTACACAAGCACAACCACTTTATACTCTAAAAGTTCTTAGGGTGTTTTTTTTTTTTCATTCTTAATTTTAGGAATAAGATGAATTCATTTACTGTTTTTCTTCCATGCTACAATGATCCTGAAGTAAGTATTCAATTGTTCATAAAATCTTATGTCTTGGTCGGTGAAGTAATCCGATACTTAATTCAATTTAAGTCCTACGGACGCTTCTCTCTAAACAAAACTACTTAACTCATAGATCTCGTATAAATCTTAGAGATTTTCCATCTCTACTTACATATTCATGACTTTTTCACCGATTGAAAGTTCCTAGCTCTCAAATGAGCTCCCCCATCCGTAGCTTTCCAATGCATCCACTACGTTCTCTAGTAATACAATAGTCACATAATTACATATACACATTGCTTTATAACAAGAAACACTTTTCTCCTCAATGTGTACTTTTAACTTATCAATCGAACCCATAATCGCTTAAGCACTCAAACACTAGTTTTCAGTGGATGCACAAGTTCATCACTTTCTAATGTACCCATATTTGTTGGTTCAAATAAACAGACTCATAATCCATTAGTCTTGACTTTTTGGTGAGTCCACAACTCTTTTTGTTACTCTCACAAGCTTCCAACTTTGTATGATTTTAAGAAGATCCTCTAGTTTTCCTATTCCAATTTAATTCTCAATACTCAACATATTTGTGTCTTTCTAATAAGTCCACATTTATTACTTTATAATGGTTTAATATGAATTCACATGTTCATAATTTTCCAATATTCAAAAGTTCGCAAGTTTTAATTACATCCAGGGCAATTTTTCAAAAAAAAAAACCCTATTTTTAAAAATAATTTTAAAAATCGACCCGGGCCAAAATAATTCCAAAAACCGACCTCTAACACGTCACGTTAGCGCCACCTCAGCGATGGCCGCCAGCGTGGCGCCGCTGGCGGGGGGGGGGGGCATTATATATATATATTTGAGTTTTGGGCTTCGTCGGGGTTGCCAACCCCGACCAAGCAACAAGTGATCATTCACTTGCCATGCAAGTGAACGTTGTTGCCATGCAAGTGCATATGAACGTTGTTGCCATGCATGGCTTGGCCGGGGTTGCCAATCCCAGCCAAGCCAAACTCAAAAAAAAAAAAAAAAAAAAAAAAAAAAAAAAAAGAGTTGGTCATTCACTTGCCATGTAACGCATTTGGCTTCGCAGGGGTTGGCAATCCCGACCGAGCCAAAAAAATAAAAATAATATATATCGTTCAAAAATGCCCTCCGCCAGTGCCACACTGACGGCCAACATTGACGTGGCATTGACGTAGGATGTCAGAGGTAGGTTCTTGGAAATAATTCTGGGAGAGGTCTAGTTTTGGGATTATTTTAAGAAAAAGGGTTATTTTGAAAAAATTTCCCTTAAATCCACTAAATCTATACTTCGCTAATTGGACTAACAAGATTCTCATTTGCTATCAGACGCATAAAGTTCCACTTCACTCTAGATCAACAATGATCTTAACTTGTTAGTGATACACATGGTTCCTATATTTCCAATATACACACCAAGTTAATACTTTTTAGTGAATACACAAACTTTATTTATTCCTTTTGAACACACAAGTTTCAAAGGAATACTCACGTTCTTAGATATCTATAAACACCCAGAGTTCACAACTTTCTAGGAAATATACAGGTTTGTATATATCTCACAAACGAGTTCCTAGTGAATACATAATTTCATGTGTTTCTAAAGAACACATAAAGATCATTACTTTATAGTGATTACACAAATTCATACATTCTAGAGAACACACAAAGATGATATTTTTCAAATAAATACATAAACTTACGTTTCCTTGAGCACACACAAAGATGGTAGCTTTCTAACGAATACATGAATTCATCTAAAAAGCACACAAAGATTGTGTCTTTCTAATGAATGCATCAATTAGTATAATTTTAAAGATCACACAAGGATCACATATTTCTAGTAAACATACAAATTTTAATAATCCTAGAGACTATGCAAAGATCACATCTTTTTATTGAATACACCAACTCATATAATTGTATAGAACACACAAATCTCATGAATTTCACGAGTTTCACAACCTACCAATGGACTCACATATCCCATAACTTTCCAAAAATTTATAAATTTCATAACTTATTCACACAAATTTTGTAGCTTGCTAAAAGATTCACAATTTCACTATTATAAGATCATACTGGAGAAAAAATGACACAAATTACCTGAACGTAAAGAGCAATATATGACTTGTATGAAATTATAATTACAAATATGATTATAAGTGGATAACTGTATATTCATTTTTTTGTAATTACCCAATAGTCCTCTGATACCAATTGTAACGGCTCAGAAAATCTAAACATGGAAAATAATATGTTGGAAATAATATATTAACAAGCACACATGCCATGTACATTTATCAAGAGCAAGTCATGTCTAGCTAGGTTTGGTACTAAGTATACAAGAAGTATATGTTTCAATATAACCACAAAAATGATTACATGATTTTATGTCATATGTATTTATGAGAAAACAGGAAAATAACTGACATAGGAGGAAATTTCAGCCTATGGAGCACTCAAAACTCGATTTTCAAGATCTAACCCGTTCAAACTAATCATGTTATGAAATGTATAAAGATGAAAATTCATGAGTTTTTTATCTCTCTTACCAGTGGTTGTAAAATTAACGATTTTTCTACAATAGAACAAATGCGACGACTAGATCTATAACAAAAAAGGTCCAAACTACGTGAATTTTCATGCACTTATGTTTTAGGCAACAAATGTCCTATTGTACGGTCAGATCTTGAAATTTTGGTGGGGAAGTCGAATTTTGGGTGCGTCACAGGAGAAAATTTCCTTCTACGTCAGCTTTTTTTCTCGTTTCCTATATATATTTATGTGTTATATATTTTTTGGAAGATAAAAGTAATTTTATTGATGACTTAAAACAATAATACAAATGTTACAAATTGGCTAAGCTACTCTGCTATTACTTAGCTTGGATAATTATAGAGAGTGGAAAGGACCCCAGTCATCACCCTCTATTATAGTACACACCAAGTGAAGAATACAGATTGACCCAAAGCTTATATAAGAGTACAATACTATCAATATAAACGTAGCCATATACATACATACATACATACACACACACACAGATATATATATATATATATATATATATATAGAGAGAGAGAGAGAGAGAGAGAGAGAGAGAGTTTTCGTGTGAGAAACTCTCTCACACGAAGATCGTAGAAAATCATATAGGAGTGATCATGTGAATGATCCGAACCGTTCATCTTGATTTACATATTTTATTTAGGTTACCGATAAAAAACCATACGATTTCAAGCCTTTTTACCCATGCAACAAGTGGTTACAAAACATAAGTTATTTCACCGTAGAATAAATATGTCATTTGATGCATGGATAAAAATGCTCAGGATCGCGCGATTTTTTATTGGTAACCTAATTAGATTATGTAGATGAAGATGAACGGTTCGGATCATTCACGGAATCGCTCTTATATGATTTTCTCACGAAGCTTATTTTGAGAAAGTTTCTCATTTGAAGATTTTTCTATATATATATATATATATATATATATATATATATATATATATATATATATATATATATATATATATATATATATATTGAAAACAACTTTCACAAGGCTATTACATTAGATTGCAAGAAAGTAAATCCCAGTTCTCCAAAACTTCCGGCTCCTTTGCATCACCATTGACTTTCTAGGTACAAGATTGCATAATAATTCTGATGTCCTCTTGAATCTTCCTAGATAGCTCAATTTTATTGGATTCTTTTAGCTGAAAAATCTACTATTCCTCTCTTTCCAAATGTTCCAAACTGCTGCTGTTAGCATCACTTTGCCAAGTGCAGAGATTTTGTACCTCTTGTTGAGCTTGACCTGGAAATCAGTAGCCTCTTCATGAAGAGAACCTATTGCTTGCTGTAGGCCTAATTTCAGTTTATGAAAGAGACCAGATATATGCTGACAACGTGCCGGAAAAAAAAAGAGACGTTGTATTGTCTCTGCTTGTGTTACATAACACGCATAGATCATTCTCAACAATGCCAAACTGCTTTAGCCTATGCCTGATGAGAAGTCAGTCCGTAAGTGCCCGTAATAAGTAGCATGACATCTTGGGGTGATGTAATGACACCAAACCACTGCAGCTAAATTAAATTTTGGAGAAGGTGATCTTGAGATGTTCCACGTTGACTGCAAAGTGAATTTCTCTAACAAAGATGGTGTCCACAGCCATGTATCAGTGGCATTAGTGATATATTTCAATGTAGCACTTCCATTTGTGACCTGCTCTATATCAATATGTGTATAAGCATGTTGCTTTACTTTTACAAGAAACTTCCAAGTACCTGTGTCCATTGGATGTGCATGAATTTCCCAAGGTGAAGAGTTTCTGCAATAAACATTCTTCATCCATGAAGCCCAACTGCTTTGAGTTGTGAAACACCTCCAGAACAGCTTTAAACCTGCAGCATTATTGATATCCTAAAGCTTTTTGATTCCCAAACTTGTTTCTCATTTTGGCCTGCACAGACTCCCAACTACATGCTTCCATCTTGCCCTTCCAAATAAAATTTGACATAATTCTGTTCAAAAGAGTGATAACAGAATTGGGAAACTAGTAGGATTGCAACCAGTACATAAGGTATCCACATATTGCACCAATTGAACTCTTCCAGCAGAAGAGGGTGTGAGAGTTCCATCCTTCAAGCTTTGCCTTGCATTTGTCAATAAGAGAGATATAATATTTTGCTTTCAGATAATTGACAGAGAGAGGTAAAACAAGATACTTGCAAGGTAAAAATCCTTCAGGAATAGATATCAGTTTAGATAAAGAATAATTATTAAGACAAGTCTTGCTAAGGAAAATTTAAATTTTACTTCCGTCTTTGTTGACTAAGAGACCAATATTAAGAGCAAAAGATTGCAAGACTATCAATCTCCTTGAAAGAACTTTTATTGGCCTTAGAGAAGATCAAAATGTCATCAGCAAATAACAAGTGAGAGACGTGTTTAGACCCCCTTGATTGGCTGAATTTTCCCAGATTCAATAGTCAACTCTAAATGTATAGTTAAAAACTCCATGGCTAGAACAAAAACATAAGGGGAGAGAGCGTCTCTTGCCTAATATCTCTGTTGCTTCCAGAGAACCCAGATGGACTGCCATTCACCATGATGGAAGAGGTAGGAGAACTGACACTCTCTCAGCCACTTTATCCAAGTAGGAGGGAACTTCATACAATCCATTATGAAATATATGAATTCCCTATTTATGCTATCAAAAGCCTTGTGGATGTCAATTTTGGTGCAAGCAGCCTTTGAGCCATATTTCTTTTTGAAGTCTCTGATCAATTCATGAGCTAATAGTGTACAATCACTAATTTACTTCCTTTTGATGAAAACACTTTCATGAAAGGACACCAGTTCTCCTATCACAGCTTGACTATTGCTTATAAATTTGTAAAGATTTTGCAGAGTACATTACAACAAAATATTGGCCTGAAATCAGACAATTGAGAGGCATTAGTAGATTTGGGAATTAAAGAGACAAATGTGTGATTTACCTCCTTTAATAGTCTACCCTTCTAAAAAAAAGTATAGAATAGCCTTCAAAGATCAGGGACTAATAAGTTCCCAATTCTTTTGATAGAAGCTGGGATTGAATCCATCAGGGCTTGGAGCCTTGTCTGGATTTATTTGAAAGAAGGCAGCTATGATTTCCTCACTTGTCACATTTCTGATTAACCAAGCTTGAGCTTTCTGTTAAATGCTTCCTCGCCACCAATTTGGGAAATATATCTAGATAAGAATTTTGATTGAACATGTTGGAGAAGTATGCTGGGGCCATAGTCCTCAATTGTTTCATATCTGATGCACATGCACCAGTATCAGTGTACAGTGTACATGTGACTGATATAGTTTCGGTTTTGTCTGATTTTGATGTAAGAGTGGAAAACTTGGTGTTTCTGTCTCCTGATTGAAGCCATATTTCCCTCTGTCTTTATTGCTCCTCCTCAAACCCTAGCCAGTTGTCTAACTCTATCTTGAGTTGTTGCTCTTCTTTATTTAGGTCTTCAGAGAAAGAGTTAATCAGCTGTTAAGCATTGTTTTGGTTTAATTTATCCCTCAGAACCTGTATCCTTTTGCTGGTACTTATGTTATCTGATTTGCACCATGATTTTAATGCTTGTTAGAAAGCCTTGAGTTTCTAACAAATTGGAATTGTGGAGTGCCTGATGGAGTAGACTGCTAGGCTTTATGTAGAACTTCTTCAAATCCAGGGAACTTCATCCAGTAACTGAAGAATCTAAAGGGTTTTGGACCCCTGCTGCTAGCAGAATTGATTTGTAACCATATAGGGGAGTGATCACTAGAAGCTTGGTTCTGATAAACATATTAGGATTGAGGCAGCAGATGCATCCAAGATTCATTAGATAAGACCCTATCCAATCTCACTAAAATCTCTCTCTGACCCGGGAGTTATTATGCCAAGACCAATAGTTATCAGAGCTCCTAATGTCATCAATAAATTTATTGAAGCTCTCGAGCTTTCCAGAAGGTAACTGATTTTCTCCTAGCTTTTCGTTGATGAACCTGGCACTTTATGGTCATAATATTGGTGAATAATTCTCAAATCATCCCATAATATTTCTCTTTGAGAAATCCAGTTCTCCCCGTAGATAACTCATAGAATAATTTCTAGGCCGCCCTTTGTTTATCGCTTCTTGTATAATAATTTGTTGCAATGAGACACTCAACAGCTTACATTTCCAGATGGCTTCATTCCAGCACAACCAAATCCTTCCTTTGTTTGAGAATTCATAATTAATTGACAAATTGTCAACCATGAGGGATGACTTTAGTAACTCTATAGGCCTTATGAGGCCTCTTTTGTCTATACTAGACGAACAATAGATGGAGAAAGAGTATGTATATGATCTTTTACATCTTTCCTTCGTGCTTTCATGTTCAACCCTCTAACATTCCAGACTAGTGTAGTTGTCTAATTCAATCTATTACTTCTCCTCTGTGGTTCCAGAGGTTGTTTCTTGTTCCTGGTCTTGGCAGTAACAGTTTGTTCCCCCTATTTCTCTTCTTGGCATAGCTTTGGCTGCTCTTGTCATTCTGAATTGTGTGTTGCAGTCACAATTGAAGAGATGTCATCACTCTCATTTTTCTGTCTTATATTTGCTTCATGGTGTCTGAGGGATTGCTTTCTTCTTCTGATTCTGAATTAGATCCCTTTGTCCTCCCCTCAGTTTCTATTCTCTCAATTGTAGTTGAAGTTATTGATACTTCCTTTTGAACTTGATGTGTAGATCTGTCTTTCTCCAAGCTGCACTGACCTGTAGACTTGCTTCCCTCTTCAACTGATCCTGACTTGTGCACGTGCATACCCTTACCTTTCCCTTGAAACTGAGCTTGTACTCCACTAGTAGCCATGTCTGAAATCTGAGAGTGACAGTGTGTATGAGCATATCCCTCCTTTGCACAATCCTGGTGAATTTGATTTGATTCTGTTGTCACATGTGATGTTTCCGCCAAACTAGCATCTGTATTAGGTGACAAATTCCCTGTCTTTGATCCTTCGTATGCTTTAGTTTGAGTTGCTTCTGAGATCTCTTGAGCAGTTTCTCCTTCCCCTGCAGCAGATGAGTGACTCACATGTTTAGAACCTGGCAAGGTAGAATCATATACTGTTTTGATATTCTATTGGACACTGTCAGGTTGTTGGTATGCATCCCCTGAAAATCACCTGGGGGTGGGGGGGGGGGGTTGAATAGGTGATGCTAATCAATTATGCGGAAATTAAAACTAAATACAACAATTAAACTTAATATCAAGTAATATGCAAATATAATCAAGTAAAGTAGAGGTAAATCAAGATAAGGAGTATAGAAATAGCAAACTCCGTAAACACAAAAGGTATTTGTTCTTGAGGTTCAGTTTCCAACTCTTGTGGAGAAAGAAGCACCATTCACTGATTCGCGAAATCAAGATAACATTTAAAATCTTGATCTCGCAAGATCAACTCGGAGTCTCAACTCCTACAACCACGATTCCTCTGGATTACCACGGAGCCTTAACTCCTGCAACTCTCGGAGCCGCAACTCCTACAATTGCGATCCCACAAGATCGACTTACAACTACCTCTCACTAGAGGTATACAACAACACAAAGAACAAAAATGTGATCTTCTCTTGATCATTGAAACTCTCACAATAACACAAGGCCTATAGCTATAGATAGGAATTGGAAAGCTCAAGCTTGGTGTGTGTGAGAACTTCAAAAAAATTAGAAGAAGCAACTTAGAAATTTTGTGGAATAAAACTCTCAAAGATTGAAAGTAGATTTAGCTCTGAAAACTTGTAAACTCTTACAAAACTCTTGTTAAAATCTCTACAAAATAATTTGATTCTATAGCAAAATCAAAACAAAATTTTTGCTAAAAATCAGCAGAGAAAAGTCAATTAGCTGCCGAAAACGGGTGCATGACTTTCGACAAGTAATACAAACGACTATATTTTTAAAACTCAGAAGTTCTTTTTCGAAAGCCATATTCTGAGTTGTCGAAAGCACTTTCCATAGGGCCACATTTTCAAAGGATGAACTATCCAAAATTGATCAGTTCTATAAAAATCTGAACACTCTGAAAAATATTATCGAAAATTACTTGAGTTGTCGAAAACTTTTTTCAACTGTTGATGAGAAACAAAGGAAACACTGTTGAAAACGAGTTGGATCTAAAAAGTCCTGAGCTTACTAGAAAACGATGTCCAAAACGTGCACAGAGCTGTCAAAAGTTTTTCTGCTCAAACTTGTTCATGCTGAGATTTGTTTTCAAAAGCTATGTATAGAGCTGTCGAAAATGGCTTAGCTTTTCTTATTCTTTTCAAAACTCGATTAAAATTAATTTTAACTTTATAAATCAAATAAAAATAAGTTTCTTGAAACTTTTTTGAGCTCTAATATGTGTGGATTGACTCCCCTACATATTTCAAATAATAAAATTCATTTTGAGATTTAATACTCATTAAAACTGATTTTTCACGTAAACAAGCATTTTTGAAACTTTATTTTAAAACTCAATTTCTATCGTAGATATTGTATATATTCTTTTGATAAACTCTATCAAACCAATATCAAAGTCGTGCGTGTTCAACCTTGAGTTAACACTTTTAGAATCTAAAGCTTTAATAAATTTTCTTAACTTACAAACACAAAACTCTATTATCTTGAAACGAAGTCTTCTGTAGATATTTGACTTGAATCGACTTCTTGAGCTTCAATCATCAACTTGAGATATTGCATTGTGTATTGGTTGAAGTTGAGCTTCATTTTATGATCTTGAATAACCTCTATTTTTATCAACAACATGTAATCTATATAAACAACTTCAAAAACATCAGTTCTTTAACTACATGATTTGGGAATCATCAAAACACGAGTGATTGAACCTTTGGGCCAACATCCTTGTCTAATCTCTCTGCTACTTCCATCTCAATTTTAAAATCCACACCACTGCTATCTTCTTCTATAGGGTCAATCTCGTCTCTAGTCTTTTTTAGCTTCTCCTGATTTGCTGGCCTTGAGAAATCATGTATGTTTTTGTTTTCCTGAGCACCATTCTTTTATACTTTCATAATATCTAGTTCGTTATTCCTCTTAATGTTCTCAATATTAATATGCTCTGGATTGTTAGCTGCTTTCTCTTTTTGCTTCCACATTTGTACTGTAGGGCATTAAATGTCAACATGACCAAAACTTGCATACTTTGAGCACAAGGGGGATAGCCATTCATATTCAACTGGTAATTCAAGTTTCTCTCTACCTTCCAATTTCAAATTAACAGCTTCGGTAGCACCTTTGTGGCTGAAATCTCCACAAACATCTTGCATTAGCAAGTCTTTCTCCTAAAGCCATAACACTATCTATGCATAAAGGTTTACCTATAAGAGTACTTGCTTTTACTTAACACCTTTTGTGACCAAAATTTCAAATGCACAGAGGGGAATCACACCCAAATAGTATGGTGGATAACAACTCTCTCCCCAGCCCTGTGTTCTCATTCCACTTCTTGAAAATAATCAGCCTCCTAAGAAATAACCATGGTCCTCTTGGAGCACCCTTTCACAGTCTTCATTGATTCCAAATTTAAAGGGGAAAAAAACTGTTTTCTCTTGAATAGATATCCAAAGAGCACTTTGGCCTCCATAGTCTCCCTACACTATCCTTAAGATGCATGTGGTACGGGTTTTTCTCCAATTACATACCCTACCAAAGTACGTGATCACTTAATGTTTTCATCAATTTCAGATTTTAATATAGCTGCATATTCTTTACCCTCACTGTTCTTGACAGATTCAATAAACTCGTCACAACCTGAACTTAGTTTTCTACCTTGTATGCATACATCTTTCCATGAAGAAGAACTGGAACCAGGAACAAATTTCAAGACTTGAGTTTTACCTCCAGAAGCACCCTGCTTTGACCTACCCATGCGAGAACTGCGCATTGGTTGTTTGATACCTCCATCAAATCTGTGCACGTTTGCACGTTGCTTCTAGTACTTGTATTTTCTTGTCTAGTTCCCCTTGTATGTGCCTGCACTGTTGTCCAGCCCTCTCTGTGATTTTGAGATCCCTTGGACTTGTCCCGGTAAGCATCTTTATCATAGTTCTCATCTTCAAATCCTTGCGAGGAGAAACCCTAGATCTGCGAGAATACACATAGGTCCAGCCGCCTTCAGCATCATCTCCCGCACCCTTATCATTCCCTGGATGGTGCCCTGGATTTCTTGGTTGACCTGCAGTAGCCTTAGGATGAGAGTAATCTTATTTGCTTCCTATTGCATGGAAGGGATCTGCATTGAAAGGATCCCTAGGAGGGGGCAAAACCCTAGGAGCCGCCATATTATATAATATATATGTATATAGAAAGAGAGCAAAAGGATTAATCTGAGGTTCACATCTAGAAGTCAAAACTTCGCTTTATATATTATTTGTGTGTGCATGCATATATGCATGTATGCATAGCCACATAGGTAGCCATGTTATTGTACTACAAAGGAAATGAACAAAACCGACACTAATCTACTTTTGATAATTAAGTTTCCTTGCACTTAGTCAAGTCCCATTCCTTCTTTTTTAGTTCCTACATGTCCACTTGTATAGTAGGCTATATAAAACTTTAATAATTTTTTTGTCTTTGCTAATATTTTCTTTTTAACCGAATATGTATACCTCCCTTTTCCTAATTATTTTCTCAGCCTATTAAGGGAAGAAAAGATGCCAAGTTATGTTTATTGTGGAGTAATAAAGTAAAAAAACTTTCAAGTTAATATAGATTAAAATTAATGGATATCTATTGAAATCTGAAGTTACTAAAATTAAAGAAAAGCAGTAATCAACAATGTTGAAAATAGTTCGTAAAGCGTAACACTCTACCTCCTAATAACTAAAAAAGTAAATAGCGTAAGATGAAGCGTAAGCTACATTATTTTTTATTTTTATTTAAAACAATATAAACTAGTCCTAAATAAAAATAATAAATAGGAAAAATATTCTAAAGATATTAAAAAAATTATTAAAACACCAATGCATATATTTTAAAAGATAGAAGAAAGCCCTAACTCGTTGATTCAGGTATGTTAATAGAGCCCCTATCCACCCACATAACACACTAACAAGAAATGAAAGTGAAATACTGTAGCGTAGCTAGCTACGCTATAGAAAAACGTACATAGCATACAATTATTCTAAAATAGGGGTATCTACATTGTTTCTTAGCTATTTTAGAGCGCTACATAGCATATAAGAAATGCTTTGCTACAAAACTAGCCTTTTCAAAATTGGTAATTGGTCGTGTATAAGGTTGTGTAGAATTCTACACGATTGAAATGTTTATGCTTAGTTAGGGCAGTTAACTGAAGTAAAAATTGTAATGTTATATACTATTGGAAAGCTAAAGAAGTCTACTTTCCAATAAATTTGATCACGCCCTAATGGGACGTCGGTAGAAGTTGTAGGTGAATAATTACATACTAGTTAGAATTGTCAGGCCAAGAAAAATTATGGAGGTATATATATTCAATTTAAAAGAAAAATTAGCAAAGAAAAATGATTATTAAAGTTCTATATAACCTACCATATAAGTGGAATTTATAGTCGTGTTTCTAAACCACATAGGATGTGAGAAAAAGGCGACTTGACTAAGTACAAAGAAATTCAACTATTAAAGATAAGTTCAGTGTCGGTTTTATTCATTTTCTTTGTGGTACAATAACATGCTAGGTTGCACAGACATGGTGACATGACATGATATGGACACAATGATGTGGCAATCTTGAAAATTTATGTAGGGATACAATATTTTTTAATAAAAAATAATAATTACCAATTTATCTAAAAAATAATTAAACACATAAAAGCATCGTCTTCATGTGTTGCTGAGTGGCGTCGTTGCTGCGATGGCGTCGCTGTCGCAGAGAGCAAAAGAAACAGCGAGGAGACGAATAAAGGGAGGAGAAGCAAAAGAGAGAGAAAGAAGGAGACTTTAAGTTGCAGATTCGGTTTCGGTTAATACAACTTAAAACTAGATCTGAAACTCGAAAACTCATAAGAACATAAGTTTGGGTTTGAATCTGGATTAAAACTTAAAACTAGACCCAAACCTGGAACTCAATTGACTTGAGAACATAAGTTTAGGTTTGGATTTGTATTTGGGGTTAGTGTCGAAATTGATTTCATCTCAAACCCATGTCCAAACCTTTTTTTCTTCTTTGTTACTCATTCTAGGGCACATCCACCGCAGTAGAACCCAAAAAAGAAAAAAAAAAGTTCTTCGATGACGCCTCCTGGCGGTCTTGGAGTCACTCTCGTCAAGAATTGAAGATGGACAAGGTTGGACACAACTCCGAAATGAACCTGCGCGTGTCCGAGGTGAGTTCATGTAGGATTCGTGTCCCCCATGAGAGCAACAACATTCTGACCATGTCTGTGCAGGAGTACCTATGTGGCTACATGTGTGTGTGACACACCAAATCATGTAATCACCTGTAGTTATGTTACTTGAAACATATACCTCTTGTATACTTAGTACCAAACATAGCTAGACATGCTCTTAATAAATATACATGCCATAATTCCTTCTCATATGGACAGTAATATCCCAAGCATGATAACATATAATTAAATGTTTCACTTTTTATGTTAATTGACTTTATTTACTTATGTAGACCTTTCATGCTCAATGTTCGAAATATAATCATGCATGTTATAATATCTACTTTGTGCGGTAATGAGATTAATTATTACTTGATACTGTGTACTGGGCTAGTAGCTCACCACTTTGTGTGTGTGCTCGCGCGTGTGGATAGTATACGAGAAGGCTGTGTTCCAACATAACTGCAAAGGTGATTACATGATTTGATGTGTCACATATATTTGTATATATATGCCACATAGATAGTCATGTTATTGTACCACAAAGAAAGTGAACAAAACTGACACTAAACTTAACTTTAATAGTTAAGTTTCCTTGCACGTAGTCAAGTCCCCTTCTTTTCAAGATCCCACATGGTTTAGAAACTAGAAACATGATTATAAATTCCACTTATATGGTAGGCTATATAGAACTTTAAGAATAATCTTTTTTGCTAATATTTTCTTTTTAATTGAATATGTGTACCTCCTTCCTAATTTTTCTCGACCGCCGACAGAATTTAACCAGTAACTATTCGTATATAACTGGTTCTACTGATAGCAAATAAATCTTCAACTGTTCTCAATGTTCAAATCATTTTTTTTGCTAATATTAACACTAAAAAGTCATGAAAGTGGGTTATCGATCTTTTTATTTGAAATCTACAAACTTATTGGTATATTAGAAAGTGATGAACTTGTGCGTCCACTGAAAACTAGTGCGTGAGTGTTTAAGAGATTATAGATTTGATTGGAAAGTTAAAAGTGCACATTGAGAGCTACATACTTCTCGTTATGAAGCTATGCCTACATGTTATAAAGTTATGTGACTATTGGATTACTAAAGAACTTTATGCATTAGAGAGCTATGGATGGGGGGAGCTCATTCGAGAGTGAGGAACTTCCAATCTGTGGAGAAGTCATTAATATGTAAGTAGAAATAGAAGATCTCTAAGATTTATATGAGAGCCATGAATTAGTTGTTTTGTTTAGAGAGAAACGTTCGTAGGACTTGTAAAATTGAATTAAGTACCTTGTTACTTTGCCGACTAAGATATAAGTTTTAACTTCTGCTTGGAATAATGGTTTTCATAAGCATCAGAGCTACAAACCATGAAGTGTTAAGTGTTCAATTTTTCATACATTGTTTTCTGGTTCTCTATGCTAGCTTTGAGGGAGCCCCCATGTATTATGTTCGGATTCATCTTTCCATGTGAGTTTGCACTGGTTAAGGTTTCAATAATTCAATGCAGTTCTTGAACCTTTCAATATGACGTTGAAAATGATCCATCTATGCACATGATTTTGGTAAATGGAGCTCTAACTCAGTAAAATAGTTCGATATAAAACCTTGCTTATTGAACTAAACAATAGGATCTAATAATTATCTTTGGTGTGGCAAAACATTATTACTTAGCCTCTGTAGCACCAACTTTGACACAGATTTGGAACATGGACGGAACGCAACAAAGATACATAGAAATGATAAATCTTAAATCCTAGGATAAGAATACAGCATCACGCAACTTTGCACACATACACAAACGTGCATGCACAATGACAGTGAATGGTACTTGAAAAGCATTCTTGCAATTTGAGAGGAAATGGCAAACAATGAACTTGAGGTCTTTTTATAGCATACAGAATGAAAAGAACTTACTGATCATCCAGCTTGGAGAGCAATGATATGCTGATGATGTGCTGTGAAGTTTTAAGTTTGTGACAAACATCCCAAGGTGAAGCATAGGATGCTTTAAATCATGGTTGGGAAAAAACGAGAGAGTTTATTTTGGCCCTTTTCACTTATAGTAGACAATACAAAGAAGGGTCCTGCAAACTGTAGTGGTCAGTTTCTGTCCTGCACCAAGATCAAGACACGTGTTCGAAGACAGACAACAGGGTACGCCAAGAACATCATCCAGCTGTTTCTGAGGACACTGCTCCTTCCAAGGAATAAACGGCCCTGAGGACGCTTATCCTTCCGAGGAATCAATGGCCTCGAGGACACTCATCCTCCCGAGGATCCCACTGCCCCGAGGACGCTCCTCTTTCCGAGAGTGTCGCCACTCCAAAATCAATCCCGAGCAAGAGGGTTGCAACACCCGACCTCATTGATACCCACCTACATTTATGAAGTATCGCTCCTCTTTCTGAGAGCGTCCCCACTCCAAGATCAATCCCGAGCAGACGGCTGCAACAACCGACCTCATTGATATCCACCTACATTCATGGAGTATGTTATGCCGCCAGATCATCTCGCATTTCAGACGTTGCAACAGCTCTTACTTCAACGCAGATTGTTACAGATGGTAGCAGAAATCACTCTCACAATTAAGGGCATAATCCAGGCCATTATGAAAGAATCGCAACATATCATGCGATTATTGAAATCGGCATGACCCGCACTTCCAATGAAGACTCCCCGGACATATATACATTAGGAGATCAACTAAGAAAAAATGAAAAAAAAGAAAAAAATACTGATACCATCCTCAAACCACTGTTCCATTGTAATTTGAGACTACCATAGAGTTTTAGTTTTTCATAATTCACTATAACGTCTTGAAAATAGTGAATTATTTTCCCTCTCATGGTTTTTCCCAAATTGATTTTTCACGTAAAATTTTGTATCTTTGCATTGTTTTATTATTCTCACAAATTCTTTTACAATTTGAGTTCCCCCTGAGAATTTTCTCCTACATTTTGGTGCTCATTGAGATCTGAGTTCCAACGTCAGATTTCTCCCCTACCAAACCCTTCCTTAAAAAAGCCTCTCCGATAAGTCATGGCCTCAAAAAAACAACCGACCACCGGTGAAGGGACCACCTCCAAGGGCAAATTTGTTGCCACCGCTGGAGACATTCTCCCGAGAGGCCTTAGCCCCAATCGCATAAGCTCCCAATTCAGGACGTCTTCGAAGCCATGAAGGGTTAACCCTAAGTGAAGCATCCGGAGGCAAAAACGCACGACTCGGCTCGTCCCGGAGCGAGAGACTACTGTTCCTTCCACGACAGCCAGGGACACTGAACTTCTCAATATCGGTCCCTCCGTAAGTATATTGAAGATCTTATCCAGCTGGGCTGTCTCTGAGAGTACATCCTCGCATCTGGAGCCTCTTTTGAGACAGAGAAGCAGCAGGAGATCCCGTCTCTGAATCGACTGCAACACATGATCACTCAATACAGGATGATTGACTAACACCAACCCGAGAAATAAAAGCAGGAAAGTTCCTCAAACAGTTAAGAGCCCCTCTATTTCATTTACTTTTATGTATTTTTAAGTCATTTAATAAAAATACATTCTTAACAGCTTCCCAACATCCTTTTAAGGGTGCATGGAACCTGCTCATCGGTCCTAGCTCGGGCAGCCTACAAGCTTTCTTCTCCTGACGGAACGTTCGAGGAGTGATTCCCCCACTTGAGAACAACGCATGACCCCTTCATATGGAGATCTCCGTCTGAGTGTTTTCTGAGGGGAGCCTCCACTCGAGAACAGTTACACAAGCATATGCCTCCGGGCGACTTCTTAAGCTCATCCCTGATTGGGCAATTGCCCTCTGGAAAGCTCATCCCTAATCAGGTAACTGCTTGGCTCATCCTCAATCTGGCAACTACCGTCCACAAGATTCATCCCCGATTGAGCTCCTGCTAGTTTGTTCGTGTTCTGAGGGGGAAGCCCCCACTCGAGAATCATAGTACAGACATTTATCTCTGGGCTTCAAAGGCTCATCCTCAATTGAGCAACTGTCCCGGGAAGGCTCATTCTCAATTTAGCAACTGTCTGCTCAGCTCAGCAGCTGAGGGTTCCCCCCTCACTTGGAATCTTATGCTTGTGCGCTCTGAGAAGAGAGAACCCTGCTCGAGAATACTGGCACCATATTGGCCTCCGAGCTCCCATCACTCTGTGACTGACACACTCCCTGGAGTCCTTCACTCGGAGGGCAAACGTCTGTACGCTCGGAGATGAAGACGCTCTTCGGAGATAGTATTGCATACATGTTATGTTCTTGTCATCCGAAAATCAAGCCTCTGAAGGGGCATGGTCATTTCACAAGATAAAGCAGGCAAGATCTAAACAAACACTTTAATTTCAAAATTTTACTACTTTCATTATAAAATTTTTCGATTACATTCATTCAAATACGTATTCGGTTACATCTAACAAGAGTAACACGAGGTCTATCACATATTTGTGTTATGCTTTTTTTTTTTTTTGAAAGGGAATACATATAATTCAATCCTTGTCAGGACTTGCCAACTAAGTTCTTGATGCTGAAGCAAACAAAGATCTGTCATCCGAGAGACACTTTCCGCAGGCGCGATCCTATTGTTCACGCCTCCTTTCACAAATCCCGAGGAATACCCTCACACCTCTCCCCAGTTTCCTGCCGGCAAAGCAATGACATTCAATAAGAGTGCAGGCAGCTAGACCAAGGGATCAAAACCATCATCAAGCACGCCCCACGCTCCTGTCTCATACACGCTATAAGGAAAGAGAGGTGCCAAGGTCCAACTCCAGTTCTACCCAATCTGATCAAAGAGCAGACCAGGCAGAAGCAAGAGCCCTACTTGTCCATCCTGACAGTCGGGCCTTGTTACGAAAATCGAATTGACATGACAAGGTCATCAAGAAAATTGATGTGACGTGTCTGCCATCTCCATCTTCTCCCTCTCCTTCCTCCCCATCTTCTCCCTCTCCTTCCTCCATCGGACGAAGAAGAACGACATTACAATCTACGAGAACAAGGAATTTAGGGGAAAAGAACTCTTGAGAACATGAACTAACTACTTCGAGGATGCTCCCTATTTATAGATGAAGCAACCAATCTCTCATATTCAAATTTCAATCACATTCGGAGAGTCGGTTTGCATCTCGTATTTTTCGGCATGTCAAATCCACCGGATATGATCTACCTCTACCACACGATCGCGTCCATCATGAAGTTATGATTTTGATTAATTTGTTATCTCTCTTATCTACTCCAGATTTCAAGGAATGCTCAGAATGCAAAAAGGTATTTTGACTAATCCCTTCAGAGTACAAGTAACGCCTCAACTTTCCAAGCAAGAGCCAAATCAGTCTGCTTTACTCTCTCGCTGGAGCTTGGAGAAAGACGAGCGGAGGGAGCATCTGTAGTGATCAGTTTTTGACCTGCACCAGGATCAAGACACGTGTCTTATTTCATCAAAAACTCTCGAAGACAGACAATAAGGTACGCCAAGCAGATCTTTTCCCTGAGAACATCATTTAGCTGTTTCTGAAGACACTCCTTTCGAGGAATCAACGGCCCCGAGGACACTCATCCTCTTGAGGAATCCACTGCCCCGAGGACGCTCTTACTTCCGAGAGCGTCGCCACTCCAAGATCAATCACGAGCATGACGACCGCAGCAACCGACCTTATTGATATCCTCCTACATTCATGTAGTCCGTCACATCGCCAAGTTATCTCACGTTTCAAATGTTGCAACAACTTCTACTTCAACTCAGAATGTTACAGAAGATAGCAGAAATCACTCTCACAATCAAGGACATAATTTAGGCCATTATGAAAGAACCACAACGTGCAGATCATACGTTTATTGAAATCTGCATGACCTGCACTGCCAATAAAGACTCCCTATGTATATATACACTGTGAGAGAAAAAAAAGGCTGATACCATCTTCCTCAGACCACTGTCCCACTGTAATCTGAGACCAACATAGAGTTCTAGCTCTGCATAATTCACTGTAATATCTTGAAAATAGTGAATTCTTCCCCTGGTTTTAACCCAAATTGGGTTTTCACGTAAAATTTTGCGTCTTTGCATTGCTTTATTGTTCTCTCTCACAAATCCTATTACAGTTTGAGTGTAGATAAATTCCCCCTGGGAATTACCCCTACACATACATTCAAGAATTACCAATGATGTTTGTGTTGGTACGTGTCAAAAACAAACATAGCTTATGATTACAGTGTTTGTGCTACATAATGCACAGTAGCACATTTTCTTGAAGGAGCCGGCTCTCTCTCTCTCTCTCTCTCTCACACACACACACACAAAAACATGCCTTTATGTCCACGCACATCTTGCAATTATGCATGCCATGTACAAAGCGCACATATGTATGCGCGAGTTTGTGGGCAGTGTACGTGTGATGTGGCACACTCTTGTGTGAGCTTGTGCATGTGTGTACGTCTGTACACACATCTTACAATCATTCATTATATGAAAATCTAAGATCCTCTTAGTTTTGCACAATAGACAGACATATGCATGGCGTCAAGTGACAAGAGTGATTTTATTCCCTGTTCTTTAGTAAATGAAATGTTTCATGCTGTAATTTTCTTGAAGTCCACAAACCAGAGTTTCTTCCCCAGAAATTGACATGTGTTGTGACTTGTAACATTTTTTTTCAAAGAATATTTTAAATTCTGGATCAAAATTTTTGCCCACTTATGTCACAATGTTCATGTTTTGCATTTCAGGCCTGTTATGTGATCTGTGTATTTATGCTTTATACAATTTCTTGTTGATGTAGAAAATTATGCTAGAAAAATTTCAAGCCGTGAATTCGCTTGTTCTCAACTTGTATTTTCAGCATTTGTAGCATGATCACCCTTCTTAGTTTCCCCTTGATACTTGTGGATTTAGTTTATTTGAGGATGATACTAGGGAATAGGGATGCAAGTGAGCCAGGGTGACCTTGATCTACCTAAGAGAAATTCCTTTTAGACCCAAAAATCGGACAGTTTTAGGGGACAAGTGATGTGGCTTAAATTAGTATAACTTTTTTACTTTCCAAGCTGGATAAATAATTGAGGCATCGAAGGGTGGTTTTGGGATATAATTAAACAATTAAGTATCTACCTTTCTTCTTCCTCTAGAATCTGAAAAGATAACTACCAAAAGAAGTCTTGATGGGTTCTCTGAACTCTTCTTGCTAAATCCGATCGCTATAGTTACTATCATAGCTGGATAAACTTGGAACCATCTTCCTCTTGTTATGGTTAGATTTTTTTCTTTAAAATTTCTTCTTTTTATCTCCATCTCTTTCGTGTTTACAGGCTGTTACCCTTAAGGGATTATGAGCTTCTGTGAATCGATATGTTTCTTATCTATTGAACCGTAGAAAAATTCCTCAATCATCTCCATTTTGTTGAAAACATGTGATTAAGATGTGATCTTTTTTTTTTTTTTTTTTTTTTTTTTTTTTTTTTTTTTTTTTTGAGGGAAATGTGATTTGGGTTGACAATTCAAGGAGATGGAATTGAAGTACAGAGAAAGAGAGTTGTTGGTTCCAACGATCAGAAAAAAGATGATGATGATTAATTTTGGCTCTGGATACAAGGGAAAGGATGGGTCTTCTTAGATCTTTGGGTTTGATGGAAGAGTAAGTTGGGAATAATAAAATGACAAGTCCTTGTTCTTTATGCTTACTGTTCAGCTGTGGATGAATCCAAATTGAATCGTTTCTTTGATCTCTTTCTCCAGCGGATTACAATAGATCGTCCTAAACCTATATTTGATCTCCTAAACCTATGTTTGTGTGGTCGAGAGGCCCAAAATATAAACTAGAATGACCTGATTGGACCAACACAAACTAAGTTAAAGTGCAAGTTTAACCTATTAAGTTATTAACCTGGGGACAATGCCCAAATATGACCCAATAATCAATGGATCAAATCTGGACTGAAGTTTCTAGGACATGGTACCAATACAGGTTATCAAATAAAGTCATTAAAATATTTTTAGGTCTTCTTTTTTGGGTTTTCATATCCTATGTAAATTTATTCGTAGCATATTTATGAGTATATAACAGAGAGTTTGTAATTTAAAAAAAAAAAAAAAAGACTTTCAAGTTTGTGTTGATGTTCTGTGTTATCCTTATGCCCACTTTTTTTATTTCTTCTTTTTCTAGAATTTCCAAATCTCTCTTCAGTCTCTTTTTTTCCTTTAATTTCTTTTTTTATCAACATTTTGTTTAAGGCCAGTGTCTGGTCATTTGCTGGGTCAGTGGCGTGCTCCTTTGTTTCAGTGAGAGCTTAAATTGCATGACCAAAAAACATAGGTCTATCTAGCATGTCAACTAGCATCGAAATTTTATGCCTTGAACTTCTCTAGCTCATATTTGTCTTGGCTAAAACTTGGCCCTGTTTTAGAGGTTTGATTTGGCTGAAAGACAATCTTATAAGTTTGGTCCTCTTGTGTGGAGCTTTCTCGACTTTAAGTTGTGCTGCACAAGAAAGCGATTTGATGGGAAAAGACAATGTGCATGCCGCATGACCAACATCTCCAACATCTCGCATATGGAATTTCCTCAAACATGATAAAATTTATTTAGATCTTTTATTCACTTGCCTTATGCACTACTTTTATCTGTCTGCTACATTTTTAAACTCTATCACCACCTGTTTTATGACTGCTTTGCTTTTAAAAGAAAAGCCTCCGTCTAGAATCAGTTGTCAAACATGCAGTTCTGCAGGAAAAGAACTAATTTGCTTTAAAACACATGAAGGCACTTATCAGTAGCAAAGCCAAACACGCTCGACTTTGTTTCTCAATTTCTGTTTCTCTATAAATTTCTTCCCCGTTCCCATATATCATATCATAAGATCCAACCTTGTCCTGTTAAGGGTGCTGAGCTTAATTAACCCCACTTCTAAGTTTAGATGTTTAAATTATCAGCATGAACTGGTTCTCAAATATTTGCATCTCACTTTAAACAAGGAACTTGTGTCAACTTTCCTTTTTCTTCTTCCTTGATGCTTCTTCCCATATTTCCAACCAAACAACTCAAAGTCTCTTTGCTATCAAGCACCAGATATTCAATAAATGATATGGTAATCATAGGGGTGGTAAGTATTATTGATGATCTTTATCCATTCTGTTATTTTCTTTTTCATGCCTCTATAGTCTACAGTTTTTTTTTTGTCTTCAATAGGGGATAAGAGAACCAGAACCTGGTACTATATAAACATTGAAATACCTGACAGATATATAAATTGTTAACCAATTTAACTCTAAACTGGCATCTCCACTGCTGAGTGCAGCCTGGGCTTTCTTTAAGTTTAAATCAAGACAAATTTGTTGCTCTTTGAAAGTTTTTTCTTTTTCCTTTTTCAAACATTTATGTTTTTGGTACATATGAACAATTAAGATCATTCTATGCTCTTTAAATAGAAAGGAAGGTTCTTAATGCAAACATGCAGTGCACATGAATACTCGCTTAAGAAAATTATTAATACTTGGCTCTTTTGGTGCTTTGGCAGGATCTAAGTGCTGAGGAAGAGCGTAGTCGAGGGAAATGCCCACTAACTCCATTTGAAGTTGGGTTAATGCTAAGAGGACTGGGTTTTGGAAATGATACCTACCTCTACATTGCATCTGGTGAAATATATGGTGGAGAAGAGACTTTACGACCTCTTAGAGGCCTCTTTCCAAACTTATACACCAAAGAGATGCTTGCTGGGGACAATTTGAGACCTTTTCTCCCCTTCTCTTCTCGCCTTGCTGCCATTGACTATATTGTTTGTGATGAAAGCGACGTATTTGTAACTAACAACAATGGAAACATGGCCAAGATTCTTGCTGGGAGGAGGTATGTTTCCGAAGTTCTGAAAAATCTTCTTCTTTGATTGTCTTGGGTTATGAAATTTGTTCGTTCATTGTCACACCTACTATCTTACATTTATACTTCAGAATTGAAAAAAAAAAAAAAAATCTTTCTCTACCTTTGTCCTTCACTTCATTTGTTGAATTTTGAGGCACTGTAACAAGTTTATTGTAATAGTTCTTCAGTAGGTTTCTCCTTGTTAGGAATTTCAGTTAAAACTGTAGCATATGCTTCTATAAGAATGTTCCTTGTGCTTTTTAAGAAGTATCCAGATAGCAGAAGAATGATAATAATAACTTGTATTCTCAGAAAACTCCTATGCCCTCTCAATCATCAGTGGCTTTTCCTTGCTCATATCCACTTTTTGTGCATGATGGTTATTTTTGTGCACATCGTTTGTATGTACATGTAGAAATTCACATTCTTCACCTTTGTTTCTTATCTTCCAAACTTTTAATTGTGTATTCAAGCATTTCTGTTGTTATGTTTCTATTTTAAAAATTGTTTGATATATATTGTTTCTCGGAACCCATCAGCTTAAGCTTTTGGCTGAAGTGGTTATCTGACATGGTATGAGAGCTTTATCCAAAAATAAAGAAAACAAGGAAAAAAGAAAAGAAAAAGAATTTGCACCAGACCACCACTTTTCAAGAAGTCCGGGACTCAAAACTGTATTATTGGCAATTGACTATGTATTGACCTTTCCGTTGAATTGGTTATAAGAGCACAGATTCTCCAGAGGTCCTTGGATTCAAAACTTATCTTTGGTAATTGAAGATATATTTATTTATTCCTATTCATTCTGCTTATCCAAGCAAGTCATATTTACCTTTGAGGCCTTTCCACACGTCCAAAGGTCCACAGTACCAGCAATATTATGTGTTTAAGATTGTTTGGTATTCGTTGTTGGTCCACAACCTATCAACTTAAAGCTTTCTAGCAAAGTGGTTATTTGAGACCATCCATTCCCTTATTTATTGGCATATATCAGGCTTGTCCTTGGCAGCTTTGGCTTATGTTTTGTTGAAGCAAAGCAGATATATTATGTCACATGAGAATTCAGATGTGAGTGTCCATCATCATCTCCATCCTGTTCCTTTATTGTTAAAATTGATTTGGTTTTGGGTCAGAACTCTCAACTGAGAGGTGTACATGGAAAGATTAATCAAATCTTACACCAGGCTAACACCCTTAAAGATAGAAGTTTGTCAGCTGGAGGTGAACATTATCTTATTTGTCACATAGTATTTGCGCATGCGAACAAGAGCTATCTTCCTAATTTATGGATCTGGTTAAGCTTATTATGAGCACTGATATAGTTTCATTGAAGCCCTAATTTTCAACTATGTAGCATGGGCATTTCTTTGTTTTGGAGTTGGTTCTGGATCCATCATGTATCTAGTATGGCATTTCTTGGATATTTTCCCAAAAATTCTCTAACATGCTTACCTTTATGATATGTTTTCCCCTTTGGAGATCCTTTTGACACTCGAACGAATTTTTGGCACAAAGGATACATATACCATAGTTGCTGTACATGTTGAGATTTTTTTTTTTTTATGACAATGTGCAGCGTGTATAGGGCTGTGATTTGTCTTGTCCACATATATATATCATGTTGTGTCTATGTTCTATACTCCTCAATCACATACTTGCACATATTTTTGACATGTAGGATACTTATATGATACGTCTTGCACAATATTGGTTCATATTTGGCAAAATGTGATATGGTGAAAAGAAAGGGAACACGAATATTTGAGTTTAACAACGGATCGATGCAAAAATATGCAGTAGAAAAGGGGTAAAAATAATGACAACATAAAAAATCTGAATGGTTACTGAATCATGGTTAAAAATATCAGTCCTTATTAAAAAAATAGCAGGTGTAAAAAAACACTATATATATATGTCAAATTTTATAGCCCAACAACTAATTTCTTTTTTTATCTGCATATTCAACAAAAAATATTCTTTATTAACAAAATGATAAGCAGTGTTCATGTAAGTTTTTTATATTTCCAGATTGCTTAATGGATAAATCAGTTTAATAGCAATATTCTAAGACTAAGTTAAATCTAAGATTAATAAGAGAGAAAATTTTGCACCCTTGAAATTTTCATGAAAATCTTTTAATCCATTGGCCTTTTTTTCATGCCTTTAACCCCCTTCTTTTTCTTTCCCATCATCGTAACCCCCTTTCAACTCACTTTATGGCATACAGGGCACAATGTACCTCTTTAAATCCTTGTATTACTGTTTCTTGTTTTTAGTGGTATGCCTCTTTTAAAAGTGGTAATCATGCATTAGTCAAAATAATGCAGCTGGCACGTGAAAAGAATTTTCCCCTCAGAAATTTCTACTCTGCAGAACATCTACCTTTCTCTTGTGCTATTAGTATTACTAGTCCATAACTAGACACTCTAAAGAAAAGTTTTGGTGAGAAATGTGAGTCGTAACCTCATTTACTATTGGGAATGTGGAAAAGTAGCTGTCATGTTCGGGATAACCTGTCTACCTCTGTTGTCAAACGGGCTACATTTAAAAACAAATGCCAACACATATTGCAGCCAAATTTGAAACATGGAATTCTACATTCAAGCCAATCTGAAAACGAAGAAATAAACAACATGATGAAAAACGTTAAAATAACACAAAAGAGATTTTTTATATGTTTACTAGTGTACATATTTGAAACTGATACACACTACTTTTAACTATTTTTCTTTGTTTGTCTCCTCTTGAACAATTGATTTTTCAACGTGTGTGCTTTCTCATCAATTGGAGCTCTTCCTGTCTTGCAAGCTGGATTTGTATACAATAAAATTTATACATTATATATATATGTGTGTGTGTGTGTGTGTGTGTGTGTGTGTGTATGTATATATGTATGTATGTATAGATGTATATGAAAATTTAAAAGGAGACTTTTATAAATAGAAATAGATTACTTACGTATAATGTTAGACAATTTATAAACTATAGTAAATAGTTTGCATATAAATATAAATGTAGGCTTCTTAGTAATAAAAGTAGACACCTTCCTGGATTTTATTTATTTTGGCTAGTTAGACAATGACCACCTCTTCTTTTTCCTAGTCTGCTCCACCTCTTCCTCTTCCTCTTGTGCAATCTTTTGACATAAGCCCTCAATTGTCCTCACAGTTCATCCAAATTCCGAGGACCCATTTCATAAAAAGCTTTAAACATTCAAAACTTTATGAAAAGGCAACTCTTTTCACACAAAGAAACTCAGTTTATCATTAAATTTAATGTGATTGCCGTGAAGAAAAAAAAGGTTGAAATTTGATGAAACGGTACCATGTTCAATGGAGGAATTAGGCTTTTCTTTGCGGGAAAAACTACTTTTCATTTTCTTAATGACAGAATTAAGATCTAAGTACAAAGAGATCTAATTCACAATGAACCAAAGAGAAGGGGGCTAGAAAAGGAAGGGAGAAGATGATGGGTCTTAATATGGGTGTTCTATTTGCTCAAAGATGGAGAAGGAAGAAGAAAATGAGCCCTTTCTTTGATGTGAGAGATGGTGAAGGGAGAATGAAGAAGTGAGAATTTTTAGGGATTAGTTCTACATAGGTGGGATTGTAGGAGGTGAATGAGAGAAATTTCTAATTCCTATATATATCCTCTATAATCATTTGAAAACTAGCATGGGAGGCTGGCGTGATGATAAAGAGTTCAAGAGGTTTTTGGCTCGAGGAATTGGTCCACGCAGAGCTGAAATTCACTTTTTTTTTCTTTTTTTATTTTGAACAGAGGCGGGAGATGGGGAGGGGGTGGGAGTGTTTTTCTTTTTCTTTTTTTTGTTTTTTTTTAGGGGGATGCATTTTTTTCATTTAAATTTAATAATACTAAAAATGAACTCAATATGATATGAAATATTTTTCCCCCTAAAACCATGAAAATTCTGTGCACGGATTAAAATATATTTTGTCAAAAAACATTTTCTTAGTCTTTCTTTTGCTTCTCCTCTTTTAACAGATTAAAAAATGTTGTTATTTTTCGTCTTCTTCTTCTCTTTATTTTTTGGGGGTGTGTCGGTGGGGTGTGTGCTCATGTAGTTTTAAGTGGGAGTTATTGGTAACTATTGTAGTGATATGATATTTCTTTGATTTACATGACACAGTATAATCTAATTATACAGGGTACTCAGTAATTCATATTCAAATATTATATCTGCATTTCTGACTGTTTAGATCTGAACCTCTCTATTTCCTTGGCAACCATAGGGCTATATTTTCAGTTCATATATACATAAGCAAGGCTCTGCCAATTTATCTGTAGTTGGCCATATGAATCTTTCCAATCTTGTTTCTACAATCCATCTCATGACTTAAAGTTTCTAAATAGAAGTGATCTTAGATTCAATTGTTTAATAATCATTTCAGGCCTTATTTTGCCGCCCCTCTTTTAATTTTTAGCTGTCCAATCTTTTTCTGAAATTTTATCTGAGATCATCTTTTGCTTTTTTGGCACATTTGTTCATTTCTGCTGCCATCACTCTTTACTTTTATAGTTGTGTACAACAACGAAGGAGCCCCCCGCATGACGTGGGGGATTTCAGAACCTGCCAGATCTAGTACTTGCACTGAAAATAGTTCAACAATTGAAAATGAACCAATGATGTATTAATATCAAACCTGCTCCACTTAGTTGTGCATGGTTATATCCATCATAATGTTTTGATTCAACACATTCTATAAATCAATCATATGTACAGATTGCCAAGTTTCGAAATAAAAGTAAGAGATAACGTCATAAATTCATAGCAACATTGAAGAAGAACTAAACTTAAAACTTCAAAATATCTCCAGAAAATTCCATATTCTAATGTGCAAGACAATTGTTCCCGCACACAAAAAAAACAACAATGTAACATCCCACCCACTATTTGCACAAGTAAATCTAAAGGAGGATTAAAAAAACCATGACATCTGAAACACAGTCATTATTCTCATAGGACTAAAAAATCCATGACATCTGAAACACAGTCATTATTCTCGTAGCCATTTCATCAAACACTTGTTATGCCTAACTACACAGTCGTTATTCTCGTAGCTATTTCATCAAACACTTGTAATGCTTCAGTTCTCAGGTTTTCCTCTCAAGAAAGCATTCACCAATGCTAATCAGTCGCAACAATTAGAATCTAATACATTCTGAAAATCATGCCGCCGCCTCCACCTGTTGACCTGCACAGCCCAAGCCTCGTTCTCGGTTGTTTCACCACTTAACCACCTCATCCTCCTCGAATTTCTTCACTTGCTGCTCAGCAAAATGTTCTCGAGCTTCAGATCTTGTAGCAGGCGTACTGCAGTGAGTACATTCCTAAGGAATCAATCTATACACCAAAATAATGGAAGATCGCTAAATCAAAATCACAGCAAGCGCAAACACACAGATCTTACGTGGAAAACCGAAGTGGGAAAAGCTACACGGAGAGAGGAGAATTTCACTGTATCAATGGTGATTACATGTGGCATTCTTTTATGTGTTAGGGTTTCTGGATTCTGATCATGATCCCTTTCCTCGTTGGGGGGATCCCTTATTTATATCGGTTGTGTCAAGTAAATAAGGATAGGGAGTCTTACTCAGTTTAAATATTTAAAATTCTTATCTTGATGGTGGTTGAGCTGAATATCCCAGTTTAGATCGAGATATGAGAGAGCCCAACTCTATTAGGTAGTCTGCGCCTTACTGTAGATAAGGACGAATTGCTCCCAAGAGGCAACTGTCCCGTTTGAATGATAATCAGGCTTTAGAGGTGAGATCCTTAGTAACCGGATTTACTTACTCTAATTTCCGACCCACTTGGAATTCAAACTAGATGAGGACTCTGGGTTAGATGTTCTGGAGATGGCCATGTGTCGCGTATCCCTTCGAGTCAAATATACACGCAGGTATCCGACGCCGGCGATGACCTGCTGGAAGAAGCGGCGAGCAATTTTATCAAACTTAAGCATGCCAGAAAACATAGCAATGTGAGTAAATCTTCAGAAAAGGAAGTTATCCAGATAGTTCAAAATTAGGCAATATCACCAAAACTCAATGCAACTCCTTTTTGCTTCGACATTCCACAATTCACTAAAGAAATAACAAAAAGAAATTACTGAACCCAATACCATATAGTATGATCTCTTTCAATCTATATCTCGGAGGTATCCTTCGTTGACCAGGTCCTGAAAGTGCCGTTTGAGGGTTCGGCAGTCCACTGTGAGGTGGCCCCTCCCTTTATGGAAGGCACAAGTGTCTAGATCCAGGCCCTCTTGGGTTAGGTGGGAGCGGTCTGACCGGACGCCTGACCCAATTCTGATTTTTAATGGTGTTGAAGATCTGATCGATCGGTACTAGGAAAGGGGTAAGGTTGAGTTCTGCTTCGCTCCCTTTGCTAGATTCGGTGGTGCGCTCGAATGCTTGCGGACAGCGGAGGAATTGTGGCTCGGATTCTTCTTTAGGGGAATTGTAACTTCGGCTTATCGGCCTCTGACCCTTGTCTCGGAAGGCGATTGGATGTGGCCCAAGTCGCCTCTTCTTTTTGGATGTACTTCTGGGTCCATACGAGGATATCCCTCGTCGTAATGACGTCATTCTTCACCAGATGTTTGTAAAAAGGATTGGTGACTTGTAGCCCACTGATGAAGGCAGCAGCGGCTACGTCCTCATTGCAATTGTAAATCAAGACCATCTAGCACTAGAAGTAATTAACGTAGCTCATCAGACCACGGTTTGAAGACTCGGCCGAGTCGGATACGAATCGGTCGAGTCGTATTTGTCTTGGCCTGCTCAGAGACGAAATCGAGTCGCGAGTCGGTCGACTCAACCTAGTCGTCAACGAATTAGACGAGATTCGGAGTTGACTCGGCCTGAGTCGGCCGAGTTAACTTCGGGTCGTGGTCGATTCGAGTGAACAAACTGTTCACCTGTGATGAGATACGGGAGGATATAAAGAAAAAAAGGAAAAGAAAAAAATCGAACTTATCTCTCTCCCTCAGATCTCGATCGCCGACGCCCGATCGCAATGAGCCGGACCTCATCGTCGCCCGATTGTCGCCGGCCACTACAAGCCTCCATCCCCAGATGAGCTTCCGCTCTCTCCCCCTCTCCATCTTCCGTCTCTGTCTCTTTCCCTCTCCCTCCCTCTATTTCTCTGTCTCCCTCTCCCCCTCTTATCCGCTCTTTCTTCTCCCTCTCCATCTCCTGTCTTTCTCTCTCACTCTGTCTCTTTCCCTCTCCCTCCTATTTCTCTATCTCCCCCTCTCTCACCCGCTTTCTTTCTCTCCTTCTCCATCTCCCTCTGTCCATCTTTCAGACTCTCTCTTTCCCTCTCCCTCGCCCTCCCTCTGTTTCTCCCCTTTCCGTCTCTCACTCGCCCTCCGCTCTCCCCCCGTCTCCTCCCTTTGTCTCTCTGATCTCTCTCGCTCTTAATCTCTCTTAATCTCCCTCTTTATATATTTAATATATATAAATTGGATATTTATTTTAATTTAATATTATAACATAATACAAAGTAGATATTTAGTAGATATTTAGTTTAATATAAAGTAGATATAATATAAAGTAGATATTACGAAGATATGATTTAATTTAGTTTAGTTTAAAATATAATTTATTTAATTTAAAGGTATAGATGCAGGTTTAAAATTTAATTTAATTTAAAGATTCAGATTTAAAATTTATAGATTTGAATTTTAAATTTAATTTATAGATTTATTTTTTTAAATAGATCTAATTTTTAATTTTAATTAGATATGATTTAATTTAATTTTATTGAAGTATAGATATGAGAGACTGAGACTTATAGTTTGATTTAAGTAATTTTAAATAGATCTCTCTAATTTTTAAAAGAATTGATTCTTAGATGTTCCCATCGAAACAGAAAACAATTACAAGTATGTTCTCATCGGACAGATTAAAAAGAGTTGAAAAAGCCATTTCAAAGTTCTTTCTCTTCAATGAAGGCATTCGTCCTAGTGAGAAAGTAGAGGTATAAGAGAAGCAGATGATGATGGTAGCGAAGATGTGAGGGCTTTATTCAGTTCTAATAGTGATGATAGTGAAGAAGATGATGATAATGATGACAGTGATGGCGTTGATGGGAGCGGTGTTGATGATGACAATAATAGGGGCAACAATAGTGCTGATGGAGGAACTTATAGTCTTGAAGGTCATATGTAAGGGTTGAGTTTGACATCACACCAACATCATGGTGTACGATATGTTCATGACTACAGGCCACAACTGAGAAATTTACGAGTACTAGTGCCGGTTTATCTACTTACCACAGAGATAATTATGATGATTTTGTGCTTCTATCACAATTCAATGTGGAAACGACTACATTAGCATGTTGGTCGATCCTCATGAGGGTAATTATCTTTTGGGCAGACTTCGTTGAGATTTGTAAAGTCGACACAGACTCTCCACTTCTCGTTCTTTTTCTTCACGAGGACGGGATTGGAGAGCCAGTTAGGGTAGAACGTCTCTCGGATGAAACCCGCTTGGGGTGGGCGATCAACTTCGTTGCTGACGGCATGTCTCCTTTCTTCGTTTATTCTCTTAGGCCTCTGCTTTATTGGCTTGGCGTCCGCTTTGATGGAGAGCCTGTGATCGATGACCTCGGGGTTAATTCCTGGCATGTCGATGGGAGACCATGCGAATAAGTCAGTTTTTTTGGACAGGAATTGTTTGAACATCTTTTCTCGCGGGTATGCAGGCTTGAGCAGATTCAGAGGGTTCGTTCGGGGTGATGTGGGTTTACCCCGACTAACTCTGGCTCCTCAGTTCTGTTGTCGTTGCTTCTCGACTCAGTAGGTAAGTCGGGTCCAGGCTTTCGTCACACGTTAATTGCTATTGGTCAGTAATTCTATTTTGTTTCTTGTCCACAAGAGAGTCTTCGTTAGGGCCTGCTCGGGAGGCCTTTTGTGCCCAGCCCGATCTCTTTAGGCTACTGCATCAACCGTTCTGGCCATTGCCTGGTCATCCTTTATATTGGCCATACCTGATGGTGTGGGGTACTTCAGCAACTGGTGATGGGTGGAGGAGATTCCTCTCATCATGTGGATCCATGACCTCCCGAGGATGGCGTTGTAGAGTGACTGGACGTCTAGAATGCAGATTTCCGTGACGACATTAAATTGTTTAGTGTGGATTGGGAATCAACCATGCCAGGAAAACAGGCTCATTTCGTTGAATCCGTAGAGAAGTGACTAGGTCTGGGGATGATCAATTTTCGGGCCAGTTCGGGAGTATCCTCCATTCGATCCAGAGCGTGGCCATAAAGAATGTTGACACTACTTCCCCTGTTCATCCATCTTCGATACCTTGCAGCATCTGATATGTATTGTCACTACCAATGTGTTGTTGTGCGGGAAGCGCAGGGATACTAGTCTTCTTCTGAGAAAAAGGCTGGCCCACCGGGAGGTGTAGGAGGGGGAGTCACTATTGCTGGATAGTCATCCTTTCGGGCGCCGTTGACGTAGAGGGCCCTCTCCTTGGCAGTGGTGTCTTTTATCGAAGAGTTTTCAAAGATGTTTACCTCCCTGTATTGAACAAAGGTACTGCCCGGATGCTCGTCTATGGTCTCGGGCTGCCTCTGCACTCTAATCTTCGAGGCAGTCTGGGGTTGAGAATGAACTCTTGGAGATTCCCTTCATCGACCAGGTCCTGAAGGTGCCATCTAAGCGTTCGGCAGTCCACTGTGTGGTGGCCTATCTCTTTGTGGAAGGTACAATAGTCTCTAGATTCATGCCCTCTTGAGTTAGGTGGGAGGGGTCTATCCGGACGCCTGACCCAATACTGATCTTTGATGGCATTGAAGATCTGATCGATCGGTACCCGAAACGGGGTGAGGTCGAGTTCTGCTTTGCTCCCCTTACTAGATTCGGTGGTGAGCTTCTATGTCTTGCGGACAGCGGAGAAATTGTGGCTCAGATTCTTCCTCGGGAGAAGTGTGACTCCGGCTTCTCGGCCTTGGGTCCTTGTCTCTGGAGGCGACTGGACGTGACCCGAGTTGTCTCTTCTATGTACTGGGCTCGGATGAGGATATACCTCATCTTGGTGACGTCATTCTTCACCAGATATTTGTAGAAAAGATTGGTCATCTGTAACCCACTATGAAGGCGGCAATGGCTACGTCCTCATTACAGTTGTACGCCATGGCCATCTGGCTCTAAAAGTAATTAAGGTAGCTCTTCAGACCACTGTACAAAGACTCGGCTGAGTCGGATACGACTCGGCTGAGTTGTATCTGTCTGGGCCTACTCCGAGATGAAACCGAGTCGCGAGTCGATCGACTCAACCTAGTCGTTAACGAATTGGATGAGATTCGGCCGATTCACGGCCGAATTGGCCTGACTCATTCGAGTCAGCCAAGTTGACTCCAAGTCGTGGCCGATTCGGGTGAACAAACTGTTCACCTGTGATGACACGAGAGGGCATAAAGAAAAAATGAAAAGAAAAAAAAATCAAGCTTACCTCTCTCCCCCCAAGATCTCGATCGCCGATGCCCGATCGCAATAAGCTGGACCTCGCCGCCGCCTGATCGCCTAAGCCCCCATCCCTAGGTGTGCTTCTCTCTCCCTTTCCATCTCTTGTTTCTCTCTCTTCCCCTCTCCCTCTGTTTCTCTGTCTCCCCCTCCCTCTCTCACCCGCTCTCTCTTCTCCCTCTCCATCTCCCGGCTCTCTCTTTCACTCTCTTTCCCTCTCCCTCATGTTTCTCTGTCTCCCCCTCCCTCTCTTACCTGCTCTCTTTCTATCCCTCTTCATCTCTTTCTGTCCATCTCCTAGTCTCTCTCTGTCTCTTTCCCTCTCCTTCCCTCTGTTTCTCTCCCCTCTCCCTCTCTCACCCGCCCTTCGCTCTCTCCCATTCTTTGTCTCTCCGATCTCTCTCGCTCTTAATCTCTCTTGATTTTCCTCTTTATATATTTATTATATATAAATTAGATATTTATTTTAATTTAATATTATAATACAATATAAAGTAGATATTTAGTTTAATATAAAGTAGATATATTATAAAGTAGATATTAAGAAGATATGATTTAGTTTAGTTTAAATTTATTTTAATTTAATTTAAAGGTATAGATGTAGATTTAAAATTTAATTTAAAGATATAGATTTAAAATTTTTAAATTTGATTTTTAAATTTAATTTATAGATTTATTTTTTAAATAGATCTAGTTTTTTTAATTCAATTAGATATAATTTAATGTAATTTGATTTAAGTATAGATATGAGAGACTGAGACTTATAGTTTGATTTAAGTAATTTTAAATAGATCTCTCTAATTTTTGAAGGAATTGATCCTTATATGTTCTCATCGAAATAGAAAACAATCAAAAACATGTTGTCATCGGACATATTAAAAAAAGTTAGAAAAGCCATTTCAAAGTTCCTCTTCAATGAAAGTATTCGTCGTAGTGAGAAAAATAGAGATATAAAAGAAGCAGATTATGATGATGATGATGAAGATGTGAGGGTTTTATTCAGTTCTAGTAGTGATGATGGTGAAGATGATGATAATGACGGTGATGGTAGTAATGACGGCGATGGCGGTGATGACAGTAACGGGGCAATAATAGTGTTGATGGAGGATTGAAGGTCATATGCAAGGGTTGAGTTTGACATCACGTCAACATTATGGTGTGAGATATGTTCATGAGTACAAATCATAACTTGAGAGATTTACGAGTGCTAGTATTGGTTTATCTACTTACCGCAGAGATGATTATGATAATGATTTTGTGTCTCATCTCAATTCAATGTGGAAATGACTACATTAGCATGATTTATGAATGTATTTTGTGCAATTTACTATATTGTGTATGTATTTTGATATATTCTACCGACGATGCGTGTATTTATGCTTTCGATTTATGTTTAGTGTGTTAGGTGATAAGTTTTGAACATGTGATACATAAATGTCGATATCTATATTTTTTAAGATTTGTCATAATTTTTTTAGAATTTTTTGAGATTTCTATGTAGCGTTTTGTGCGTATCGCCCGAGATCGATCCGAGTCGCCGAGACAGATCCGTCTTAGTGCCCGCCGAGTTGACGGTCGAGACCGCGACTTTGAGCCTGAAGCCTCCCCAACTTTCATCTTTACCGTGAGGTGGCTGCTGTTCCTCTGGAATTTCCTTCGAGAAGCAAATTGGTTATAGAATGCGTCGGTTACTTCATGAAAGTCTCGGAGCTAGTTCCTTGGGAGCGAGTAAAACCAGTAGTAGGTGACTCCCTTGAGGCTGGACGGGAACGCCCAGCAGAGAAGATCGTTGTGAGCGTAGCCGCCATCTTGTCCTGATACTGGCGAAGATGTAAGAAGAGGTCGAAGGTTCCCGAGTAGTAGTCAAAGGTTGGCATCACGAACTTTTTCGGAAAGCGTAGCGTGATAATTTCCTTCAACAATGGTTGAATCATTGGGTCTCATCCCGCTGTATGTACTCCATTCCTTTTGGAAACTGCTGACTCGCTTGATTGAGCCTTTTCTGGACCAAATCCGCGATGTCCTCTATGTGTGAGGGATCTTCGGCGTTCGGGATTGCTCTGAGTTCTCGAAGTCCTCACTATCTTCATCGGTCTCTGATTAGTTACGTTTCGAGCTCCCGATGGAGTGGGTGGATTCCCATGTACGGGTTGGCGACAGGGGGGCCCGCTAGTTTCTTCCCGTGGTGGGAGTAGATTGCGACTTCTGCTGTGTCCCAATTTGTTTGAGGAGTCGTGTCTCGATACGGATTGCCGCTTCCTTTTCACGAGTAGCGACTTCGCGGAGCCAGATCATCTCTGTCTGCTTTCTCCATCTGCTTCTGCATAGTGGAAAGCATATGGAGAAGTTGGTCGTCGTTGAACGGTGGCTGGGGTTCGGTGGTCTGCATCCTAAGTGGCAAGACAGTGTTGGGATGGGAATTTTCAGCGTCAGAGATGTGGGCGTCGGATAGGTTGGGCCGACGGTTCGCTGGCTTAGCCGCTTCAATAACTTTCTCTTTTCCTTTCGGGTCGGCGGGGGCGGCTGTAGCCTGGTTGACGTTCTTTCTTGACGGAGCTATCTCGGTCGTGTAATGCAGTTTAGAGAAAGGGGTGAGATATTGGATGGCGAGAGATCCCAAATAAGGATTCAGAAGCTCTCAATTAAAGCACCAAATGCATTGGGTAAATTCCTAAGGAATCAATCCACGCACCAAAATGATGGGGGAAGATCGCTAAATTAAAATCACAGCAAACGCAAACACGCAAATTTTATGTGGAAACTCGAAGTAAGAAAAACCACAGAGAGCGAGAGGAGAATTCCACTGTGGTGATTACAGGTGAGATTCTCTAGTATTTTAGGGTTTTGGATTCTGATCGTGATCCCTTTCCTCATTGGGGAGATCCCTTATTTATACAGGTTGTGTCAAGTAGATAAAGTTAGGGAGTCCTGTTCAGTTTGAATATTTAAAATTTTTATCTTGATGGCGATTGAGCTGAATATCCCAGTTTGGATCAAGATATGGGAGAGTCCAACTCTATCAGATAATTTGCATCTTGTTGTAGATATGAGTGAATTGCTCCCGAGGGGCAACCGTCCCGTTTGAATGAGGATCGGGCTTTAGAGGTGGTGATCCATAATAATCGGATTTACTTCTTATTCTAATTATCTGACCCGTTTAGAATTCAAACTGGATGAGGACTCTGGGTTAGCTGTTTTAGAGGTGGCCACATGTCGTGTATCTCTTAGGGCCGGATAGACACGTGTCATAATCTAATGCAGATCAGAAAGTGACCACTACACGTACATCAAGTGCAGGTACCCAACGCCAACGATGACCTGGTGGAAGAAGCGGTGAGCAATTTTATCAAACATGTCAAAAAACATAGCAAAGTGAGTGAATCTTCAGAAAAGGAAGTTATCCCAATAGTTCAAAATTAGTCAACATCACAAAAACTCAATGCAGCTCCTCTTTGCTTTGACATTCCACAATTCACCCAACAAACAACAAAAGAAATTCCTACGTAAAGAAATTCCAGAATCCAATACCATATAGTATGATCGCTTCAATCTATACCTTAAAAATTCCAAAAAGCCTTAAACAATTCTAAAAAAATCAGCTTGAATGAAGCATTTGAATTAGATAAAAAACCTTATTAAGATGAAGGACACAAATCCCACATATGCTGCTGCCCCTTGTGAGCTCTGAAACCACTTGGAAAACCCCAGATCATCACTATCACTTCCCATCTCTAAACAAAATTGTTCTTGTATCAAAACAAAAACTTTCCTCAAAAAAAAAAAAAAGAAGAGAAAGAAAAAACCCCAAAAAGGGAGAGTGGCAACCTCCATGGCGATGGCGAGGTGGATCGGGGTGAGAAAAAGGCAGCGGATGAGGATGGCGTTGGGGTGGTGGAGGGCGCGGTGGTTGATGATTAGCGGCCATCGAGGGCTCCCTCACCAGACGGGGACTACTCGCTCGCTGGAGAAACCGGGCCACGCTGCAAAGGCTTGGGAGTCGGCCACCGGAGTGGAGGCATCAGCGAGTGTTACAGACGGCGAGGAGAGGCGGCGAACTCGAGATCCAAGGAGATCGAAAGAGAGATTGGGAGACAGAGAAAGAGGAGAGAGCCTGAGAGATTGGGGAATGGGGGAGGTTTTATGAAGAGATGGGTCTTTTGTGAACTGAAATTTGACACAAGTTTTTCCAATTTTACCCCCATAACAAATAGAAGGCAAAAAACAAAGCTTAAAAGCACTGCAGGGCAAATTTGTCCATTCATGCAAAAATTCATCTACCTTCATATACAACTATATAAATATTGTACGCACAACACTTCTTGCTAATTGGCATTTTCATCTCTACTAAGTCCATATTTTTTCTCTCTCTGTGTATGTTCATCTTAGATTAAAACTAGCTTTATTATCATTAAATATTCAATGATTTGATCACAGAAAGCTCCAAAAGCACTTCTCCCTTTAGCTTTCTTAACTATTTGCAGACATTTTGGTCCTGATCTTTCTTACGCTGCCTCTTGATCTGTTGGTTATTCTGTACATCCAAGATTTAATTACATTCTGAAACCCTAACATTCTCAAAGGTTGAACATGTTGACTGAATCTTTTCCATATATTTGCATTGTAATACACAGGAGGTACATGGGGCATAAGAGGACAATACGACCAAATGCAAAGAAGCTTAGCTCATTATTCCAGGCACGCGAACGTATGGACTGGAAGACATTTGCCAGGAAGGTGAAGTCGAGCCAGAGAGGTTTCATGGGAGAACCTGACGAAATGAGGCCAGGACGGGGTGAATTTCATGAATTTCCATATTCCTGTATCTGCCAGAAGCCCCCAGAAGCAGTGCGAGGGCCTCTAGGAGAAAATATTGAAGGGACCAACGGATCATCCAGACTGACCACTTAGGGACTGACGAAGGAGGGATGAGTTTGACAAATCACTCGAGCGGAAAGAGATACTATGGAAGCATAGTGCTCTCGTGGTTTTAAAGCTAACTGGGAGGAGTGGAGAAGCATCAATCAGATTCAAAGCCGATCTGACAAGTGAACTTCACAATCAAACCAAAATTTGCCCGCGCAATTGATTAGTGAAGTTTTCATTGTGATGAATCAACCCGGCTATTTTGGCTAGTTTTAAAGCATGGTGATAATTTTGGAATGTTATCATATGCTTTTGAGAACGCGCGAGGTCACTTTTTTCATTCCCTCTGTATATTATGTTGTGCAGTTCTGATGTGGAATTAATGAAGGTGCTGGGTTGTGGTTGGGGGAGTGATTAATTAAAATCTCTAAGTTTTTAGTTCTCAATTATTAGGACAGGTGTCTAGCTTGATGCAGAGCCTCGAAGGAGGTTAGTTTGTAACTGAACTCTGCAAATGTATTTTTCTAGTTAAATATGATCAAGTTATGATAAGTTTTTGCATTCAACTTGCCTTTTGTTTGGAGACTTTCTACCCCGGCATGGATAATGTTTCCTGAACTTGGCAATTGTTGCCATCAGAGGTGGAAGGAGAACAACCTTAGAGATTAACTTCTTCATTCCAATCTTCTTTCTACACTGTTGGTTCCCTGTTGATTATGAAAAAAATGTGAGCTCCTGCTCTGATTTGGGAGTTTTGAAAGCTCTATGTGCTATTCTGAACTTTTCTTCAGAACTAACTGTTTCCTCTTTTCTGAGTTGATATTTTGTCATGTGCTGTGCATCTGAGTTGCAAAATTGGAATTGTATGCAGATAAAAGTTTCTCTTTTCCCCTTTCCTTTTCAATGAACAAAATATAGTACATATTGGAAGAAATAAAAGAGGGGCTTGTTTTATCTGGAATGGACTTTAATTAATGAATCCCTAACCAATTGCATTTACTCATGCATCAGTAGTTACCTCATTCATCTATTCATAAGAGCTATTTTAAATTTAACTTGTGATATCATACACACTAAAGTATGTGATATTCGACTAGTTTTAAATTTCAAATTTGCCTTATTTACTATAAACTCCACTATCTGAATAGTATGGTATTTTCATAGCAAACTTACACGCTGATTCTGCGAAAAATGGGCTAGGGAAAGAGAGAATCACGCCTTTGACGCATCTACATGCACTCCTCTCTTGCTAATCCGGTTAATATAGTAGAGATATTCCACACCAAGATGTCAAACAAGCCAGTTCGGTTGATCGTGATAGAGAGGAGAATCAAGGTCATTACTGCTGTTGTAAGAGCGATGAGCTGCAATAGTTGGGATGCAAGGAGAAAGATCTCTTAGCAGAAGTCGAGCGTGCAACAAGCAGAGGGTCATGAAGGCGTGGTGGAGGCAAGATCCATACATCAACAAGTGGGAGAGATTTGAGTCACCTTCACCCCAAATACAGTTCAACTTTAAGAGAAGGAGATTGGAACTCTAATTAAATCAAAACTGAAAATTTATCGGGTGCTAGTGAAGTGAGCGTGTCTGGAGGCGATACCTAAGGGAGTCACAACGAGGATTAAGGGCGAGCATTACAGTCTGAAGTCTTTGATATGATAGAAGAAGATGTTCTCATTTGCCGGAGAAGATTGTCAGCGGTGAACAAGGTTCAAGGGGATGACTGACCAGTAGAAAGATGAGTTTCTTTCAAGGTTTAAGTTGCTGCTGAAAGATTCCTTCAACGGTTGTTAAGGAAAGACATGGGCAAGTTTTGAGAGAGGCTGTGAGTGAAGGGGAAAAATATCTCATTTGCATCATTTAGGTCCACGAATTCGAGTAAGAAGGACTTGCTTGCCAAAATTCAGAAACCTAGAGTAGATTGAGGAAGATATGAGCTTGTGCATTGAGAAAGTATCCCGGCTTAAATAGTTGAGAGGGAAACTATACCAAGTCCATTTAACAAGAGAGAACTAGTGCAAGCAAAGTACTCAAAAGGAGTCGATATTCGAACCAAGGAAAGATAAAGCACCAAGACCGCACGGCTTCCTCATGCTATTTTATCAGATGTATTGGGAGGTTGTTTTGACAACATCATTCATGCGCCTTTTCATGGGACTGTGTTGTGATGATCTTCAAATGAGCCGTATCAATCAAGCAGCCCTAAAAAGAATTGACTTGCCGATGAAAATTTTCTCGAGATCACTCTCGGAGGATGTACATGTGTTATTACGTATTTATTTGTTGCTTGGTAGTCAATACATTTGCGTATCTTCAGTACCTACTTGTCGATATAACCTTCCTCCCTCTGTTTCTGACCTCTGCGGATTAGCGTTATCGGATGTTAGGAAGTGAGACTGAAAAAAAGGCCTGGAATGTTTGCTAATGTTTTAAGGAAAAGATGCTAGAAGCATGAACATGACAGCCAATGATTCCACAATCGTCAAAATGTTTTCGTCGCAGCAAATATGCTCGGCTGCAAAGGGCATGCTTGGGCACAAGAGTGAAACTTTTAGAAAACAATTTGTACATGTTTTGGAGTTTCATCATTAGCACTAAGTTTTATATTCTTTCAAATTAGTAACAACAGTAACAGCAATTTGGAACAGTAACCAAATTCACTAGAAGAAAGGCCAACACAGAAACGTGCACAAATAAGAAAACAATTAAGAGTAGGAGCATGGAAACATCAAGTAGAGGAATGTGATTTATTTGAAGTTATAGCTAACAACATCACATTTTGCAGAAAGAACTAGGAGTTGAGGTCCAGTCACAGTTAAAAACATGTTCCTTATTATTTCTAAGTTACAGCTCTTCCTTCATTTCCATGATGCTTTTTATTGTTGCTGATTTGAAAGCAAATCCACTAGAATTAACGAAAAAACATCACTCAAGGCATGAATAGGCCAGAGTCTTCTCTTCTGCAAGCTCATTTGCTGTGGCATCCATCTTTGCCCGTGAAAACTCGTCAATTTTGAGACCTACCATTGAAAGAAAATCAGCAAAAACACAAGAATTCTTACTTGTGTGCACGCTTGCTTGCGTGTGAACATATATAGACTAAAGAAAATTAAGGGGGAAAGGGGCTAAAAAATAAAAAACATGTGTGCGCGCGCGGGCGCGCACACACACACACACACACACACACACACACACACAGAGAGAGAGAGAGAGAGAGAGAGAGAGAGAGAGAGAGAGAGAGAGAGAGAGAGAGAGAGAGAGAGAAACAAACACATATGAAAGGATCTGAAAGAAACTGAAGGGAGAGTTCCTAATTTAAAGTGTGATCCAGAAGACTTACCCTGCACAATACTCCATTCTCCCTTTTCACAAGTAACAGGATAGGAGTAGATTAAGCCAGAAGGAATACCGTAAGATCCATCAGAGTACACTCCCATGGATACCCATGTGCCCTGGAACAAAACATCTCATATATCAAAAATGATTTATGTAGAAAGATAAAAATATATTATATTTGAAATCGTCCAAGTATCCCGGGGCCACAATGCTGATAACGAGTGTAGCCCCCGACTAATCATGCGGGTCCCGCGCACCCACGTCTAAGGAAAGTTTTCCTATGCGGAACAAGGTAAGGCAGGGCCATTTTTGCTCTCAGGTGCTAAATGTCTACCGTAGATCTCGAACCCAAGTCATTTGGGAGCAAACCCAGTGACTTGCCACTAGGACACTGGCAGACCTCAAACCCATATATATGCATGAACAACTGACAATAAATAGAAAATCTTACCTTAGGAGTGCCAAGAATCCAATCACGCATGTGATCACAGGCAGAACTTGCTGCTGACAGTGCACTTGATAATTTGCGCGCTTTGATGATAGCTGCACCTCGTTGTTGTACAGTGGTGATAAACTCACCATTCAACCTAGCAACATATGTTTGAAAATAATAAAGAGTAAGTAGACATCAACACCAATGCTTAGGGGAAAAAACTGTGAAGATCAAAGTTTAAGTCAATTTCTTGACTTCTGCATGAACTTATTTTTGCTAGGGATATAAACAGAGTCGGACTATCCAAACTGATACTCCTAACTGAATCTTCATTCGTGTCTTCTTGGATATGGACACAGATACCAGAACATCTTATCCAAACAGATTTTGGTCTGAATTTAGATAATTAAATTGTAGATCTTCAAATTTAGAATTAAAGAAAAACTTGATGTAGATTTGGATATCAGATCCTAGGTATTATACACATTAGCCTGTAATCACCAACATGTTCATGAGCTGGTGGGCTACAAATTCTCTACTAAATATACAAAAGTAGATTTAGCTCATTTCTCATCATTTATTTGGTATGAGATGTGGATTGCTCAAAATTTCCTAAGGAAAGTGCGCCGGAATAAAGTAGTGGTGGGCCATGAATGTGTTGTAGAGCATGTGTTGAGTCTATGAAAAATAGACTTAATAGAAGGTGTGTATATTTTGACCATACATCAAAACCTATGAGATCTGCATTACATTTCCTTCCACACCTTCTTCTTCCTAGTACATGTGAAACCTCGACTAAATAGGATAAGAATACCATGATCGCCCATATCTGACGCATATTCATATCCACTTGTATTGGATATGGTCATTTCCAATATCCAGTTTGTATCTGTATTCAATTTTGCCAGATATGGACACTAGATTTCCTTTCTAAAAGTTATTCATATCCGAATTCATTTTCGATAATGATTCCTGATGGAATACGGTAAAACCTATATATGATCGTGTCCAATCCGTTTACTCCTAGTTTTTGCTATTAGAATTGGCATATTGTTAAACAACTATTGTACTAAACATGAATGAGTAATAGAGTAATAACAGTAAAACCCGTATATATAGCTAGTCATATTGCTTTTGGCTTTGAATTGCAATGAGTATACCCTAAGGAGTTAAATCATGGTTTTGTATTCTTGCTAAATTTTTTGTAAGTGTACAAATAGATTAGTGATTGAGAAGCCAAGTATAATGTGTTTAGAAGCAGGGTCATGCATTGCCAACTCAAACATGATATGACATGACACGACACAAGACATATTTCTAGATACTACATACAAACTAGCTATGTCGAATAAACAAATTGTTGTGTTAGACACATCTCTGACATATACCCAACACGATTTAGGTAAGTTCCGCGCTACATATATTTCCACATTTTATGGATCCTTAATTAAGAAAACACGGATGTCCTGTGATTGTAATATGAGCATATGTTGTATTCTGAGGTAGTCAAATTACCTTTTTCCCTTGCACTGAAAAAGGAGAAAAAGCAGATAATTTATAAGAACACCAATCCTCTTGATGATCTAGGACTTCACTCCTAAGAATACCCTTTAATTGATTTGACTGTATAAAGTTCATGATAATATAATGGCTTAAATCTGATATACACTTCTCAATCTCAATGTAGGATGCAATCATATTCTTTTCAAAAAAAAATGTATAATATTAAAGTCTGCCCTAAATCAAAACTCTGAAGTTGTGGTGAGCGTTGAGGGTAATATATTTATATTCTAACATGTCTCCGTTGGTCGAGCATCCTTTTTATGGGCTGAAATTTAAGTCTTTTGCGCAACGATATTCTTTTTTCTTAAATCTATTTTTTAAATACGCGCTCAGTGGGAGTTGAATGTGTTGCTCTAATACCATATTAAAGTGTTTGTCACTACACTAAAACTTCAAAATTATGATGTGATGAAGATTGAGAATATATATTTATATTCTAACACGCTCTTTAGGTTGAGCCCCTTTTTATGGTATCAAAACTTGACTTTTTGCGCAGCAGAATTTTTTCTTGGTAAATTTGCACTTGGTGGAAACTGAACTTGGGTTGCTGTGAATTCATATTACAGTCTCTGTCACTATACAAAAACTCCAGAGTTATGGTGAGGGTTGAGGGTAATATATTTATACTAACATATATAATGTGCCCCACTCACTTGAAAGAATATAACTTGAGACTCGTGCATATTTTTATGACAGTGATTTACAACTCAATAAGTGAATTGATTTATGTAATCATAGAATTATCTATGAGCAAAGCATTTAGATCATGGCTCATAACCACAGATAGACAATTGAATATATGTAAAACATTAAAGAAAATGTATCATCATAATGTAATCAAACTTTTCGTGTGTCTAATACCTTTGTTTAAGACAATGAAAGTGATGCTCCTAGACATAAATGTAACATTCGTGTCGTGAGGATGACTGCAGATGCATACACATGCAAACAAACATATAAAAGTAACAAAAGGAAACTTTATAATCATAGAAGTAAAATTTTATAACAAAAACAAATAATATGTGCAGCTGAAGGTTAAAGACAAATAAATGCACAAACATACATGGAAGAACAAAAGGACCTCTACGATCATAGCTATGTCTCTCTAAGTAAATTATTTGTACACTAGTGTTCATCAAGAAGTTTCATAAATAGAAAACGAAATAAAACTGTAAAATGAGTCAAATTACCACTGATCATCAGCCACGAGTTCTCTCACTGGTTTTTCTCCACCTTGAGTGATGACCTTCGCATGATTAACATCTGGATATTGAGTTGAGGAATGATTTCCCCATATTATGACATTCTTTACATCACTGACATGGACCTTCAACCTTTCTGAGATCTGACCAAGAGCTCTATTATGATCAAGTCGAGTGAGGCAAGTGATGTTCTTTGCAGGGATTGAAGGGGCAAATTCTTTTAGAATAAGAGCGTTGGTGTTTGCCGGATTAGCAACAACCAGAACCTAAAAGTTCAACGTCATGATCAGCCATAGGGAAAGAAAATTTCTTGCACCCCGACTCACAGAAAAAGAGAGAGATCTAATAGCCAACTAACATACGTCCATATTTTAACAACTCCAAGCTCATTACACAGTTAAAAGACCACCCATGAAGTAAACACCTTTATATATGACCTTAAAAGTAGTTCCATATTATACACAATTAAATACTGCTATTAAGTAGTACAATTTTTTATCCCGTAATTGCATGATCATAATGACAGTTACCAACAATGATGAGTCATCGAAATCAAACAATGTATGCCCATTTAGTTTATTATACACTAAGTTAGTTAGATAAAACAAATTCCATGAAGTGCTAGCCTAATTTCAAAACCACAGATATTATTAAGACTTTACCTATCTCATCCTTGACTGCAGAGGACCTAAACCTAATCATAAACGAAAGATGAAGCATAAAATTGCATGTCAACAGAAATTATATGACAAATAGCAATGTTCGACAAGGTTAATTTCAGAAGGAAAACAATTCTGGATACCTTGCAATTGGGAGCTGCATGCTGCTCCAATGCAGAAGCTTGAGCTTTGTAAATGGAAACATTTTTTGACATCACATCTTTCCGTTCCATTCCCTCCTTTCTAGGAAACCCACCAACCATAATAGCGATGTTTACACCTGTACAAGCTTCAACAGCATCTGTGGTAGCTACGACACCTATCAAACAAAATACATAAATTGTAAAGTACATATGCATCGTAAGAATTTAGGTAAAAATACCCCCAAGTAAAGAGTGTACCTTTAAGAAGGGGAAATGCAGCATCAATCAGCTCCATTTTCACGCCATTTAGTGCCTCGGCAGCAGGTGAAATATCAAGCATGTGCAGGATTACAGGTTGATCAGGGCCCAGCATCATCCCTCTCGCGATCATTGGGACGAGGGCATAGCCTATTTGCCCTGTAAGATAATACCAAGTGGTTGAAATATCAACAAGTTGTGAGTGATATATGGTTTGCCAATAACTCCGCACATAAATGTTTGTCTTTTGCATCATGTTGTAAACACTCAACCTAAATGATTTAGTAGGATTTGTTTATTTTATTTGAATTTAAATTTGAATAGATTTAATTGAGATTTAGAATTTATTTGAATTAGATTTGAGTAGATTTAATTTTATCAACAATTGCACGTATGATGCACGTATTGTAGGTTATATATAGGCATGTATTAAATTTTGAAATTTTTTTTCATGTGAATTGATTAAAATTTTGTTTTCATGTGAAACTTGCGTGTTTGGTTTGATCTCATAAATTAAATCGAATGAGGTGGTGAGCTGAGATCCGGGTTCAGATCCGTGATTATATCTAATCTCCAATTCATGTTCTCACCCAATTCCATCAAAATCCCCACCACAAACCCTAAAATCCCCTCTGTCCCACATTAATTTGATATCAGAGCCAAATTCCTGCTCTTCTCATCCATCATCTTCTTCTATTTTTGTTTTTTTAAAGAGAAAAAATTCAAAGAAAACAAGAGAACAAAAAAAGAGAAAAAGATTATTGTTAGGTAAAAAGTAACCCGTTGGTTACTGTTCATCTTCCCCAACGCCTTCAGATCTACCCGCTGTTAGCACCCCTCCACCCTCCTCTCCTCGTCTCAGCCTTCAAACGCTATCGCTGTCATCTGCATCTTCTTCTCCAAATCCTCCCTCGACTTCGCCACTTGCCGATGGCCCCGCCACATTCCACCGACTGCGCCGGATCTCTCAGAACCTTCGTCGACCACGGCGAGGACACGTTGGTGCCTTAGATCGCTGCAACAGTCGCCACTATCATTTTCTCTACTTTTCCTCTACCGGAACCTCTGCCAGATCTCATTGCTTTCCTCTCTGATCTTCCTCCCGGATCCTCACCGACATCACCATCACTCCCCGGTGCTTCCAGAGTGTCATCGTCCTCGCCAGATCATCAGATTTTCGTCACCCTTACAAGAGCGTCGTCGTCCTTGCTAGAGCCTCGCCGACCTCCACTGCTGCCAGATCCTGTCACCACCATCAAAGACCTACAAGCCCTAACTGCAAACGGATCGGGGAAGAAGAAGGTAAGTGGTTGTGGGTTTTGAATTCTCAAACCTGCTCCTTTAACCCAATTAAAAATAACGGGTTTAAATCAGGTCGGATCCATTTTTAAGCACGAATCCGACCCAACCCGAATCTGCTCTGAGCTGAGCTAAAAAACTGAAGCCGAGCCTTCATTGGAGCCAACTCAAGTTGAGCCGACCAACTCAGCCGAGCCGACTTCTCGGCTCAAGTCGCGGCTCGATCGAGCCGCACTGTTCTCGACTCAAGCCGCAGCTCACCTAAGCCTCCTGAGCCAGATCAGTTTCTAAAGCAATACAACCGCAACCCAGAGGCTATTTTAGGCATGTATGAGTCTGATTCGAGTTCCGCCAGAAGTGTTGAATCTGCAGCTGAGTCTTAGAGCTTCTGGAAAGAGTTCACAACAATTGGACAGAAAATCTGACTTCTACAAGCTTGTCTTTGGTGCTAGTATTGTTCCTGCAATAAAATATCAGCGTTTCAGGCCACATTTCTAACCCGATTTGAGCCCAATTTGAGCCGTTGAGATTCTTGAGTAATTTCTAAACTTATGCATTGAAGTTTCGTTATGGGATTTTGCTTGTGGCTAATATATATACTGATGGTAATAAAAAAAAGCTGAATGGAATATGTATGCGGCTCTCCCATATTTTCAGGGTTTTAATGATCATTATGGTATGAGAAGTGAGAAAATAATTTGAAGAATTCTTCAGTTATTTCTCCCTGATATTTGAACAGAAGTGACGTTCTATCCAAATGAAGCTGGTTGGAAAAATTTATTAGTAGGAAAAGACAACCATATCTGTCGATATTGGTTTGTCTTAAAAGATCTTCGTATTATGTATGCTCCACACCTTTACTCATCTGAGGCAGATTACAAAGAGCCTAATGTTGAGCATGAAACCGATATCGGCAAGCCATAGTTAGTCGATCTAGTTGCTGAATGTAGAGAAATCCTAGCTAACGTGTGGAAGCTTCTAGAAAGCATGGCAGTAAATGTTGTCACAGATTCAGTGCCCACAGCCCTCGTCGAGCTAGAAGTTATTGAAGAGCCAGAGCCAAAAGTTGTTGAAGATTGTGAATTAGTGTCAAAAGTGGAAGAGTCAGTGTCAGAGCTAGAAGTGAAAGAGCCTCTTATTGATATTAGGGTTTTCCCTTATTTTCAAGAGGAGATTCTCCAAGAATATCCAAATAAGTTGGAGAAAAGATGATTGCTTGGAGAGAAGAAAAGAAGCAGATCAAGAAATGTTAATCGACTTATAGTCGACTAACAAGACTACTAATCGACTAATCACAAGTACTAGTTGACTACGACAGATACAGAAGCAGAAACAGAGGAAAAAAACAATTTAGAGTAGTCGACTATATAAGGCTATTAGTCGACTAATTTCAGAAATTAGTCCACTAGTCATTGACCTAGTCGACTAGTCGACTAATATGGCGTTTCTGAAGCAGAATCAGTTTTCTTTTCAGGCGCGAGTTTCTTTTTTTAGTGGAGTACAAATATAACTCAGTTTCTATTCAATGAAGGTTTGTTTCTAAATATTGAAGGGTCTAAAATTCTTCTAAATTAAGGAGTTCAATTCTTAATAGGATTGATCAAGATTATTCAAGCATCCAATGGTCAAGACTATCTCATAGTCCAAATAGGAGTTGCATTGTAAAATCTTATTATAAAGGTTGTAACCCAACATTGACCTTAAGCTGATCTAAATCAATCTCAAGGGAAAAAGGTGAAGAGCACTAAGGAGATTAGAAGGAAGCTAAGAAAGAAAGGAGCAAGGAGAAGCTGCATAGAGATAAAGGTAATACTCTTGTAATCTAGGTCTAGATTAAGAAAGAAGGTGAATACTCTTATTGCATCAAGAGGAATGGTAAATATCTTTGCATCAAGTTACTAATAAAGCTCTCTCATGTTCTCTCCCCGTGGACATAGGCCAAGTTCAGGCTGAGCCACGTTAAATTCTCGTGCTCTTTCTTATTGCTCTTTTATATAGGTATTACTAGTTTGTTATATAACAGTTTTTCTTTTGCAAGTACTGGTCATATTGTCAAGTTCCGCAAACATCAATCCTGAGAATAACAATTGGTATTAGAGCACCGATTTGTTACAACAATTGAGACTCATGTAGATCTTTCAGTAGAGCCTATCATGAAGATAGTGTCATCTTTGACAGTTATATCCTTTGAGATCGCCAGATTTTTACGATCAATTGTAGATCTTTTTACAGAAGATAAGTTCATAGGAGATTGTGTCTTGGTATGTGGTTTAGTATTCAGTGGAGCTGATTAGTATTCTGTGGAGCTGAGTTGTCCTATTATGTTGCATATATCTATTTTGAACTACCATCGACTGCAGCCAGTTTATCACAGAAGCCAGTTCCATCTCCACCACTTTGATTCAATCATGACGCATCAGTGCTGACTTTCGACCACCATCTTGATCTGATTGAGGACTCATGATGTGGTTCAGTGCGACACGGTTGTACTTACCTTGTACCTACCACTACATTCATCGAAAATGAATATTTTCAAATCGGGGAGAAGATGGGTAATCAAACAGTTCAAATTTAGTAGGATTTGTTGATTTTATTTGAATTTAAATTTTGAGTATATTTAGTTGAGATTTAGGATTTATTTGAATTAGATTTGGATAGATTTGATTTTATCAATAATTGCACGTGTGGTACACGTTTGTAGGTTATATATAGCCATATATTGAATTTTGAAAAATAATTAATTAATTAAAAGCTTTGCTATTGGTATTGATTTGATCTCCTTTTGATTAGTTAACTAGTAGTGAAGCCAAGATCCAGACTGTAATCTGTGATCATATCCTCAATTTAAATTTTCAATATCCCACATCACACGCTCTAGAAGACTAGAATTCTAATGCTCTATGTAATTCAACCACTTGGTAATATTGTTTGGACACAGGACACAAGTGTCAAATGTCTAATACGGCAAATTCTAGAAAGTAGAACAAATGGACACGGATTCGTGTAAAAATGGGACACGAGTATCAAGTGTTTGGAAGTGTGACACACAGTAAGCTTCCAAAAATCAGATAGGAGGACATGGCTATACTTCGTAGATGAGCATGCAAATATGTACATAAATGGGTAATCGAGTAAAGAAATTGGGTAAGAGTTCAAACAAAAAACCATAAACATCTTCCTGATACAATCTAATATTCGATATCTTGCATACAAAAGCTCAAATATTGCAATAGAGTGTGATATTGATATAAGTTTGTCATTAGAAGTTTTGTTAGCGCATCTGAGAATTGTCTTCAAGTGTTTAAATGTCCAAGTGTGTAACACATCAGGAAACCTAAAATTTGAAGGGTCAATATAATCTCTTTTAATAGTATTTGTTTACATAGCATAGCATAAGTAAAAGAGGAAAAAAGGGCACATTGCGACATTGAGTAAAAGAATATTTCAATGTTCATCCACAAACAATTTCATTACCTTAGTTACCATATTTTCCCCCCAATAATTTAGTTCTTATACATATTTCATGAACACAATTCCCAAGACTTAGATTTTGCACAACCAAGGAAAAGAATATACTGGTTTGACAGATAATAACCATAAACATCTAAAAAAAAAAACCAAAAAAAAAAAGTGCCAGAAAATTAAAACAGAGAGCAGTTGTCAAAATTGCCTGCAGCACCAGTGACCAATATTTTCATCGGATCCTTCCTCCAAGCACTCACCAACCCATCACATGTAAGAAGCCTTTGTAAAATAGAAACAGAAGCCATTATCTTTTTCATTTTAATTACCGCCATTTTTACAATATATTATTCACGTCTCAATTTATAGGCTGCTATTAGTTCTCAATGTGAATTGATTTGATGGAGTGATACTTGTTTCCAAACATCAAGCAATTTGGATTCCAAACAACCCCTAATAGAAACGAAGAATTAGAAAAATAAATAAAAATAAAAATAAAGAGGAGGTGGGGCCATCATTTTAAAGAGGAGAGAGATGCGGAGTACCAGCAGCGCCGGTGACGAGAACTCGAACTGCGACTGTGGCCATTGCGTTCCTTTGATAATCTCGGAGACTGAGGAGGTTTTTATAAGGGTGTGAATAATTATACAAAAAAAGGAGGAAGAGATACGGTGATGATCTCAAAAAGAGAGAAAAGTGGACGTTGTGTTGTTTGTGATGACGAGAAAAGTAATGGGATGTTAGCAGTGATGATCTCTTTTTTTTTTTCCTTTCTATTTTCACGGGGACTTCCTATGAGTCATCTGGCGTCATCAGATTATGATGCTCACGTCAACATCCAACCTCTAATTTATTTTCACAAATTATTCGCAAGATCTTGCGCTATCTTGCTGCAGTATAATTATCGGATTTTGTACGTTGATCATGATCAGATAAAATATTCCGAGATAAAGAGCCGAAAGATTAGATGAGACGAAGGGGCGGTATTTTGGGTTTGAAAATCCCCAGGAAACTTGAAGATGCTGGAAAATTTTGATTCCAAATGCCAAGCGAACACATTTGTTAACATGAAATTAGGACTGTTTTGATGGAGAAAGTGTTGGCATCTAAAGAAGTAATTTTAATTCTGGTCAATTAGTGATTTGAGTACAGCGAGCGAGAGATTGAATTATAGATCTGAAGCTCAAGACCAAGCTATGATTTTTATACCGGGGAAAAAAAAAAAAAATTACTTATCCACGATACACACAGCTTCAAGAAAGTAACAAGGAAGCTTCCTGCATGTATCCAATTTGGTTGGTTGTGGCACGCGATACAACACAAGCTGGCTCTATAGCTTCTCAGTACTGTCACTCAGGCAGCCTGCGCCCCTCAAACAACAGCAATATGACATTCTGTTATCTGAAAGTGGAGGAGCTTTTTACATTCATCATCTGATAAACTTGACATTAATTTTCCCATCTAGTGAACTCGATTCCACATTGATTTGCTGTGGGTTTCACTGGAAATGATCAAGTCAGCAGACGTAATCAAACCCTGAACTGAGTTTGAAAAGAACAAGACTACGCAGTGAACAGTTCATCACCAAAATTAAGGGAGAGCTAAATTTCAATGAAACAGTCTGCAAAAGCTTTTGCTCATGTATCAATTCTTCATCAGTGTCAACGGATAAAAGCCAGCACAGATGGGCAAATCATTACACTAAAAAGCTAATACCCAATAGTAGACACATGGTAGAACGTTCTATTAAAAGAAAGCAATAGATCCTCAAACCGCAAAACCAAAGTTACAAAGGCTGTACGCAACTGTTAGAAAAAGTTTCTGGATAAAACACATTAAAACATTGGAAACCAAACTGCTTAAAATTTTTCGTTGGACACCAGAATACAGCTCTTCAACCAATTATACACCCATACCCTTCCAAACACATCACCACTTGGTAACATAATAGAATGGCAAGAATGTTGGATATGGTCCCGGGACCACCACAACTTTCAGTGCTTTAGACTCTTAACTAATCACCCACAGATATTGCAATAATGCATCTTCTGACACAGCAACTTCTGCTAATTTATTGGTACACAGATTGAACAAATCCTAGAGCAAAATGAAAGCTGAAGCAAGAAGAGTTAAAAAGGTTAGCACCAAACTGACAATGAAATAGGTAGAAAAGAACTAAAAGTGAAAAAGGTGGAGAAAACGATGTACCAGATTCAAGCGGTGAGGTGAATTTAGGAAGAGAAGAAAGCCTTGAGCATGTTGGAAGTTTAAGCTATACTGACAAATCCTGCAAAAATAGTATACTGCAGCCCCTACACATATTGTTAGGTATGAAGATAACAAAACACATCATATCAAGATAAGAAGTACAAGAAACAGGAGGGCCATGATAGTGCCAAGATCAAGAAGATTTAATTTGAAACTGCTATAACATCTTACAGCTGACAATAAGAGATCAAAGCTCTCAAGTTCCATCCCCTAAAAGGCTAAAACTGTTCTTTTTGTACAAAATCCTAGGTTGATGAATCTTGTACTCTGTCATACAGGACTTCAGAAGACTAAACTGCATCAACATTGACCTCCTATGAACCACGAGTATTCCCTGTACCAACACAAAATTAATCCCCTGAATTACTAATCTGCAGCAAGGGGTAGTTCAGCACCAAGATCACTTACCTCTTGAAGATGAACTTCTATGAAGTGTCTTGTAGCCTTTATCATGCGAAAAGGTGGGAATCTTTGATATTATTAAAGAGCTTTGCAATCCTTCAAGTAGCTGCAAACATCATCAGTTTGAGTGGTAGTTAGAAAAAAATTACTTATGAAATTTAGTTAAAAGTTAAAAGGAATAAGAAAATATTACAGTAGAGCACTTGGGTTTATCACTCTACTACTAGCCAGAAAATAAAAGATAAACTGGTCTAAATAATTTATGCCTTGAACTTCATATAACAGGCCAGATGAAGTGGGTGCAACTGGCCACGAACTAACTGAATCTAGTGACATGAAATCAGAACACATAGATAAAGGGCACACATGAATCAAAACTATCTCCACTTTGAATTATCAAAAGCATTTTAAAATTTAAAACAACTGTAAATAAATAGAAAAAAGAAATGTCCAAACTTTTGGCTGATGGAACTGGAATGATAATGGAGCTTGAAACAAGTCAATGAAAGATTAGAGTGCCAGGTGAAGTTACTGAAGTGAATGGAGTCAGGAGCAGTTGGCAAGTTGGCTAGCAATAAAGGAGCTTTGCGGGAGAGATGAACTAAAGAGATGGCAGATCGGTTAACATGGCACAAGCTAAATAGGAGGCAAATGATGCAAGAATTTAATTGGTAGTATATATGATGGAAGAGACTAGCCAATGAAGAAAACATATCTCAGGAAAAGGTAAGACCTGACGCAATGATATTCAAAAATAGATGCATGCATCAAATAAGGCAGATATGGATGGCAATGTGAACGCCACTCCACCACTGGAAGAGAAAGAAAAAAAACCAAAAGAAGGTTGGTCATTAGCGAGTATGAACAGCAAGAGCCATGAAAGAGATGGGAAGAAAAAACTTTAGATTCAAACGAGAAACACAGATAAAGGCCACAAGAACAAACAAGTTACTGCAATAGAGAGGACATACCATATAAGCAGAAACTAGATTTGCATATCTCGGACCAACTCATAAATCAATAATTGAAATCTTAAATAACATTCTAAATTATAAACATGATTAGTAGCTTTTAAAATTGCTGATGCTTATTATTCCTATTCTATTTGTCACTGGTTTAGTTTAAACATATCCTTCATATGTGAAATATTTTCAAAGTGAGCATTTTACATGATCTCAATATTCTGATGTGTACTTTATCTATAAACAGAAACTTTTGGCTAATTTGAATTCTATTTACAGTATAATTAACAAAAGCACAAATGGAAGCAGGAACACATTCAACTCAAAAAATAACAATCAAATTAGATTCCAACACCGCAGAACACAGGTACAAGATCTCAGTGAAATAACTGTTATGAAACACATACTTGTGATGGTTTACAGAGATTTAACAATGTATGACAGTAATGTAAGGGTCGAATTTGCTATTCAAAACTGAAATTTTGGCTTTTCTCTAATTTATGAAGTTAAGAATAACAGAGGCACAATAAATATCATTTTTTGGCTCCTAATTGAGATGTTTTGAGGATGCATTCGGAATCTCAAACTCATGCTATTGAACTCGTGTTGCGACATTTAACGCTTCAAGAAAATTCTTAATTGGAATTCACATGTTTTGTGAATGAACTCTGACGCCCACACCCCCACCAAAAATAAAAATTAAAGAATAAAATAATTGCAACCACACCTATGACCGAAATTCAAATATCACAAAAGACAGAAATGATACTTCTTATATCAAATTCTTTAATTGGAACTCCAGAATTCCCACCTAGAGGGAAACCCAAGTGGAAATTCAACACCTTTTATACCAAGTATGAGCTGTCAATGTAAGTATTCAAAATATAACCATAATTGTCAATATCGTATGATGTGTGATACCTATCATACAATACAACACGACATGGCCAGAAAAAGATTGGATGATTGTATTAGAGTGAGTGAGTTACTACATGATATGTGACACATATTGTATCACATCATACGATACAGTATGTAATTCTTCGCGTGCGATATATTAGCTTTGAATTTTAATTTGGTTTCTAGGTTGATTCAGGTTTCGGGTCCATTACTTTCTTAGCCTTTGGAATATAAACGACCAAACAGATTATATTTTTTTTCACTCGACCTGACCTCTTCTCCGTAATTCTAGTCTTCAATCATTTTAGCTTCAGCTACGAGGAGCTTTGCCAACCATCTTCAAGCCTTGCCAACTCTGTGTGTGTGTGTGTTCTCTTTTGAAATGTCTTTTATCTAATTCAGTCACTCTACATTTCTTTATAATGTTAGTATGATCCAAAAAATGACAATTAATTGTTAGATTAAATGTGTTAATGTGTAATTTTAACTATTTGATTGCTACCTTAATTGATTAGTTATTGGTTTGATGACTGGGATAAATTTTGGTTTTCTTTGTATGTGTTATTCTTGTTGTAACAGTACAACAGTAACAACAAACTTTTTTATATCATATGTGTGTAATGAAGAGTTTATCTTGTGATGCTATTTTGATTAATGAAATTATAGTTATTAGACTTTTGACTTGGAAGTACGAATTGTATATAAACTCTTAATTTATATACATCTGAACTTTGTCAACTACATCTTTCAAGTTATGAGCATTTCTCGGTTACTCATTGTTTTATATTTTTATATATATACAGTTGTATGCACAATTTCGTAATTATTACACATGAGTTAATGTATCTTACCAAATACAATATCATAAGATACCTATGAAAAGCAAAGCAACAGAACCCAACATCTGAAGATTTATGTCTTATTTTCTTTTCTTTTTTTTCTCTTTTTCTTTTGTGTGTGTATTGGGTGGGCGGGATGGGTTGTGGGTGGTGGTGGTAGAAACGAACCGCAGGAACCATCATCATAACCAAGTAACAAGATTTACCCTTGAAGTTGGCTGAATTTTCCGATTAGATCTTCTTGGTTCAATGGCATCAGGTATTGCCTTTCCACTGTTTTCTGAGGGTTTCCTTTCACTTCTGGTAGACTTATTCAAAGCAGGAGTAAGCTTTCCTTTTACCGCTAGTTCAGACTCAACGGCTGAAGAGGACTTCTTCTTGGCAGCGTGCGCAGTTGATAGAGACTGAACAGGAGACACAGGAACCAAGCTCTCGTTTGTTCCAAGACTTCTAGGAAAAGAAACAACTTCTAGAGAATTCTTTTCTAAATTATTTTCATCGGCATATCCAGCTTTCATATTTGATGAAGACACATGGCCATTCTTTTCACCGTTTGAAGCAGATACAGTGGTAACTGAAAGATTATCCTTGTCTGTTGTACTTCTAGTTTGAGAAGCTTGAGACTTCACAGGTTTAACCCCAGAGACTTGTCACCAACCTGTTTCCCTTTGGAATCCACCTTAGAATTATCTTTGGAATCTACCTTAGAAGTATTTCTCCATGGGCGGGTTGCTTGTGGCATCAGATATTTTGCAAACTTAAGCGAATCATTCCCTTGACTTGCCACAGATTTGTCTGAAACATAATGTTTGCTTACTTCCATAAATTTCCTTTTCTTTCCAGGCTTTGGAACACCGAAGACAACTCGTGATCCTTCTTTTTGCAGGCCAGTCCGCTTCATTTTCAGTGCATCGGAAACATTTGCCACACTTGCATTCTTTCCAACAGAAAAAAATTTGTCCTTTGCAGATAAATTTAGTTGTCCTAACTCCTCTTTCCCAGAATCCTCAGGTGGTATTTTCTTTGACAGCTTACCTATTCCTCTACTGTCAATTTCTGTATCAAGTTTGGCTTCAGGTCTGCCCAATTTTTGCCGCTTCTCTTGGGGAGTATCACCCTGGTAGTTGTTTATAAGAAACAAATGACCAAATGGAAATAATATTAATACAAGTCTCAGGTTAAACAGCAAAATGTAAGAACTTGCAAGATGAAAATGAGAACCTCATATGGTAGAAGCGTATTTTCTCTTGCACGGGACCACTCTATCCATTGACCATCCTTCCATGTGAGTGATGGCCGAAGATCCCATGCTCGAACAAGGGATGAATCACCGCCAGCTGAATGAAAATTGCATATATAGTCAGACCATTTTGTACAGAAACAAAAACTAAAATTGACACAAAATAAAGAAATCCCATAAATTTAAGCACTGTATGAGGCTAGCATTAGTTTTTATAGAATAATAACTAAAAGAGTACTAAAATAAGTCCAAGAATCATAATAATTAAACCATCTCTCTTTTTCTATATGATAGTTATAAAAGAAGAAACCAAAGATTTGGCATAAAGTCTTCGTTGTTAATTTATGCACCAAAACAACCTTGCAAACGTTAGTTACGAAGTCTAGATCATCACAGAAAAGGATTCTTTTTCTATTTAAGCACTGTATGAGGCTTACATTAGTTTTTATAGAATAATAACTAAAAGAGTACTAAAATAAATCCAAAAATCATAATAATTAAATCATCTCTCTTTTCTATTTGATAGTTATAAAAGAAGAAACCAAAGATTTGACATAAAGTCTTTGTTGTTAATGTATGTACCAAAACAACCTTGCAAACGTTAGTTACGAAGTCTAGATCATCACAGAAAAGGATTCTTTTTTTTTCTTTTCTTTTTCTCTTCTTTGATATATGTAACCACACAAGAATGCTGAACCGCGGTAGTTCATGATAAATCTAGGCTTAAAACTCAATTTTGAAGGAGAAATGGAGTTACTTTGCATAAACTCCCCATAGAATATGTGATGCACAGTGCATAAAAAAGCTTGCTTCAGAGCACTTTGAAGCCTAGCGGTGACAATTTGCTACATAGCATATATCATATCACTTTTTTCTTTCAAGCTTACTCCATTTGCTGCAAAGTTCATGTTTTTGTACGTTGTGGATTGGATCAACATAAGGACTCAAAGATTTCCATATCCCTGCATTGTATGTTTTTACCAACATGTTCCTTCAAGTGATGTGAGGATCTTGACTAATTCACCTCCCAGCACTTGTATTGACCAAGGCTCGAGAATTCAGATTCGGTTTCAGTTTCAGACCCTTCTTTCATCAAAGTTTTGATCAGTTTCGCTAGTCAACAGTTCTGTCTCAAGTTTCAGTTTTGATTTCGGTTTTAGTGCATATAAATATATACATATTTTCTATTATATTGCCCAAAAAGAACACAATATGAACATGTAGTGCAAGTGTTAAATCAAGAGAAGTTTTGATACTCAACTAGTTAAATCAAAAATTAATATAAATTAATATGAAAACTGCCGATATAAAGGTAAATTAAGATTATAATCAAGAAGATTAAATTAAAAATATCTAATTGTGATTTAATTAATACAAATTAGGATAAAATGATTTTGGATGGCTATAGAAGTTAAAGGGAGATGAAATAATTAATTAGAAACATTGCATTTTCCCTCTGTTTTTCTTTGTTTTTGAATGTTTTTGTAGGTTTCGGCATGTTCCATTTGAAATTTACCGAAATTGTCCAAAATTTACCGAACTGACTGAGCTTATCGGTCGAAACTTAGTGAATTTGTAACTCATGTCATTTTCGGACCAGTACTAACCGAAACCCAGACAAAATAGCTAAATCGAGACGAAATCTCAAACCTTGGTATTGACAACTTCACTTTTCCATGTATAAAACCTCATAGCTTGCTCAGTAGACATCTCATGTATAAAACTAAATTGACATTTGCAAATAATCAGTTCTTTTCTTATTCTTTGTTGTTTAATTATGCTCTTCCACAGTATCATGCATGCCTCATTAGTTTAAAATCCAAAATAGTTTCTAGAACATTATATACCACCACTACTCTTATAAATCTATCCCAAAGGCATCATTAGACATTTTGCCAAGACTTTGTGATTTTTGTGAATAACGTAGTCAGACATGACATTTATTTACCCTCTAACCTCTTCCAAAACCTCATAGGACTATAATAAACTCATGTATTTGAAATTCTCTTAAAGCATTTTTACATTTATAAAGCTTGATTAGAACAATACATGTTCTTACCATGGACTAAATCATTTTAGTTTTACCTTAAATCATATATGATTCACTAAAGAAGAATAACTCAAATCTTTTGTTTATTTTTGTGTTATTGGGATTATTTGGCATTGTTGCGGCAAGAGGAAGGCAAGTGAAATAGCAGGCAGGGCTTTGGGGGCTTTAGCGACAACAAGCATTGGAGTTTTTCAATAAAAAAAATAAAAATTATTAAAAATAGGGGGAAAATAACATCAAATTTTAAAACAAAACTTGCAAGGCAAATAAAAAATTAACACTGAAACCTTAAAGGCAAGCATCAGCAACGACATAAGAAGATAACTTATACAATATGAAATTATCCTCAAAGCTTGAAGTGAGGGCAAAAGTGTCTCAAATAGAACAGAGCAAAGTTTGGGGCATAAGTAGCGCTTTTTTACAACAATTTTCTTTGGTCGTCACTCTTAATACATAACAATATCTGCATCTCTACTAATTTGTGTAGACAAAATTTTATATTTAAATTATCATATACCTTAATCCTGGCTAACCATTAAGATTCTAATAAACAGTTTTTACTACTCACTTGCCACAATTAGACATACTATTTCTAATAATGTTAAGTCCTTTTCATTTAAATTCAAGCTTTCTTCTTTGACCATTATATCTTTAAAAAACATAAAATCCACACCTTTAAAGTGCTTCATCATTTAGCTCTTGATTTGACCATTATATCTTAAGGCGAAAACTTAACCTTTCAAGTTCTCCTGCATTAAGCTTTTGATACAACATGCGCAATTAACTTAGAGATTTATATTAGGTCTTTGTCTTTCAAGTTTTTCAAAAACTAAGCTTTCCAAAAAATGTTGACAGCTTGTATATTACATAGTAATTTGTTGGATTATGAAGTCCATACCATTTGACAAAAGTTCACTTTTATGTGGAGTCATAAATAACAAAACATGTAACAAGGTCTAAAAGCTTAATGTAGTTAAATCATCAAAAAATGAATGTGAATGTTTACAGTTTAATTTATTAAAACGCTTATCTGAAGTTATTTAACCAACGAAACACACAAAGTCACCTGACCATCTAATATGGACATGGTCGAAAACATGACCTTGGAAACGGGATCATATTGAATTGGATCTTACAGATGTAAACCCAAGAAATGCAAAGCTTAGTGGAACTTGTGAAATACAATATAAATCAACCTTGTTGTCCAACACTCAATGAGACTCTACCCTAAGTTTGGATAGGGGAAACAACCAGAAATATGAAATATCAAGGGGTTGATAGGCAGTTTTGGAACCTAGCGGAGTAGCAGAATGCCAGGTCAGGGATACATTTATATCAAGTATTTTATTTGGAATGCCAGGTCAACAGAGTGCCAATTTTGACCCAAATCTTTATATTTATCATTTCTTGCAGAATAAAAAAGTTTAGATCATGTACTTTCCTTCTATTATGATAGCTCACAAATCCACTGGTTTCTCCTCAGAAAAAAATTACATAAAATTTTCTTCTCACTATTATGCCAATCAACTCCATTACATCCTACATTCCAAGGAATTGCTACAAAGCGACAACCAACGACATAGCCAGAACTTTAAACTTGGGAGGGGGGAGCACTTCCATACACCAATCCAAATCCTCCCCAATGGCTCTTAAGAAAAGAGCTAGAGATTGTGCGGATGCACAATTTTTTTTTTACTTGAGCGTAAAAAAGTAATAGTAGACTTTATTATATGAGATGTATTTTGAAAAACATTAAATGTTTGAGATCCAAATTGAAAGCCTTAAAATATGTTTGTACGTGGACAATGAATTGATACAAATATGTTATTAAATTTATTGAAATCTGATTAGAAAAAAGGCTAGTTATAGCTTTGATATTTTTAAATTAAAAGTTCATGATCCTAATCCAAAATTAATAATATGTTAAAACTTTTAAATTATTGAATACATTCGAAATGCCTTCAGCATTAATCTCTATTACATTGAATATAATCTACATGTCACTATTATAATCCTTAAATTATTCTAAATATATAATCCACCTTTATGGTTAAACACTTGATTTCTAGATAATATATCTTTTTCTGGTTAATTTTTTCCTTTTCATTTCTTTTATAATTTTATTTCAATTTTTCTTTTATTTTCCTTTATTTTATTTATGTCATGTGTTGGGGGCTCGGGGGAGGGAAGGGAGTATAAGCACTAGCATCTCTTGGATTACTAAAAAAATTTGTTGGATAAATAGAAAAAAAGGTAAGGAAAAATAGGAAAAAATAAAACATATTCTTTTGGATTAATAAAATGCTTTGTTGGAAAATAGGGAAATAAAAAGTAAAAAATAGAAAGAAATAACAGTATTCTTTTATATTAATAAGAAGTTATGTTGGAGAAATAGGAAAAAAGGAAAAAGAAAAAGAGAAAAAATATTAAATCTACACAAACTCTAGAACAATGGGACTTGAACCAAATGAGAAGGAAAGAGGATCAAATATCAAGTTTGCTACAACATCATAGCGTGCAGAGTGAATTACAATATGTAATTTACTTATGTAAAAAATTAGTAAGGGATATGGTTTTTCTCGGCTGGGGGGCACGTCCCGCCCTTGCCCCCTGCCTCCGCCACTGGTGGCAACCTTGCCAATCTATGCACACTAATTATTGCAACAAGGTGGTGTTAGTGCAATGGCTACACTTACCTCTACACTTTAACATAAAAAATAATATTAAATTTTGAGAAAATGTAATGAATAGAAGAGGAAACATCCTAGAAAATTCAGGAATTGTTAACGATCATGGGAGTATTGCCAAAGGTTTTTAACATTCAATAACCAGGCACCCCTATACCGTCCAGCCTCCAACATTTGTGCAATTTTACCTCAACTTTTGTTGCATTTCAGACCATATCTTTTGCACTTTGCATTGTTTTTGTTCAGGTACATATACTGCAAATATATGGCAATGTTTTTGTCCGTACTGCTACAAGTGAAATGCATCAATCCATACAGCAAGAACTAGATAACATGGATTGAAATCTCAGCCGATTCCTATCAGAATTGATCAAGCCCGAGATGGAATCGATACTATTTAATCAAAATAGCCTGCATCGGCTGATATCGCGTTCTATCAGCCTATACAGGCTAATACCAGGTTCGGATAGGCCGATATATGCCTATATAGGGTTCGGATCGGCCGATACAGACCGAAACTTCCCGATCGAACCTCATTTATAATCGTTCCGGTTGTAGATTTTGGGTTCAGCTCTGTTTCTGACAGGGAAATTTTAAAAAGAACGAAAGAAAACAAGGGCAACAGAAAAGGAAAGAAGGAAAAAAGGAAAGGAAAGAAACTTTAAAAAGAAGGAAAGTATTCAAAAAATAAAGAAAAAGAAGGAAAGAAATAAATGGAATGAGAAAGGAAACAGTTTTGATATGGGACTAAGAAGGTAGTAATGAGGTGGCATTGATCACATTTACACAATTCCTCTTTATAATATCTATTTTACATGTACACAATCAATGCACTTTGCATGTACACTTTTTATACAAATTGTAATTTCATAAACCCCTAACATCTCTACTTTTGCAACATACACAAAGTTTATACTTATAACATAAATCTTAATGAATATGTACAATGAATAAAAAATATTTTTGCACTTGAGCTTCAAAAACTTATAATTTTAGACCTAATAATAACTTTCAAAACTATTGTCTAAAATAATTAATTTGCGCAATCTACAATGTTGCTGCTTTTATTGTTGCCGTTGCTTTCTCTGAATCTGAAAGCTGAAATTTTTGATAAGTACAAGTGTGATAGCCACTAAATCAGTTTAAAATAATGTCAGAAAGATACTAATTATCTTAATAAATCTTTTATTATTATTATTATTTTTTTACCGCAACCGATATCGCCAAGATGAAATGGCCGATATGAATACCAAAAATTGGCATTAGATTCCGATTCTGATTCCGAGATTTCAAACCATGCTAGATAATAATTTGATTATTTGAATATTGCAATAAACATTTTATGTACTGTGATACATCATATCAGAACCTTGTTGCTGTTTCGAGTATGTAAATGATCTAGAATTTGTTATAAGGTTACACATTTACAGAGCTCAATATTATTTCAGTTTAAGTGTGAAGCTAATGAGCTACAAAAAATCAGGATAATCAAATGGGGGCCTGTTTTAGATGATATTCTGTTGCCGCAGTCCTAGAGACCACAATTCTTAATCAGCACCTAGGCAGGATCGCATATGTATAATCTCAATGGAGTAATCCTCATCAGGGATGTGTCCCTGAATTCCACAAATTTTATGCTTCTCCATGCCCATTAATATTACTTTGCATCTCCTCAGTTTTTCATTTTTAGAACATAGATTATTTTTATCTAATGGGTGGTGGAATAGATGGTTATACTATGTAGCACCAGAAATGACAAGTTTGTGAATCATTTCTCTTTACCAGTCCTTTTTTCAGTGAAATATCTAGAAAAATGGCAGTCATATGTCTAACTCCAAAAAGCTACATATCTTTAGTTTTCACCTGTTTATTAGCCAATAGAGCTCCGTGCATATTTATTTTAATTAAATGCCACAATTTGGCCCGATCTTAAACATCTGATAAACCACAAATCTTTAATTTCTCTTCTTCTTCTTGAACCTATAACCTTGATACTTCCAGCTATCAAGTATGACTAATACAATGGCCTTTCTTCATATTTCTCACCACCTATTAAGAATTATTCATAAATACTGATAACATCTAAGCCCAGTATTCTAGTTATGGGACCACTATTGTATCAGTACCTTGTATCATAGCTTACATACAGTTAAGAGCTTTGAGGATATACTTCTCATGGATGTATTTCCATCTACGGGTAAATCATCATCAAGCCCAATCACTCGTAGGTACTAGTTTGCATACTTATCCACGAGTCACGTGTATGTCACGTACTAGTGACCTTTATACTCATTTGGAGGGGAATAAGCAGGAAAAACTACATCAAACTCATTTTTCATTGCATAGGAGGCTAGGAGCGCCATGGAAAGGTAGAATATTTTCATATTCTTGGGGGAGTGACTCCATATGGATCTTTAAATTATTTTGTGACTTAGAGAGGAATGTAATTCCCTATAGCAAATTAGATCATCTGGCTTTTTTTACACCTGACAGATAGATATGATTCTTCATATCAAATCAAATAATCTCATCCCTTTATCTAGACTCTTGTCCGGTCAGGAAAATAAGGAAGCATGGCATTCACTTGCCTGCACTTTATCTTGACCACAAACACACCAAATCCTGGAGGAATGGTATCAGGGTTGACAACCACTAGTAAATTCTGGTAAAATCTTTCTAGAAGTTTTCTCAGCTTTGAGATAGTCAAAGATAGTCAGCCCCATTTTGATGGGATAAATCTTACATGATGGATTCGACACTATTAAAAAGCAAACAGAGCCGGCTAAGGAAAGTTTAGTCTGGAATTTAACCGACCAAAGATGGAAAATATCAATATTCAAAAATGTATATAAATACACAAACCTGGAAAATTCACAGTAAGCTTTGTTTCATCTAATTGGTTCTTTTCAGTGACAATTCCTTCCCACCATCTGAAAGTAAGTGACATACAGTGAATAAGAATAAAGTTATGACCACAGAAAATGACAAAGGCAAGGGCATTGCAAGCCAACAAGAACTTTCAATATATTTCTGCAGAAAACTGGAAAAAGAATGGAAGGCCTAAGGGGAATCTTGATAAAACCATGAAGGATCCAAAAAGACTTGAAAAGCCTTAGATGATGTCTTTTGGCATGAAAAATAACATATTAATTTATATTTATATAGCTTTGACATATTTTGCAAAAAAATGGAGAGCACAATTGTAAACTTGCCTTAAGCTCTATTTAGACTCTTAATCTTACAGATGAACTACAATTGGGTCTTTGGAAGATCATGATAGAAATATGAAGTGATCCAATTAACTGCAAACTCCTCAAAAAGGGGATTGTATTGCAAACTGCTCAAAAATGGTGATTAAGCCACATTGGTTGAATACTACAAAAAAAAGGAGATGCACCAATAACCTTAAGATCAAGTAGGCATGTGTGTGTGTGTCTATATATATGTATACATATATGTACATATATGTATACATATATGTACATACATATATGCATACATATATGTACATACATATATGCATACATATATGTACATACATATATATATATATATATATGTACATACATATATATATATATATATGTACATATATATATATATATATATATATATATATATATCTAGAGAGAGAGAGAGTGTGTGTGACTAGGATCCTATTCATAGGATTGCTTAATTTCTGTCAGTTCTTTCTTTCGGAGAATTTCAAAACTTACATATATTCCTTATACAAGGCAGTAAATAAATATCTGTATGTGTTATGAAATGGATATGTAGTGAGTAAATAATCTTTCAAAAATGTAGAACAAGTGACCAAGAAGTGAAATGGGAGAGGCTTTAATACTCTCAGGGCGTAACTAAGTTATGCCTCCCAATAAAAGTGTACAATATGCACAGAAATTGAATGATCTACTCCGTTTATCTTAATCTACATATTCTACAAGACTTCTAAACAAATCATACACCATATAAACTAATTGCTCAAGCATCAAATGTTGTAAAATGATCGGTCTAATTGTTGAAAACCATTATTTTGTTACCACTTAAAACATGGGTAAATGACCTACAAAATGTATAAACTTTTGTTTATAGAATTTTCAAAGTATATAGATTAAGATTAACATAATAGATCAGCTAATTTCATTGCGCACCATGTATTATTGTATGTGGACATACTAAGAGAAATAGAGCCTCCTCTGTGTGTGTGTGTGTACATAGAGATAGACTTGTGTCCTTCCAAAAGATTTGAGCCCGAATCCTTCCAACTCAAATACAACCCTCCAACATTCGAATACAAGATCCTCTCCGTGAAGTTGATCTATATTATTTCAAGTATCTATAAACCAAAATCAAGTGTTTTGAATACTTTTTGCTCATCCATCAAGCGTGCAAAATGGACGACCGAAAGTAGTGAGTTAGTTAGATCCATATCTTTAGACATACAAATTCTCGATCCGGCCATTTAATCCAATTTTTGTTAGGTTTCAAATGGTCTACATCGTTAAACTAACCAACTCACTATTTAGGCCGTTCGTTTTTCTCATGTTTGAAGCATGGGCAAAAAGTATTCAAAACACTTGAGTTTTAGTTTAATAGATTAACTTCAACAGAGTGAATCTTATATTCGAATGTCGGATGTTGGTATTTGAGTGGGAAGGATTCGGCCTCAAATCCTTTTGCAAGGACAAAAGAGAATGTGTGTGTAGAGAGAGAGAGAGATAGGTCTTCATGTGAGAAACTCTCACACAAAGACTGTGAGAAAATCATATAGGAGCGATCATGTGGATGATCCGAACCGTTCATCTTGATCTACATACTTTATTTAGGTTATCAATAAAAAATCACGTGATTCCAAACTTTTTTACTCATGCAACAAGTGGTTACAAAACAGACGTTACATTTGCCGTAGAATAAAGATGTCATTTGATGCATGGATAAAAAAACTCGAAATCACATGATTTTTTATTAATAGCCTAACTATTATATGTAGGTCAAGATGAACGGTTTGAATCATCTACGAAATTGCTCCTATATGATTTTCTCATGAAGCTTATTTTGAGAAAGTTTCTCACTAGAAGATTTTTCCATATATATATATATATATATATATATATATATATATATATATATATAAGCACAGTTTAACATCACTTTTATGCTCCTATTTTTTATCATTCGTATATAAATAATGCTTTCCAGGTATTTTAGTGGGTTTTTTCAGACAAAATTGCTAGGAGGAGAAAAGACGTCACTGGCGCACTTCGGAGATATTACACAGACCAAAAAGAGTTTCAACGCAAAGTGGAGTTGTCGTTGATGGGATTGGCCCACTAGACTTGAAAGTTGAAACACTCATCCATGAAATCCACATCCAATTTGAAGGAGTTTGAGTCCAGTTAGGGCAAAGTTGCAATTTTGCAACATCCAGAGGGCTTGGTGTAATTTTCAGGCCAAAAGTGCAAGTGAAAAAATTGTTATTTTTTTTCTTCTGTGTAATTTTGTATAGGAGGACTAATTTGTAAAAAGGCCAAAAGACAGTACTGCCTAGGGTTAGGGTTTATGCTTTGTTTTTCCAAAATTTATTTTGTTATAAAGTTTTTTAAGGTGGCGGCTCTTTCTTCTTTGTTGAATTTTGCATTGTAATTATTCTGTGATCATTGCGTTTCGTTTCTCGCCATCTGTGCAAAGACACGCGGTAAAAGAAGACAGGGCGGCCAACATTTTCACGCAATTCGTTCTCTCATCATTTTCACGCAACAGAGCCTCATGCGTCTTCCCTCGGTTGGCGTGCACGAAGAAAAGCAATGGCAAGTTATTTTTTATCGTGTCTCATTCTCTGCACATGAAAAGGAGGGATGTGTTTTGTTTGTTGTCATTTTCTACACAATGTCCACGCGATCGTGACTTCAGAACCAGTGCATGAAAACGAGACAGCGTCTCGTGGTCGGTGTTTTCTTCTGGCCTCAGTCAGTGCGCGAGGGACGAGGCACTCAGACGTCGTTTTTCAGCCTCGTTCGTGTGTACGAGGAGAGAGGCGGCTGGTAGCGGTCACGTGTTTTTTCAATTAATCAATAGTTTTTAATTTATTTAGTTAGTGTTAATTAATTTAGATTAGTTTAATTCATTTAGTTATTTGCTGCAATTAATTAATTACTAGGTTATTGATTCTTAACTATTTTAGTTATTTAATTATCTGCAATTAATTATCTTATTTAATTATGCTTGATTTATTGGCTTATCTTGTTATCAAAGTATCAAACAGATCATGAGTAGCTAAATTTCCTGCAAGCATCAAGCAAATGAACTTAGGGCAGATTTTCATGTGATCAAATTTAAATCTCATATCTAGGGCCTCATGTACAGATCAAATACTCTAGACTAGTTAGAAGATTAATTCTATGTAAAATATTTGACCGGTCATGTATTTTAAATTAATAATTGGTGCTTAAAATTGAACCGTTTTTCTGCTGTTATTTTCATTAGTTTAATTATTTCCACTCTTCGACGGATTATGTATTGAAAAATAATGGCATGTGCTTTAGATCTAACGCCTAGGATTAGTTTATCAGGAGAGATAGATATTTCATGATTCACAACACAGTAATAAAGATAGATTTAGATTGATCACATGATGTTAATCTAGGAGATTCAATCCTAAGTGCTCGACTTTTCTAAATTGATAATTAGTTTAAAACAAACATCCAACTCCAAGTCTTTTTACTCAAATCGCCTAAATTGTGTTTGAAATTAAAGAATCACTTGTCCCTGAGGATCGACCCACAAGTGCTACAACCGATTGATAGTCCATTTACGGTATTTAAGACAGCAAGAGTGAAATCTCCATCAAGTTTTTGATGATGTTGCCGGAGCTGTGTTCTTTCTTTAGTTTGAAACACTTCTACCGGATTGAAACACTAAAACAAAAAAACACAAACACTAAAACAAAACAAAAAAAAAGTAGAGTAATTATATGTCCGTGGTGCTGATTTATGTCAACTTGGACACATGACTCAACAGGACGTTTAGTTAGTGAGGATTCAAGCGAATCCAAAATGACTACTCATGCTTCACCACCGCGGTCCTCAAGGACCGATGCTACCCCCCCCCCCCCCCCCCCGCTCATCACAGTCGTCCTGCATCAGGCTACCAAAGGCCACCGGGAACAACTACGAGTTGAAGCCGCAGTACATTCAGTGTTTTAAATGTCAGCCAGCATTTCGTTTTCAAGCCCTCACCACCACGTCATCCCCTCTCATTTGAAATGGCATTTAAAAAATGTCGACCGACATTTCAAGACAAATCCAATATGTCGGCTGACATTTCAGGAAAACCCAATATGTTGGTTGGCCTTGAAAGTTAGAGCAATTAAGAAATTTCTACAACGGATTAGTGAGTGTATGCAAAATATTAAGATAAGTATACCTATCCTAAACATATTTATGTAATTTTGCATAAGTTTTTTTATGTATTACCTTCATAAAAATTTTAAGATTACATTATTTTACCTCATTTAGGATATATATTTGTTATCCGCCAAAACGCCTGAAATTTACTAGATGGCCCTGAATATCTCCGAAATCTGAAATCCGACGTCCGATTATAACCCGTGTTTTAAATATCGGCCGAGTCAGCCGAGATATCGATCGATATCTCCTTTTTTACCTGCTGCCGATATGATATGGGAAAATCATTCGCCATATCATTTGCAGCAAAAAAAATGGCTGATATTTGAAATATCGGCTGATAAATCACCCAATATCAAGCGATAAATTAACCGAAATATCGCTCGATATGAAATAACTTATTTATTGCACGATTGCTTGCAAATGTACATTGTTTTTTTTACTGACTTTACATCATATTACATCATTTTTATTAGGCAGATATCTATAACACTAAACCAACTTTTAGTTATCAATATTTCATTATATATGGTGTCTGATATCAACGCCCGATATGCGCGTATATCCCCGATCTCCCCCGATATTAGATATCCGATATGAAAAACCCCCATCCGATACGATCCCGATATTCGATATTTAGAACCTTCATTACAACATCTGACATTTCCATATCTGATATCTGACATTTAAAACGCTGAGTATATTATGATGCTCTCAAGATTCTTCGACTTGAAATCTAAAGGTGTGTATGTTCATCGGCGAGATCAAGGAGATTTGTGCGATGATGAAGATGAAACAGCTAAGTGACAACGCAGTCAAGTTGAGGTTCTCTCCCTTTTCGCTCAGGGAGAACGTCAACAAGTGGCTGTATAGCCTGCCCACCAACTCAATTACGACGTGGACGGAATCCGTTGCAGCCTTTCTGAAAAATTCTTCTCAATGCATAAGACTGCAAGAATCCGGAGTGAGATTAACTAATTTCGACAATTTGACAAAGAACTATTCTGGAGTACCTAGAAAGGTTTAAGGACCTTCTAGCGCAATGTCTCTATCACGCCATTGAGAAGTGGCATCTCTGTCAAACTATTTATGAGGGTATAGATTATCAATCTAAAACCCTACTTGAATCCATGAGTCACTGGGACTTCATGGGAATCACAGAAGACGATGCATGAAAATTTTTAGAAGAGATGATGAAAAAGACCATGCAATGAGAGGGATTTAATGAAAAATCTTCAACAACTCCCGCATCAAAGGGCGGCATCCACTTAATTGAGAACTTTATTGCTGTTGAAGCCAAAATAGCAGCCCTCATCAGAAAAAATCGAGGCTCTTGAAGTAAAGAGGACTCCTCCGCAACTCGACCACGTAAATCAGATCTCTGCACCGAGCTGTTTCAACTGCCATTCTTCAACTCATGTGTTCGAAGATTGTCCATTACTTCCTAATCGATTGGCGAGCAACCATGATCAATTGAACGCTGCATTGCAACATTAAAAGAATGATCCCTTTACCCCGACCTACAATCCAAGGTGGAAGAATCATCCTAATTTCTCACGAAATCCGGGGACATATCAAGGTCCCTTAGCCAACTCCAACCAGGCTAGTGGTTCACAATTTTATAGGCCCAACGAAGTTCATACCAAAACCAACAGGCCTTTGTGAACTCACATTCTGCTCCATTTGCAAATCCACCAATCCATCCATCTAGGGTTTGACAACGAACAACAAAAGAACTCAGCACCCGGGAAAGACATAAAATTCTTTTATGCAAACAGCGACACATGTTGAACACCAACACCAAGCTATAATCTTGAGTTACAAGTGAGCCAAATGGCAACACAAGTTAGTGAGAGGGAGAAGGAAACATCATGGTTCAAAGACTCGGTCGAGTCAGAGACGAGTCGGCCGAGTCGTATCCGTCTCGGCCCGTTCCGAGACGAGTCCGAGTCACGAGTCGGTCGACTCAACTCAGAGGAGACCGACTCGGCCGAGAATCGGAGTCGACTTGGTCGACTCGGCATTATGATTATGATTTTGTACCTCATCGCAATTCAATGTGAAAATAACTACATTAGCATGTATTTATGAATGTAGTTTGTGCAATTTACTATATTGTGCATGTATTTTGATATGCTGCTACCGACAACGCGTGTATTTATACTTTCGTTTTATGTTTAGTGTGCTAGAAGATATATTTTGGACATGTAATACATGAATGTGGATATCTATATTTTTTAAAGATTTATCGTGATTTTTTCAGAATTTTTTGAGCTTTCTATGTAACGTTTTGCGCGTATCGCCCGATATCAATCCGAGTCGTCGAGACCGATCCGTCTCAATGCCCACCGAGTCGGCGGCCGAGACCGCGACTGTGAACCATGGGAAACATTCCCTAGTCAACCAGTCGCCAACTACAAGGATGTCAGGTCAACTCCTTCCAATCCTGCTCAAATCAAGACAATTCATACTCTGCGATCTGAAAAGAAAGTTGACAATCAAGTGATGATGCCTGATCAAACCAATACGTCTCTTCCTACAAATGGCCCATCCTCTTCAGGCTCAGACAAATTGAAAGAAAAAGAAGCTGAGCAGGTCACCAAGCCTATATATGAGCCACCGGCTCCATTTCCAAACAGGCTCAGACCGAAGAAGCACTCAGCTCAAGTGGAAAATGCTCTTGTAATCTTTCAATAGGTAAAGTTCAGCATCCCACTTTTGAATGTAATTGAGCAAGTCCCTTTTTATGTAAAATTCTTAAAGGACCTTTGCACGAATAAGAAAGCAACACAGGTCTCCAAGAAAGTCTTTCTTGCGGCAAATATTTTTGACATCCTGTCCAATTCGATTTCTGTGAAGTACAAAGATTCTGGCTACCCAACAATCTCATGCACAATAGGGAACACAATTGTCAAACGAGCTTTACTAGATTTGGGAGCAAGTGTAAACTTGCTTCTTTATTCGGTATACCAACAGCTAGGATTAGAAGAGCTGAAACCAACCAAGGACACACTTCAATTGGCGGATAGATCAACAAAAATTCCTAAATGAGAGATTAAAGATGTTCTGATTAAGGTTGATGAATTCATCTTTCCGATGGACTTCATCATCCTTAATATTGAACCTATGACGAACCATCATGGCCAGATTCCTGTGATCCTGAGAAGACCATTCCTTGCAACTTTTTATGCTCTAATCAACTGTCATAACAGTCTAACGAAGCTCACATTTGAAAATATGACCATTAATCTGAATATCTTCAACTTGGAAGGTCATAACAATGATCAATCCACTGAACCCTTTGAAGTGAATATGATTCAAGGCCTATCAAGTGAATATTTCGAGGAGGATCAGATGGATACAGACGTTGGGCACACTTACCAATTTTTTAGGAGCTATGTGAGGAAGAAATCAGGATGTTTGATGAAATGGACCAACAGGTTAATCATGTGTCATCCCTAATCTAAGAAATGGTAAACAATCATATCGACAACGAGTCCATGAATTCTGGCCTTAGTTACTGCGAGCAAACCTTTGAAGAGATCTTTGAAGATAAGCTTTTGTGTTTGGATGAATTGGATAGACACACATTTCCCACATGATTTTTTGATAAAAGCTTTGAGGAGATATTTGACGATCAGCTCATATTCATAGCCAATGATCATGCTTGCTCAAGTGAAAGTGGAGATGATGTCACTGGGTTGATTACTAATGCTGGGGAAGTGAGTCCTATTTTTGACTTGTGGGTTTGGAAAAAAAATAGAAAAAAGAAGAGGACGAGAAAGAAAAATGTGATGAGCAAGTTAGAAAGAATCGATGCTGAAACGATGAAGGGTTCTAATGTACAAGTCAAATCAAAGAAGAAGACCCACTTTGAAAGTGAAAAGATCAACAAGAAGAAATTGACCAAGTTTGATCTAGGTGTATGCTTGTTTTTTTTTTTTTTGAGTTTGTGTCTTTTTACTTTTCCTTTAATTAGTCAAGTCAGTGTAGTCTTTGGTATTTAGTGAGTATTTTTTTCTCTAACCTATGTGTCAAGTTATTTAAGTGATACAGAGATATACAGGGATGCATTCAAATACACACAAGAAGTGGAATGTTGGTTGCTTTTGCAGCTGGACTTTTTGCTGCACTGTGAGTTCTTTTCTATTCTAGCATAATATTATATTTCACATGTTTCATCGTATATACTTGAATTGCTTGATTATCATGACGCGTGCACGTGTTTGTGTGTGCATTGTCTGCTATCATATTGTTTTATCACAGTATGCTCTCGTGTGCATGAGAACATGACACAATTTAGGTGTAGGGGGAGATTCATGTATGTTTTTTAGGAGTCTTTTTCTTTTGTTTTTTAGGGTCATTTTCTTTGTTTACTTTTAGGAATCTTTTTCTTCAAATTTAAAGAAAAAATAGGAGTCTTGAGTCTTGTTTTCTTTATTTTTCCTTTTAGGAAATTTTGTTCTAAAAAAATCTACAAAAAAAGTTAAGTCTGTAAGTGAATGAGGACCCATGAGTTGAGTTTAAAGGTGAAATCGAGCGAAGAGTCTTATAATCTTAGAATCTTGGATATTAATTACAATTGGAATACTTCAAAAAGAAAAAACACAAAAACAACCAAAAAAATAATTAATTCTTATTTTGTAGCCTCAGTTGCTCGAGGAATTAAGTCCGTAGGGTGTGTCTACATCTAATTCCCTTCGTCATCTGGCTTGAGAGTCGTTGGCCCAGAGCTCGCTACATTAGTAGCTGAGAAAGCATAATAGGACAAGACAATTTAGAAACCCAACAATTTTAATTATCAATTAGCTAGGTGCCTTGGCCTCCTGAAGCTTTGGTATTTATGTGAAAGATTGTTAAAAGAGTTTTTAAAAAAATAAAGAATACAGAAAAGAAAAAATTACTACAAAAAGTATGAAAGTTGGAGTCATAATTCTCAAGCTTAAGGACTATATCACGATCACCTGGTGCATAGGATCTAAGACTTAGGATAGGTGGTGTAACGTTAGGATTCGACCTTTATTTTATAGACAATATGATTTCTTGAATTGAAATTAATCTTGAAAATGGAACTCTTGAAACTTGGGATCTTGTTGGCTAGTTTAATTTTGTAAATAAAAAAATGTTCAAAAAATGTTCTCTTCTTTATTTTTGGTTATTATTATTTTTCTTTTTGTTTATTTCTTAATCTACATTTTTCTTGAATTTTGTGGGTATATTCACTGCAAATCCTCATGAGACAAAACTCGTCCTCTAGGAGTAACTTAGGAGTTTAACGGCTTATTGCACGTGTTAAGTGTAACTGTGACTCCGACGAAAGTTAGATTATAATAGTTTAATTTTTCTTTTTATTTCTTTTGCTCAAGGACTAGCAAAAGATAGGTGCGGGGTATTTGATTAGCACAGTTTTACATCATTTTTATGCTCCTATGTATCTATCATTTGTGTATATATATAATACTTCTCGAGTAGTTTTAGCGATTTTTTCAGACAAAATTGCTAGGAAGAGAAAGGACATCAATTGCGCACTTCGAAGATATTACAAAGACCAAAAGGAGCTTCAAAGCAAAATGGAGGACTTGCCGCTGTCAGGATTGGCCCACTAGACTTGAAACACTCATCCAAGAAATCCACATCCAATTTGAAGGAGTTTGAACCCAACTGGGGCAAACTTGCAATTTCACAACTTCCAAGGGGTAGGTGTAATTTTCAAGCTGAAAATCCAAGTGCAAATACTGTTATTTTCTCTTTGTGAAATTTTGTAAAGAGGACTTATTGTAAAAAGGCCAACAAATAGTACTACCTAGGGTTAGGGTTATGCTTTTTTTTCGAAATTTATTTTATTATAAAATTTTTTTAAGGTGGCGGCTCTTTCTTCGGGGATGTTTGGATTCATGGAAGTGGGAAGAAAATGGGAAATGGAAAAACCCTTTTTTCGTTTCCCATTCCCTTTTACACTCCCTTTTACACTACTATTTTCTCACTTACAGTGTTGCTACAGTTAGTTTTGTGATCATGTAAATCTCACTTGTGATAAGTTGTAGCTTAATGCATTAAATTTTGATGTCATGTAAATCCCACTTGCAGTCCAATTACAGTTAAAAAACGTCACATCAAAATAATATTTAATTTAATATTATTTTGTGGTCAACTTTTTCACTTCCACTTCCATATAACTAACCAAACACCGAAAAACACAATATATGTTTCCACTTCCACATTAGAACCAAACACCGAAAAACTTATTTTCACAAATCCCTAAATTCCCACTACACTTCCACATTTCACACTCCTCATTTTCCTCCCACTTCCATGAATCCAAACACACCCTTCATTGAATTCCGCACTGCAATTATCATGTGATCATTGCGTTTCGTTTCTCATCGTTCATGCAAAGACACGCGCAAAAGAAGACAGAGTGGGAGACTTTTTCACGCGTTTCATTCTCCCATCGTTTTCCACGCGAGACACCCCACATGACTCCCTCGGTTGGCGTGCATGAAGAAAAGCAGTGACGCGTAATTTTCCGTTAGCGTCTCATTCTCTACACGTGAAAAGGAGGCAGCATTTTGTTGGTTATCGTTTTCTGCACACTGTCCGCGCGGTCATGACCTTGGAACCGGTGCACGAAACAAGACAGTATCTTGTGGTCGGCGTTGTCTTCTTCTGGCCTCGATCAGCGCGCGAGGGACGAGGCACTCAAACGCAGTTTTTCAACCTCATTCGTGTGAAGGGGTGCAAATGGATCGGGAATATGTATTCTCATATTCTATTTCTTTTAGGAAATATAGATTTAGATACGGATATCTTAACTCATTAACTATATTTGTCATATATGAATTTGGACTCGGATTGGATTCGGATGTTTGCTGAATATTAGCGAATATGAACAAGAAAATTAGGGGAGAATGAGTTCACTCTTAATTTAGTACTTTTTACGTGAAAAATGCCAAACCTAACTACAAATATCACGGGCATATCTTTTTATAATCAAAATATCGCATCATCTAATACGTAATGAATTTGAACTATATTGATACCCGGGTATGTTCGGTATATTCAAATATGTATTCAGGTGTGTCGGATATTTTTGCCATTACCACATTGATATTATTCATATTCTAAATAGATAATCACGTTCAAAATTAAATACAAAATTAGATACGAAACAGATTATCCATATCCGTTTGCACCTTATTCGTGTGTATGAGGAGAGGCAGCTGGCGGCGGTCACGCGTTTTTTCAGGTAGTAATTAGTTTTTAATTTATTTAGTTAGTGTTAATTAATTTAGACTAGTTTAATTCATTTAGTTATTTGCTACAATTAATTAATTAGTAGGTTGTTATTTATTTTAATTAATTTAGTTATGTAATTACCTGCAATTAATTATCTAATTTAATTATGCTTGATTTATTGCTTATCTTGTTATCAAACAAATCATGAGTAGCTAAATTTCCTGCAAGCATCCAGAAAAATGAACCTAAGTTAGATTTTCATGTGGTCAAATTTAAATCTCAAATCTAGAGGCTCATGTACACATCAAATACTTTAGATCAATTAGAAAATTAATTCTATGTAGAGTCAGATATCTGACAGGTCATGCATTTAAATTAACAATTTGTGCTTAAAATTGTACTATTTTGTTGTTTTCATTAGTTTAATTATTTTCACTCTTTGACGGATTATATTGAAGAAAAACATGTGCTTAGATCTAACATCTAAGATTAGAGACAAATATTCGATGATTCACAACATACTAATAGAGAGAGATTTAGATTGATCATGGATGCTAATCTAGGAGATTCAATCCTAAGTGCTCGACTTTTCTAAATTGATAATTAGTTTAAAGCAAACATCCAACTCTCAATCTTTTTCACTCAATTCGCCTAAATTATGTTTGAAATTAAAGAACCACTTATCCCTGAGGATCGACCCTCAAGTGCTACAATCGATTAATCATGCACTTGCGGTATTTAAGACAGCGAGAGTGAAATCTCCATCACGCACACATACACACACAATTGGGTCCTTTGGGAAGGATATGAGAATGAATTATTCACATTCAATTTAATGTTAGACCATTCAAATTGAAGATTCACTCTGTGTTTTGAATACTTTTTGCTTATGCATCAGGCAGGCAAAAAATGAGGCCTAAACAGTGAGTTGGTTTGTTTTATACTGTAGAGTATTTGAAACCTAACAAAAGTTGGCATGTGAGGTTTTTTTTTAAATTTTTAGATCATAATCAAATGGTCTGATCGAGAATTTGTATGTCTGAAGTCATAGATATAAATAATATGCTACTTTCGACCGTCTATTTTGTGCCTACTTGATGCATGAACAAGAAAACTACAAAACACTTGATTTATTATTTTTAGCTACTTTAAATAATGTAAATCAATTTCAATAGAGTGGATCTTTTATTTAATGTTGTGGCATTGACTTTCAGTAGGAAGGCTTCATGTTCAAATCCTTCCCGAAGTAGCCAAGCCTCTCTCTACACACACACTTGGGTACATGCGGAAAGATTCGAGCCTGAATCCTTCCCACTCAAACTCAATCACACGAAATTCAAATACAAGATCTACTCCGTGAAGTTGATCTACATTGTTTAAAGTAACTAAAAATCAAAAATCAAGTGTTTTAAATCCTTTTTGCCCATCCATCAAGTAGGCGCAAAATGAAGAGCTAAAAATAGCATTTTACTTAGATTTATGACTTTAAACATATAAATTCTTGATCCGATCATTTGATCATATGATCTAAACATTTAAGAAACCCCACACACCAATTTTTTTAAGTTTCAAATTATACACTGTTAATCTAACCAACTCAATCTTTTGGTCGTTCATTTTGCGCCTACTTGATGGATGAACAACTATTCAAAACACTTATTTTTTTATATTAAGTTACTGTAAACAATGTAGATCAACTTCAACGGAGTGGATCTTGTATTTGAATATCGTGTGATTGAGTTTGAGTGGGAAGGATTCGGGCTCGAATCCTTCCGCATGTACCCAAGTCTCTCTTTAAATAATAATAAATAAATAAATAAATATATATATATATATATATATATATATATATGAAAGTTTTCTAGTGAGAACCGGCCTAAAATAAGCTTTGTAGAAATTTTCCGATGGACCTTCTTATGGATAATCATTCACTTCATGTAGATCTAAACACATTAAATAGTCTCTGGATAAAAATTAAGTGATTTGAATGTCTTTTATTCATGCATCATTTGAAATCAACTATTAACGGTTGAAATACAGTTTATTTTGAAACAACATGATGCATGAGTAAAAAACATATGAATCACATGATTTTTCATTGATAGACTATTTAATATGTTTACGTCAACGTGAACAGAGTGGATCATACATAAAAAGGTCTGTCAGAAAGTTCCAAAAAAATTTACGTTGAAACCGGTTCTCACTAGAAAACTTCCTTTTGTGTGCACACGCGTGTGTAAAACATATTAAGGTAAAGGTTTAAGTGTTTGACCTGTGTCCAAAAATCTGAGTGTCAGTATATAAGTACAGCTTCTTAATAAAAGTGTCCATGTTGCATAGATTATGACTATTACTGCAATTGAGATAGAGTTTACGTGATGACACCTTACCAAGTTCTGGCTATGATACCAATATACCATTAGAGAATAAATTTCAAAAGTTCATTACGCTCAAAATAAAACTTAGAAATATAGAAATACTAACCCATCGCGCATCCATGCATCCACCCGATCACCAACTTCCCATACATAACTACCTACAGCCTCTCTCCGCCGCTTCCTAGTTCCATCATACTTTGTTCCAAGCATCGGGTGGGCAATACGAATTCTAGGAGCTCCATTGCTTTCGCTGTCAAGTGATACCCATTCCTTTAGCTGACCAGAGCCTAAGCAGAGAAATATTTTGCCATAATTGTTAGCTCTAATCAATCGCATAACAAGGGCAGTAAATATTTCTTTGTAAAACTTACTAAACTGACATACAACAACAACTTTTTTGACAAGTTTCAATAAATATAACATATGATAGTACACTCCTCATCAACATAAATATTACCGTCAGAACCTGCTGCTTACCATCATCAGAAAGAAGATTATTGTAGCCGCAAGAACTTTATTATCTCTCACATCAAGAACACGGGCAGAAAACCAGCCTCCTCTAAGACCATCTTCATCAGATATAACCTAAATATGTGTCTCAGAATTAGATGTACCTCAAATTGAATCTCAAATGGTTAGAAACAAGAACAAAACATAGGCACATGTTTTTAGGAAAAGAAAATTCCAAGTGATTTGCAGGAACCTATGACGCAAATGGTCAAGTAAAACATTGTATAGGAAGAACACAGTGTGGTTAAGTTATTCAAAAAATCAAACAGATACATCATCATCATCATCATCAACAAGAAGAAGAAGAAGACACATTTCAAATGAATTGCAGCATCTTGTAACAAAAATGATCAAGGAAAAATTGATGACAAACACAATTGAGTACGATATCCCAAATATCAAGAAAAAGTTGCAGTTGAAAGAAGATAAGTTATTTCAAATACCAAGAAAAAGCTATACCAAAAATGGTCAAGAAAATTGTTAAAAATGACATGGGAGTTAAAAGTATTCCAAATATCATCAAAAAAAGAAAAAGAAAAACGTACAACCTTTAATCAGCTTGCAAAACATTCCAACATAGAATATACCTCAACAATAGATCCCTTCTGTATGGTATTTTCTTTTAGATTGATCAATGAATGATCTCTCTCATTGCTCTCATTTGGAAGAGTTGATAGATTGCCTACTCCACTTCCTGAGCCTGTTAAGTCCAAAATTATCAATCAAACAAAGAAATTATCATACTACTAGATCGAACCCTTTAAGTTTATGAACGATCATATCACTAACAGTTTTTCATACCTCCACAATTATCGCTAGATTTTATGGACTGCTCATTTTGAAATGTACCGCCTTCTAAAGGAGTTTTATGTATCTCATTATCGTTAGAAGGTGTCTGGTCACAATGATGAACCAAGTGATCCAAGTTCATGTCCTCCTCCCCGAGCAGTGTATTTGCTTTGTTAAGTTTATCAGAGGTTGGGCGGTATGCTTTCCAAGAACCCTCAGGACCAGCTTCTACCAAATCACTTAACTTGAAAGGCAAGGGATCCCCCATTGCAATGATTGCCCCTACTTGGGATACAGCTTCTGCAGCCAGTTCCGCAGCCTTCATTATAGCATCTAAATTCTCCGCTCGTTTTGTGGCAGCAGAGGCGGCTTCCACCCTTCTTCTGGTAGCCTCACGTGCAGCAGAAATAATTGAACTAGGACCATGAATTTTGTCCTTGCCCTTTAGAATTGATCCAGGAGTCAACCTCCCCAAATTCTTCCCAGCATCAAAGACAGTTTCAGAACTTTGTATGAGGCTCCCTGTTTTAGCTGAATCCAAAGCTTCATCTGCCATCATTTTTGCCTGTAAAGCAGCCTCTGATGCAACCTTAGCAGCCGCTGCAGCTGCCCTAGCAACAGATGCAGCTGCAGCAGCTGCAACTGCTGCAGAAGCAAGTTTCTCTTCAACTTCTGTAACTAGTCCAGAATTCCTCTGGGCTGCTAACTGGTTCCATATGCCTTGGCTGTGACTGACCACTGAAGCAGCAACCGCAGCAGCATCTTCTGCTTGCAGCTTAGCCTGCTCGATCTTGTTGCCCGTCTCTTCTGAAAAGATGACCCTCTGCTCAGTATTACCACCGCCTATAACCTGATACTGAGTAGGTGGTATGTGGATAGTAGCTGAAACAATGGGCTCAGAAGCAACATTTGAGGCAACAGCAGTGGATAAGAGCAAGCCTGCTGATGTGGATGGAGTTCTAATAAGAGCAGTAGCAGAAGCAGGTTCTGTAGGAGATTGAACAACAGGAATCGTTTCAGCAAAATCCTCAGTTGCTGCAGACTTCTTCCGCTTTCTAGACTTCTGTGTGTTGGATGCATTCTTATTACCAGGGATTCCTGTCTTCCTCTGTGTTTCTAGATGCACGACGGATACTGGGGGAACACTTGCAGGGCTCGGAGTATGCAGCAATGTACTGGGTGACAGAAGCTGCACACTAGCAGGACGAGACATGGATGAGTCTCTCACTGGTGTTACTTGAACAGTTTCAACAACTGGTACTGTTGAAGATGGTGTGGCAGCATTGAGGGCTGGACTTTGGGCCAACATGGCCCAAGGTCCCGGGCGAGGGTTTTGAGGTAGCCATGATGTGCTATTACTCGTGAACTGCCTTGTTTGTGAAGATGGATAAGAATGCAATGGAGAAAGAGCCTGATTAAAGTCGAGATGTGCACCTCTGGGCAAACTAGAGTTTAGTCCATCATGAGTAGAGACACTCCACAGAGGTGATGGCAAAGGTGGCGTGGAATTCAGAATGCTGGGGCTATAACTTTGCCAACACTTTTACTAGCAGAAATGCTCACAGCTATACTCTGCAGCGAACTGGACTTCGTTAATTGTTCAGGCGCCCGCACAACTGCACACATCAGTTTACCCAATAAAGGAAATGATATTTAATTAAATATTGAATACACTGAAACAACGTTCAAAACCATGTACCTGAATGAGAGTGGAGAGGAGTCTCAGAATTAACAGGTGACTTCTGATTCTGATATCTTTCAACGGACTTTCGCCATATACTCTCCCATGAGATCCTTCCACCATCTGTTCATAATCAAACAATAATCAAAACCACTACTGACCAAGATGCCTAAATAAAATAATGCAAAAGGAAACATATCCAAAGACTAACCAGTTTCTCCAATGGCCGATTGCATACAAGCCTCATCTGGTGGGATACTCTGACTGCAACAACAAATTAAAATAAATATAATGTGATGATTTCAACAGGCAAGAAAAGATCACAACCATGATTCACAACTCACATTAGAGATCCATAAACAAAAATTTGTGCCCGCAATTGTACTTGCTGTAGATCTGTGAAAGGTTGGTGAAACAATGTTGTGGCAGAAGAAGAGTTCAAATCTGATAAGCTAGACGATTGAACAATTTTTGAAGCAGATGTTTTCATAAGAGTGCTCTCAGTATAAGTATAGGGTTTTATTTCTACCAACTGCATCCCACTGCTTATAGTTCCAACAGGTGCAGAGGAGGTAGCAGATGATTTTCCGATCTTACGCGTTGATGTTCCTTTAGCAGGCTTTCCCTTCGGTGTGGCTACTTTTTCTATTGAGGATCTAGTCGCACGACTAGATTTATCCTCACTAGCTGTTTTTGTCATCATACCATGGTGTTTCCCTTCTGTTTCCAAATGGCATACCTGAGAATATTCCACCAAAATCTTGAAATCATACAGGTATAAAGCCATATTTAGTGGATTTTCACCAGTAATTTGAGAAATGCGAAAAAGATTAAAAAAATAAGAGAGACAAATCGTTAGTAAACAAAACTCCTGGAATTAAAAAAATACCTTAGGTACTTCAGAAGACTGCACGATGGGAAAGGTTTCCATTGATTGCCTACGTCTTTCTCTGACAGCTCTTCTATTCTTCCAACCTCAAATGTGAAGCTTCTGTCATCTTCAGATGCCGTGCTCTCCTTTGAACCAAGAGTGGTGTACTTAACTTTATCAGAACTCTCCCCTGTTTCAAAAGAAATTAAAGATAAGCCACTTGGAAAGGGATCTATTTGAATTGATAATGCTCTGCTACCTTCTGGCTCATCTTGAGAATTTCCGCTGCAACTTATTATTGTGGGTGAACCACAGCTTGCTTCCCATAAACTTTTTTTTGCCAGTTTCAACTGCTGACGAGTGGGCTTCTGCATTGCTCCTTGACAATGTGGTAGATGTATTTGTACTGGAATTCACAGGATCAGCTGCAATAAGAAAACCACTTTGAGTGGCCCATAAACAGACGTGGTACAATAGTTCCAGACACATTGTGGCAGTCGTGGAAACTAAGAAGCAACATAACAGGAACTAGTCTATCTGCACGTGCAATAACTCACAGGCTCAAAAAGTACTGAGTAGCTTAAAGAACTAAAATATAATAAAGCCAATAGATTGAGTACTATTCAAGGCTAACGTCACTCCTATTTTAAGTTGACCATATTAGCCTGAATATTTTTCTAAATGCATGGTAAACCAAATTTTGCAACCAAAAGAATTGGGCATGTTTCATATACTTTGCCAATGCATAGATTTTAATGCTTTTCAATAAACAATTAGTTAGTTGTTTAGCAAGCTTCAAATTTCAGATCTTACTCAGGCCTGACCTGATCAGAGCTAGATGGGTCAGGTCTTTTTGTCTAAGGGGTTGTGTTTGGATTCAAGGAAGTGGGCGGAAGTGAGAAAGTGGGTAGTGTCATTTCCCACTTCCGCTGTCCATCCAAACACCGGAAAAGAAAAAAGGAAAAAAATCCTTTTCCTTTTTCTCTTTTCCCTTTTACACAACCATTTCCTCACTTCCAATGTGCTACAGTTAATTTTGTGGTAATATAAATCTCATTTGTAATAAGTTGTAACTCAAAACAGTTAATTTTGTGGTCAGGTAAATCTTATTTGCATTCTACTTACAGTCCATTTTTTCATAATTAATTTTTATTTTAATATTATTTTACGGTTAACTTTGTGGTCAACATTTCCACTTCCACTTCCATATTGGGGCTGTTTGGTTGCAAGGAAGTGGACGGAAGTAAGAAAATAGGGAAGTATAATTGTTCACTTTCCTATCTATCCAAACACTGGAAAAGAAAAAAATAGGAAAATCTCTTTTACTTTTATATTTTCTCTTTTACACAACCATTTCCTCACCTTTCAGAGTGCTACAGTTAATTTTGTGGTAATGTAAATCTCATTTGTAAATTGTAGCACAAAACAGTTAATTTTTTGATCATGTAAATCTCACTTGCATTCTAATTACAGTCTATTTTTTATTTTTCTTAATTAATTTTATATTAATATTTTTTACGGTCAACTTTTCCACTTCTACTTTCACATTACCATTCAAACACGGGAAAAGACAAAACATTTTCCAAACCACACTTCCCACAACATCCAAACACCGGAAAACTTACTAACCAATTCCCAAGTTTCAAAGGGAATTATTACTGCTTCCTCAATTCCTCACTTCCTCACTTCCACTCATAACCAAACAGGCCCATTACCAGCCAAACACCGGAAAAGACATTACACTTTTCCAATTACACTTCCCAACTATCATCCAAACACCAGAAAAGAAACACAATTTCTCATTTTCTAAAAGGAAAAGAATCTTACTTCCCACTTCCACCCAACTTCCAGGCATCCAAACAGCCCCTAAAAGGAAGCCAAAACGTAAATTTGGATTGAGTTCATATCTATATTGTTCATAATGATCTCAATCTGATATGAATAAGACACTTCAGAACGTAGACATCTTGATTATGCTTTAGCATGAATTAAATAAATTTATGGTCAAATACCTACTCGATTTGATGATGATTGATGAATGAATAGGATATGAATATGTATAAACAATCCAACTTAGATCCAGATTTCACATAATAGTGATGTCTATGGCTCAAGAAATGACTCCAAACCAAATTTAAGTATCAGTTGTTTTGAGTTACATTAGTAATAATATTTAAATTTAGATGACATTAGTTTTACCAGTATCACCTTATCTAACATAATCAAAATAGTGTGAAGATCAGTTTATGCAACCCATGGTTCAAAGTCGCAGTCTCGGCCACTGACTCGGTGGGCACCGTTTAACATTGATCGCGGCTCTGGCCCCGATTCGGGCAAGACGCACAAAACGCTACATAAAGAGCTCAAAAAATTCTGAAAAAATCACGACAAATTTTTAAAAATGTAGACATCAAAATTGACATATAACATGTCCAAAACATATCACCTAGCACACTAAACATGAAGATAATGCATAAACACATGCGTCGTGGTATTAAAATATCAAAATAAATACATAATTTAGTAAATTATATGAAATTAATTAAATTTAAATTTACTCTTTTCACAAAAGTAAAGATTAGCTCTATCTTTCTAGTAAAAATTTAAATTATATGAAATTTTGGCTTGACTAGGCCTCGACTCGGGGCCGACTCGACGGAGCCGGCCCCGAGTCAAGCAAAAACAATACAATAGGTTGACTTGTGGACCGGTCTCAGAACAGGTCGGCCATTCCAGTTCCGACTCGGGAACGACCGACGCCCGTTCCGAGACCGGTCCAAGAGTCAACCTATTGAATTATTTTGCTTCACTCAGATGCAGCCGGTCATAATTGTTCTGTTAGGCAATTATTCTTCTTTTTCTTTCTTTGACATTGCTTAGGGAATGAAATTAAGTTCACTATTGAATAATTCTAGTAATACTAGATACTTTAGAAACTTTTGCAGCTAACATTGATATTCCCCCCGTTTAATTCATCTATCTAGTAAAATGCCACTCTCTCGGTATGACTCTACATCTTGTGTAGAAATCATGAGGGCTTTCTAGGAATTCCCATGCAAGGCTTGGAAGAAACATCTGAAGGCCTTCCCGTGTAAATAACAAGGGTTGTTAACTAAAAACCTTTCAGATCACTGGTGCTTTCTGCAAGCTCCATATAGTTTAGGGGCTTACTTGTAGTCTATCCTAGAATTTTCTACATATAATCATACCTTATATGGACTCAGGTTCATGAATTAACACATCCACAATACTGAATAAAATATTAAACTTCTGATAGTTGTTCACAGCTATTTTTTCTTGTCCAAGAAATTCGCTATGTAATCCTTTAGAATCTTCACCATCAAGACAATTTAAAATAGAAAACAAATTATAGATTTGTTAAAAAGACTAAATTGCTTTTTGTTTGTTAAACATTTACTCAAAATTAGGTTAGTAAACCACACTGGATTAAGCCAGTCTTGGACTGGGCTTGGATCAATTCTTAAAAAAAATTAAATTGACCTCAAGACCTTAACCTGTTTTGAATTAGGTTGCACCTGACTTATAACTTGACCTAGACTCAACCTGACCAATGGCATGACATGACATGATTTGAATCTTAGGCATGCATCGAGACACACAAGATGGCATATGCTGTTCTGGAAGCCCAAGACATATATACCTGTACCCTTCCTGTGATAAGAATTTTATATATATATATATATATATATATATATATATATATAATTATATATAATATATATATATATATATATATATATATATATATATATAGGGAGTTGATCCTCTAAGAACGGTTCTTACGGATTTTTGTGAGAACTTTCACGTGGGTCGTCAGATGATAGATCAAATCAAATAAAACTAGATCTCTATCAGATCCGACGTCTCACGTGAAAATTCTCACATGAATTCGTGAGAACCGTTCTTAGGGGATCAACTCACTATATATATATATATATATATATATATATATATATATATATATATATATATATATATCATTTTAATAGTAGAAATTCAGACATGATTATAAAGAGGGTTATTAGAGTAAAGGAAAGTAGCCATTTTAAAAACATTATATAGTCATATCACATGCATCAAGATGTGAAGGATGGCAGCATTCTGTTATGGATGCCCAAGACTGAGCATATCTTATTCACATGATAAATTGGATTTGAAATTAAAACTGAACTTTGATAAGGTAAATTTTGAAGTGATTCTAAATGGTGTTTTTGGAGTAAGGAAAAGAACATATACATTTTTAGAGGTAAAATATAAGCTATAAATACATAATTTATTAAAAAATAGTAAGAATTATTCAAATTTTAAATATATTCTTCTTTGTATTTAGAATAGAGAAATAATTAACATCAACTGATCTACTTATAACTATGACGGGTATTTCATTCCCCTCGCCGAAAGCACTTAATGTTATAAATGGGAGATGGGATTAAGTAAATCCATTCATTTAACAAAATCATAACAGCTATGTATTCCAATAATGGCTTTCAAACACTAAAAAACCTAGACCCATTTAAGAATGAGAGGGGGGGGAGGGGTATGAATTTTGAATGGAAAGATTTAAATATATGACATATTCTCCTTCATTTTAGTCTTATTATAAAAAATAGAGAAAAAGTTTCTTGGCAAGAGATCAAGACTAAACTATACAACAAAAACTAAAATGTAAGAATGTTAAAGAAGGGATGCACTAATAGATAAATATTCATATTGAAGGACAAAAGTAGCATCCAACAAGCTATTCATAAAGTAACCATGTATATTCCCTTAAACAATACCAATCGTCTATTTGGAGAGAAGGCGAATAGCATAAAATGCATCAACAGATCAAGTGGAACCAAGAATGCCCCATCATTTGAATATTAATTTAGTCTCTTAGATTTGGGCAGGTATAACTTTTAGGATATGTCAAAAGGTGCATTGGACATGTATCAACAAGTACCAGATAATCTGGTTTTCCGAATGTATTAGACACGGTGCAGCTCCTTCACTGAAGTATTTGTGGTTCCCGCCAGTAAATTATAAAAGGATCCAGTTCTATAAAATTGCAATGAGTAAAGAATAGAGAGAGCAGCATAAAGAGAATGTAAACAAAATCAGCAAGCTTGAGGTACTAACAAATACCAACATAAGCAAACTATTATTTCGGTAGCAAGTTAGCAACTCTGAAGATATATCTACTCCTGCATAGGAGCACCAAATAGAAATTGATTTATATTTTCTTACTTTCTCACTAAAAATCACATGTAGAAACTCATAGAAGATATCCTGTATGCAAATGACGGACACCAGTACAACTCATGCAACAAGATCTCCAGATAATATTTCCAGAACATGTCACTGATATGTGATGATTGTTCCTCTACAAAGGGCAAGGGCACAAAATTCTACTTAGATGATACCACTACCAGTAATCAAGCTTCTCTTTCTAACTTTGAAAAATAGATAAAATAAAAGAACTTTAGACTCTCTAGAAATCTCGGTATCAGTACCGGCTTCAGGTATCAAGATTAGTATCAAGACTTTTGGGATTTTCGGCGATTTCTGATCAGAAATATCAGAATGTGAATATTGGTGAGTAAAAAGAATAAAAACTACTAGAAAAACATTGAAGGCTGCATTATTTGACAAGCTCTGCGGAAGATGTTCAGATTAGGCTTCAATGAAATACTATATAATGTAGTCACTGATGTAACAATAATTAACACACGTATATATTTGAAATAGATAATCTAGTTTACATGAATAAATTATAGTTATATGGCTTAACCAATTTATTAAAAATAACATTATAAGCAAATAGAAAAAATAACACATCAGTTTAAATGCAAGTGTCCAAATTAATCTAGGGAAGTATTAATATTAATAGTATTATAATATACAACCCATTGTCCATTCACCAGAAAAGAACCATTGCCGACCCGATAACAAGCCCAGCCCACTAAAGCATATGTTGTTTTAGAATAGCATGTTATTATTTACATGCCAGGGAATGTTATGTGATATTTCTTGCAGCACAGATGTCATGCGATCTTCAAGCCCAACCTATTAACAGTCCAAGCACATTATACTATATATATGCACGCATATAGAGGAAATTAACCCTCAAAAGAAAACCTTTTGCTTTGTTCAGCAAAGAGAGACCTGCAATTCCAGATTGCATCCTCTTCATCCTCTCGTTTCCGTGTGATTTTCGATCTCCAGCTGCCGCTATTAAATACTTCTCCTATGGGGGGTAACAAGGGATTACTTGAGTGAGATCATGCCATTCTCACCTCCCTTTCAAATCAGAATTGCTATTAGTAAAATAGTCCTTTTCTAACCCTAATTTGGGCCTGCAGCCCACTCACATATGGTTTCAGCCTGCCACCCACATATGGTTTCAGCCTATCTCCACCAATATGAGTCCAAAACCACCCGATACCAAAAATATTGTCGCCGGTACTTACCTTGAACTGGCCAGACCCGAGAAACTAGAGGTTGTTTTGTCTCCTCTCAAAATCGGAGATGACCCAGCTGATACATACCGATATCAGCCGAGATTTTAATCCTTCACTTTACACCCAAAAATTATGATGTTATAATTCGATGCCTGTTAGTTTTTGCTTTCTAAGTTCAAAAATATATAAAAAAAAAACTTTAGACACTAAAACTCTTGTTCTATATTTCAGGAAAAGCAAATCAAAAGAACATCCATAATTATGCATAACAGTAACAGGGAAAACATCTAATTCTCAAAAGTGGTGCTAGATTACCAATCACAGCCATCTCAAGGAGTCAAATTAAATATATCATGTTGCCTTGTCTTGATAACTACCAGATGTTTTTTCTTAAAGATGGGGGAGTTCTGACAGCATGTCACTCGCCATGTCTGCACCTCTGATGACAGGGTGGGGGTTCAGATAAAACTATTTTAACATTAATAGATGTCAAATGTAGTGGACCAATGTTATTAAATGTGATGCACCTCGAAAACAAAAAGGAAAATGGAAGCCGTCATACTCCACAAACCAACCATAGAAACAAGAACAGAAATTTACCAGAAGAACAAACAAAACTAATTTCAGTATCGATGAAATTACCAGAAACGCCAAAAGTTGTTTCCTTGTCTTCATGAGAAGAGGCTTCTGGGTTAACTTTTCCTTTAACAGAAGAAGCATAGATAACAATATTACCTTCAACCACCATAGCCTCATCATGTATGACTGGTTTATCAGCCAAAGATTGAAGCTCACACCGGGATGCAACAGGATTTTCCACAAAAGACGAAGGCTGCTCCGCCAGAACAGTTTGTGGTCTTATAGTATTGCTGAGAGGACTGCTTCCACCTATATCTACAAGTGGCCTATCGTCCACATGACCCTCTGATTTCATTAAACTAGAGTCGGAAACTTTAGCTTCTTTTTCATTGGATTCACCAAACCCTAAAGAAAATGGACTTGATGTGCCACCTCTTTCTGTTGTGGAATCACAGTTGCAGCAGAGGTATGTTGCGACTGGTGACATTTAATTGTTTCATCAAGAACAGCCACCTTGGCCCCTACTGATACAAGATTGCCAGAACCCATCAGCACAGATATCAGACTTTACTTCGAGAATCATCCAATGGAATATTTTCAAAAACTAAAAGCAATAGTTACCTGGCACATCCTGGGTCAGTCCTCCAGGTGATGAACAATCAGCGGCAACGGCATCAGATATTATAACTGGCTCAGTTGGCAACCGGACATCTGAGTTACACTTCAAAATAGAAACAGATGAGGTTCCAGTTAATTTCACTTCCTTCACATCAGAACCAATAGAATCAGATTCAAGTAATTTAGGTGAAGACACTTCTTTCTGTTCTCGGGCCGCATCCCCAATAAGAGAACTGTCAGGATGTGATTCATCATTATTTGAATATTTCTTGAGGGAAGGTAATCCAACACCTGTTGAAGGAAAATCAACGACTGCCAAAAAATACAAACAAATCAGGTCCATTACTTTTAAGGATTGAACTTGGGAATTTTCAAACTACGAAAAATAAGTATCAGTAATTAGAAAAAATGATAACAGGTACCTGATCCGTCATGTACCAACTTTTTGACTGGCGAAACACTATTATCGCCTACACTATCAGAATTTTGTTCAGCAGATCCTGCAGCTTCTACCTTCCCAATGACAACATTATCATCATTTTTCGAATTAGTAGTGCCAGTACAGGTGGATGGCCCAATATCTTCGTCTCCAGCAGAAACCTCCAAGAAGATGGGGAAGAAGATGGGTGAAAATCAAATGGCTCAGCTGCTTTATGTAATTTGCCAGGAACAGAAGAAGATATTGATTTCAGTATTATTAAGTGCAGCAGACAAAGAAGATTCACCCAATATAACATTTTCTGATGCAATTGATTTAGAAACAGATTCCTCAATACTTCCAATAATTTCAGCTTCAACGTTCTTCTCTTCAAAAGCTGACTCCAGAGTCCTGGAACCTAGGTTAGAACGATTAATTTCTAAGCTGTTTTCATGTTTTGTTTCTTCCAATTGTGTTTCAGAATTTATGTGAATTGAAGAATTCACCTCTATTGCCATTTCTGTAGTATTTCCTATCCCCGTATCATGATGGTCAGTCGTCTGGTGGGGAATACTTTCCTTGCTGATATTGGCATAATCTGTTTGAACAAATCTCTCTCTTTTATTTTCTAATGCAGACATCTCATTTGCCTGTACCCTGTTATCATTGTTAAAAGTGTTTCCTTGGTAAGCAATAGCTTCCAGCAGCCCATCAGGGTTTCCAGAAAAATCCGTCATATTATATCCTTCACTCGTCAACAACAAAGAATCCCTAGCAGGCTCCAGAAGAGAAGAACTCTCTTTACTACAAAGAGGAGCATCAGCTGCATGGCCATCCAAGAACTGCTCTTTCCCTTTGGCATGTTGTAACATCTGGCTTCCCTCTTTCTGTGCATCATCTGACAGCAAATCAGACTTCTCTGACATGTTAAGCACAGTGTGTTTCTCAATTACTTGCTCTTGAGTACTCCTACAAGTAATAGAATCTGTACCCTCTCTAACCACCTCACTTGAATCCCAACCACGACCATCAGATGCCTTCATGAATTCCATATCCAAATTTTCATCATTATTGACCATTTTGCATAGTGTTTCACCGGTTATTGAACATTTTTTACTGGTGTCATCTAATTGTAGAGTTACATTTTCATCTGTCGTGCACTGCCCAGCACCATTCTTTCCATCAGACTCAATCTTATCACCCAAGGAACTTGTATCCAATCTAGATATTTCATTATTGAAATTTTGAGACATACCTTGAACCTGAGGCTGAACCCCACTTGCATCTTTATCTTGCCCTAATAAGTTTCTCTGAAATTTATCAGGTGGTTTTGATGGATCATCCTGTATGATGTCCCCCATCAGAGAGGTATCATCACCAACTTGTCTTGAAGCAGGATCCATGTGGTGAATCATGCCACTTAATAGATTTTGAGCATCTGACTCCATGGTGATTGCTTTTTTGTCATTCATCTCATCTTCGCCAACAGATTTCAGTAACATTTCAACAGATTCAGATGAAGTAGCTTCAGACCAGACATTGTTATGCCTAGAAATTGAGCAATTATCAGCAGCACTTGCACTGAATTCTATCGCGCTGGTTCCAGATGAGAAGTCCTCAATCCAATTGTTGTCCTGACCTTGTATGCCGAGTAAGACGTCTGTGTCAACTAAACTATCAAACCTGAGATGGACCTGAAGATGTTCATCAAGATCAAATTTTGGTAGAGCAAATGAGCGTAAGCTTGGAGGAAATTTATTCTCGTCTCCAACTATCTTCTGGCTTTGAAAATCATTATCATCATAATCCATGGGTGTTTCCCTGGAATTAGTTTAAAATATAGATGTGTGATGAGTTTCAGGTCCTAAGCCAAAGTTTAAACGTCCAGGAGAAGCCGCTAAAAGCTCAACTAATATACGGGTATAGAATTGAAACAATTGTTCTACAGCTGTTAATGTGAAGAAAAAATGAAATAGATTGACAACAATTAATATTGATTCTAAATATAGGAATATGAGACTTGACTTTAGTCTACCACAGAGGACCTCAATGATTCAAAATATAGATATGTGTGATGAGTTTCAGGTCCTAAGTCCAAGGTTAAACGTCCAGGATAAGCCATTAAAAGTTCAATTAATATACAGGTATAGAATTGAAACAATTGTTCTACAACTGTTTGTGGAAAAAGGAAAATGAAGTAGGTTGACAGCAACAAATACTGATTTCAGAGTCTACCTCAGAAAACCTCAATGGAGAATAAAAATGCTGACTCCACTTCCAACATGCCAAACGTAACACCTCTGTAAAAGGTGAATTTGTTTTATTAAAAATGAGAAATAGTTCTCTGAAGTGCTCTTGCTCAAATGCTTGAGCCTATCAATAGATAAAAGTAAACATCTTGGCTCTCGCCATAAGATCACACGTCTTAAAAGAATCGCCATCCATGGCTTCACGGCGAACATTGAGACTTTTATGCCCCACTTATGAATGACTAATGTTTTTAGTCTCAGCTATGGAATTAAATCAGTTAGAATTACGGGTATCACTACTTCAGAGTTGAACAACCATAAAGCACATGAAGGTTGCTCGACAGACAAAGCTCCAATTTAGTCTAATTAAGAATAGTGCGGATATTCTCAATTGCTGAAGTGAGCATGTTGTGATGGATGGGTGAGAAAACACCAAGAGACGTCATAAAAATGGATTTGTAAGAAGTTATAGGTAGCTTGAACAGAGGACTAAATAAAGGAGAACCAATTAAGACAGTTTTGGCATGTCCAATAGAAACCAATTAAGCGTGTCAATTAGTTAGAAGGAACTTAATAACAAGGACTGATAGGATAGAACCACCATAGTACATTGAGCGAGGACTAGATGCAAACATGGATCGATGCAACTAAGAAGGATATAGTAGCTGTCAGTTTAACAGAGGAGATGACCCTTAAGAGCTCCATGGAGAAAAGGGACATTTCACGGACCCAAAGAATTGAGGTAAAGGCTTTGCTCTTCTTAATGTTGTGGATATTCTCATGTGAAATGACTGAACAAGGGCATACGTTTGTCAATTTGGTCAAGGTCCAGCTTTATATGAATCTGTTTTGGACATATATCTAATTCGTTTCAGTTGGTCAGTTCGGTTGAGCCTTTTTCAACTTGGTGTCGGGTGAGTATCTTTTACTAGAAGAAAGATACATTACAGCCTAATGTTTTGTCTGGTTGAATTATAATTTTTGGAAATAACTGAGTCGACTAATTTTGTCAAACCTATTTTTGGATAAGCTTTTCAGTCTATCAGGGACACATAGCTGACCACAACACACATTAACATCAAGAATGGGTTAGGTTCTGATTAGATGATGTATGTATGGGTCTCTCACCTGGGATCTCCCGTTGCAACCCTTAATAGGTGCTTCCAATCCAACTTAATAAAGAACCAAGTAGGAATAACATATATATACTCATCTATCGTACATAAGGAAATATTTCTGTCCGAATTTCCTAAAACATACCAACCTTTTTATTCTCTGTGAGTCTCTTTCAGCTTTGGCGGCAATATAAGAAAAATGAAAATCAATGAACCTTACTCCAAAAGTTTTAATTTCCACCTCATCTAGGCTTTGTTCTAAGATTCACATCAAAAGGTGACAAAAGAACATCTATTAGTCGATTGAAGCATCCGCACAACATTGGATGTCATTGCTATATGTTATAGTTGATTCATTAATAAGTAAATATAAATCAACTTCTATATGTATTTATTTCATTTGAACAAGTATAACACCCTAAATTCAAAATTGAAGGTGTAGTTCACAAAATTTTCCTCACAACTTTGCTGGTATATGGTCAATCTGGTAATATGCAGAAAACTTCTGTAAGATGCAGCTCTCAGAACTGAAAGGACTTGAATTTATATTTCACTTAAATTTTCAGCAGTTATTTCCTTACTAGGAGTTAGTGGGTGTAAAATTGTGGTCCCCATGATCTTCTTGTTTGTTACTTCCACAGTAAGGACACCCAAGTCTTCTTTGATTAATTAAAGGATGTTTAAACTGAAGGCTGGGCTGGGCTGGCCAGAATTAGAAAGGTTGGGCATGGATTAGGTTTAAAATTGATAGGTCAAGCCTAACCAAGTTTATGTAGGCTCAACCTGAAACAAAACAGTTGCTGTCTGAATCAGTCAGCTGGGTTGGAACTTGTCTTCATTAAATCATTCCAAGCCAAAGAAGTTTATACTCAGTTCAAAGAGCTGCAACTTGTACCCATAAGCACTATAATCTCTTCAAGATTAACTTCAACTCATGTGAATCTAAGTCAAAATAGAGAAGTGCTGGGCACTTTTTCAGAAGGAACCATCAACCCAATAGGTTAATACCTAAAACAAACATGAGCTTCAGGGTTCAAATTTCAAGAAGACATATGGGTTATGCATGTAGTGATCTTGAAAATCAACTTATTTTCAGGAAAGAACAAGTAACGAACAACTTACTTGGTGACTTGATTCTGGAAACTTGAGTTCCATTGAAATCAGTAAACCCAAAGAGATAGGGTTGAGCTAATTCAAAGCAAGTTCCTTAACATGAGTTCCACTCGAAGTTAATTGGTGTAGAATATTTAAGCTCCTAGAAGTGACTAAAACAGGCATGACTTTGTCGATCATAGTCAATTACTCGACCATGTAATCGATAAAAGTAGAAATCCGGTATCCTCTTAAATTCCCACTGATCCCTAAAAGTTTGCAGTTGAAGCCACTTAAATAAACTTGAGAGGAAATGCGACTAGATTCCAGTACTGATCTATGTATCCTCGAACAATACCAACTACATGAGTTATTTGATCTTCAAGAATTCTTTCTAAAACACAACGCTTGATCAAATTCAAGGCAGTTGTGATAGTTTCCAGTGAATGATCATTTTATTCAAACAGCAATAGCCCCAAAAAAACCATGCAGCCATCTCTTTTAATTACTGAAAAATAGTTTTTTAAAAAAAAGTAAATACAGTAGATGCAGCTCAGATTCAGCCAAAAACTGCATCCTACCAGTACTGCAGTTAGATTCTAAAATGTCACTGAATAGGAGTACAGAATTATAAACAAGCAACTTATTTAGCGGTTGATTGTTTGGCAGCATGAGAGAGGAAGAGGGGTGTTTCAAACTTTGAGTTGATTGTTTGGTGGAGGATGTGAGCTTCTTCCGTGATGTGAAGAGAGTAAGAAATTTTCCCCCTCAAAAATCCATCGAATGAACGTTGGAGCACTCGGATCAACACAAATTTGATATTTTTTTTATTTCTTGATTTTTTTCCCTCTCTCTTCTATGGGTACTCTGCTCACCTCCTCCCTTCTTTTTTCTTCCCGCCATCTCTCCTCCCTTCTTCTTTCTTCCGGCCATCTCTCTCCCGCTCCTTGTCTCTTGCAGTGATCTTCTTCCCGCCATCTCTCTCCTGCCATCTCCTCTTCGTTTTTGACCAAACAATCAACAGGAAGAGGGGAAGAACTCCTTCCCCTCTTCATTTGTTCTTCCCCTCCCTCATCCTCTCTCTTCCATTACCCAATCAGGGTCTTAGGTGCCAACCACTAAAGAAAAGAAATAGTTACAAGTGGACAAAAAAGAGTGTGTGTATGTGTGGGTGTATGTGTGTGTATTGTGTGTGCACGGATGCGGTGGGTTGTTTACTAAACATCAGAACGATAAAAATGGTTTCACAAAGCGATTGACAAATATGAAACAGTTGCCAGCAAGCTACAATTAATTTGAAAAAGTAAAAAGCTAGGAAAGGAACTAACTAGCCAAATAACCGAGAGCTCGGCGCATCTACTCAAAGATCAAAACTTTCGCGGCAAAATCGACTTGTAGTTGTAGTACAAACCATAAACAGGAGTTTCACACAATATCCAATCAAATGTTCAAAAGAATTGATAAAATAAGATTATTTCGTTCGCTTTAAGCTCATAAGAGAGAATGCAATTCTCAGAAAAGGAAACCCTAACTTTTCTCAAAAAATCAAACAACCGCGAAGAGGAAGGAATCAAATGAACAGTCAGTATCAACTTACGACTCAAAACAAGCGGATCAAAAGCCCCATCCTTCTAACTAAAAAACTCGCCCGCACGAACAGTGAAGCAGAGAGCGAGCGAGTGACAAATAAAACTTTAAAAATCAGAAGGGGGAAAATCTTTTTGTGAAAAAATACCAGAAAGAGAAGAAATCCTAGTTCGCTGCTCCTCCCCTCCATTCGGATACGAAATCTTGGCCGTTGACTGACCGAACCCCAAATCCTGCGGCTACAATCAAAAGGCTCATTTCCCGATGGCAGCAGACTCAAACAGCAACGGAACGCCCCGCTGCAGCGGCGAAACCCTAGCTCCGCTCTCGCCCGTCATGGATCCAGTGTCCGAGGCACGCCGGAGAGAAGAATTAGCGGCGGATTTCGACGAATTAACGGCGGATCGAAGCGGCCTCGTCTCTTTCTTCTTTTTATTTTTTTTATTATTTTTTTTTTTTTTTGCTCTCGTCCTTTTTTGTTCTTTCTCTCTCTGTGTGTTGTGCGAGCGTGTTGATTGGGAAAATGAGATGCGTGATTGGGGAGGGATTTAAGAAACGGCATTTGGCTGTGTGGGTGAGTTGGAGAGGACATTGGCCACAGGATTGGAGAGATTTACGGGTTTGCCCCCTTATGGTTTCTCGTATGCGCGCGCGTGTTGAGGTCGGTGAGATTTTGACTCACTCGGGGGCATGGAATGGAATCAGCCAATTGGGGAGCGGCACGTGTCGACGAAGTACTAGTGCGTGTGGTTTTTTTTTTTTTTTTTTTTTTTTTGTTGTGGGGCGGGATTGGGTGTGTTTATTTCTTTTGTTGTGGAGCCTGCGTGTTTTAACTAGAGAATGATTATAGCCGCCAATTAGTCAATCTCAAAGTACATCATTACGAGATACTGAACCCAACAGAAGCTTCAATCTGTTTGTTGTAATATCTATTATCATTTTAGAGTTTGAACATCTGTTCAAGAATTTATCTAATTTCTCTTCTTGGCAGCTAGTTTGTTTAGAAAATTGAGGAAAATGTGAAATATAGTGGGACTTTGAGTCAGTTTTTCCCATTTTCTCTCTTTTCTTGTTTGCTTCAGACTAGTCATGAAAAAATATATATATACTGGCATTATCAAAAAGTCAGCAATTTTCTGTCTACATTTTCAGCCCAAAATAGAAGAAAAATGCTTGGAAATTTAAAACCATACCAGATATAATAGTTAAAAAACTTTTTATAATTGTGATAAAAAGCATTTGGTGTAATAATCACTGGGCTCATTTCAGTTTCTGAGTGCTTTCTTTCCTGCACAAGCAAACAAAATTATTGAAAAAGGTTAAAGTACAAAAAGCGTGAGCCAGGTACAATTTTCATCAGGGAAAGGCCTTTTTTATTGTTTTGTCAGATTTCTAAAAAAATATTTCTAGGAGCCAGACAAGCCCCTATATGCATGCAATAACAAGTTCTCAAAATATTAGAATTTCAGTACAGTATAGAGCTTTTGACGATGTGTGCTGATATAAATTATCATTTCATACGAAACAAACAAGAGAAAATCAATGTTCACAAGACCCACATCTGATAAAGAACTTGAGGTGTTTCCTCTTTTTTTGCCCAATTCTCTCGTACAAGTAGAAGTTAAAATGTTCACAATTCCACATAATGTTGCTAGGTAATCACGTCAAAGCCTGTAATACTATGGGTTGTAGGAAAAAAAGTTTATGAGAGCAATCTTACGGTCACTTGTTCGTGAGCCAAAGACTAGACCAACGGACTCCGGGGGGATAATAGATAAATTATGTCAATTAGTCGAGAAGAAAAATAAGATTTACTTGAGGTTAGGAGAAACCCTAGAGTTTATCTCAATTAATGGAGAATTTTTTATTCACATGAAGGCAGTTGCCTATACCTACACAAGCAAAGGATCGACTTATTATGATATGTTCAAATATAGAAAAAATGAAAAAATGATCTTAAAATGCTTGCCTCTTGAACAAACAAAGAACCAAATTTGAAGAGACAGGAAGAAAATACATGAACTGAGAGTATCTTGTGCTTTAATGAAGATAGCTCTGTAATATAATGTCTGAAAATGCAAGTAAACCGTCTGTATGTGCCTAGCATGCAAAATGAAAGTCCGCCTCAACATGCTTTGTGCGCTCATGAACATGTGTATTTTATAATAATTGTCACAATGTAAGTGTCAGGATGTCTTGAATTCTAATCCATCAGTTATCATTCCCAGTTTATGCTTCAGTTATCTACTGCTACAATACCTTTACAAAACCGAAGCGAAGTGACCGAAGCTGAGTGTGAAAAATGACGCACCTTAATACATTTGTTACATTTAGTATATACCATGTTTATTAAATCAATAAATTTTAAGAATGTTAGGTCAAGCACACGTACAATACAATTAAAATTAAGAGTAGTCATCAATAAAACACACATAATAATAAAATCTAGACATAGATGGCAATAGTGCATCTTTAAATGTCAAAATAAACTAAGCGAAGGAACAACATGATATTTGACAACTCTACGCAAAGGATAAGAGGGAAGTTTTGTTTGAGCTATATAACTAATACAATCAGACAAACAACAATAAGAAACTACTCTTAACCTATCAAACCTGCATTAAAAACCTTCAAACAAGGACCAGAAATGTGATCCAAGTGATAATGCTAAATATCCAAAATGGATGACCCATATCCACCAGAGGAGGAGAAAGAAAGATGAAGTCAACTTGCTCCATGGTATGTTCTATTTGTTTTCCATTAGAAAATTTAAAAATTTTAGAGAAAAATTATAAGTAAGAAATTACAAAAATCTTCTACAGTTGATTCTGAGAAAGTGCACTTGCCGGAGTCTGATCAGCGCACGATCACTTTATTCCTTTGATGATACGAGCAATAATCTTTGAATCTGTTGCTAAAAATTTCTTCTTGCCTGGTTCAAAAAATTCCTTGAAGAGGAAGAATTAGGGTGTTGGAACTCTGATTAATCCTTGCGGATGAGAGGAAGGTTTTTTTTCTATTCTCATAGAAAGAAGTGGTCGTCCGTGCTCCATCCTCTGTTCATCTTCTAGATATCTTCGTGTGTCCGGGGTTTTGGGTTCTCTCTCTCGCTGTGTCCCTTTTACTTAGCTTGCTGGTGGGCTATTTATAGGCCACAGGGGTAAGCATCCCCTAAAAATCAGCGAAAGCTGTTAAACAACCTGTAACGCTTGTCCGGCAAGGCTAAAATAACCCTCGATGAGGCCAATTAGCTTCCGACGAAGCTAACCAACAGCTATTAGCTTAGCGGAGTAATTATTCCCTTGATTATCTCTTCTTGATGAGGGAATTTAATAGGTGTATCTGACCATTAAAAAAATAGTCATGCCACTAAGCTAGTGCGAGAGAATTCAGTGAAAGCTTTTAAATGAGCCTGAAAATAGCCTATAACACTTTTCCGGCAAGGCTAAAATGGCTTTCAGCGAGGCTACACTAGCTTCTGACGACGCTAGCCAACATCCGCTAGCTTCAGGGGAGTTATGCCCCCTTAATTATCTCCTCGTGACGAGGGATATTAATGGGGGCATACCCCTATTAAAAGAGGCAATTAACCCTACTAAATTAGCGGGGTGTTGGCCCACAAAGATTTGAAAAGGTCAACAGACCTGCAATATCGCTTGTTTGGTGACGCTAAGCTTGCGGCGAAGTTAGACAATTTTGTGAAGTTAGCCAGATGGGCTAAAATAACGACGTTTTAAGCTTGTTTAAGCCTGTTTAAAGGTGTAATTGACCCTCTTTACACTAATTGGATTCAGTAGGGTCTGGATGACTGGTTTATCCATCATGGATTAATACGAGCCTGATAAAGCGTGAACTGATTGTCAGATTGTCTGTGACTTGTCTTTTAAAAGTGTCAACAAGTTAGACGTTGTACAAACTAGCTGAAGAGCTATCTGAAATTTTGTCTTTTAGAAGTGTCAACAAAACCCCTTCAAAGTTATCTGTAGCGGGCTGGTTCGAAATTCGAAATACTTTGAATTACTTTTGGTGTATGAATCTTTGGAAGTAATTATAGCACGAAAGATATGACCTAAAATTGACGTCGAATTTGACTATTAATAAGTTATTGTAATGCCTTTGGCTATTTAGTGATGGACGAAAAAGTCATATGAGACTACACGCATATGTATTTTGTGAGCCAGAAAGCCTATCCGGCAAGGCTAGGAATTAGGCAAAGTTAGTCCATTGGGCTATGATAGCTTGCATGTTCGATGAAGCTTTGATTTGAGCTTGCCTGTTGTGGTGGAGCTATGATATGGCGAAGCTATTAGCTTCATCATTGGAGGTTAACCCTCCTATCATTTCAAAATTTGGAACGACAGCATGCCTTCACGGCGAGGCTAGGCACTGTGTGTTGGCCCAAAGGCCATTAGCCCTAGTTTTGATGATAACAAAATATATGTAGTTATGTTTCTAACAATTTTGTTTAACAAAGTTTCAGGTTAACTACTTGTTGCATTTCAGCTCCATCACAAGACTCACACATTTGAAAGTCAGAAGATGTAGATCTCAGAGTATAAGCACATAGAAGAGCTCAAGGATCAAGTATGTTAGAGAAGACTATATCAAGATTTGTATTTTTACTTTTTGTATTTCAGATAGAATTTATAGTCGTTTGTTAAAATCAAGATGATATAGGTTGACACACACACACATTTCATACTCCTATATATTTTAATAAGAGTTCATAACTATACTCTTTATCATCTTCCGCTTGTTGCTCAAGTAATCCTTCAATTATGTGTTGACTGGACCCAACTGATCCAACACGAAAGACTCGAGAAAGCTGGAATTTAGCCCTCTTAGGCTGAAAAGACTTAGGCTTAGCCTTTTGGCTGCAGGCGAAGTTAGAATAACTTTGCCTTGTTAACTAGCTTCGCATAGCAAAGCTGTTTTAGCTCTGCTGCTGGAGGCGAGCTTAGCACTATCCAGTAATGCTTTTACATTGAGCGAAGCTGCAATAGCTTCGCTATTAGCGCCCAATGGTGCTTCAGTTTTAGCCTCGCGGCTAAGAGCTTTCAATGCTCTTGATTTGGGAGAAGCTGTAGTAGCTTCGTTGTAGCACCAATTGGTGCCTTTGTTCTATCTGTTGGCCCAGAGGCCTTCCACTCTAGTTTTGATAATGATTAACTCATGTAGTTATGTGTACTAATAATCTTGTGATTTTAGTTTCAGATCATTAATCAAGTTATTAGTAGGTGATTAGCTTCAACAAGATGATTTGGAAGCTTTCACATGTTGATTCAAGAGCCCGAGCGTCAAAGATCATATATAGCAATTGCTCGGTGGATCAAGGAGTTTTGGATCGAGTCGGCTTGGAGACGGCGCTCTACAAGAAGACATCGGTACCATACTTCAGTTTTGTGTTTAGATCCAAATTGTAAAGATTAGAATAGTATGATATGCTCAAGTTCACAACACACACGTTTCATATTTTGAATATTGGTTTTCGGTTTTAGGTTTAACCGATCTTGGTTTGCATGAATAGATAGATTCAAAACAAATTTACATGGTTTAATGTATATTAGATTTGTTCTATATATATGCATGCTTAATTTCCTAGACAAACTTAGTTTTGACTTACTTATTCATGTGTTTTATGTTTTGGTATTTTTAACAAAACATATTTTGGAATTAAAGTCAAAAACATGGATATATATATGTTTCATGTATATAGGATTATATCCATATACATCATGCCTAAATTTTGTTTAATATCATGTTTTTGTATTTGGATGAGTTTTGGACAAAACGTATTTTCTATTCAAAAATCCAAGTTTTTAGAAAATACAGTTTTTGGTTTTGGCAAAATTTCTATAACACAAAAATAGTTCAAAATATTTGAGATTTGTGTTAAACTTTTTAACACAAGTTTGTATTTCAATATAAAATGATAAAACTATTTTTGTGAAATTTTAGAGATTTTATGAAAATTTTTAAAGACATTAAAAACCAGTTTTTCCCTGAACTGTAGCTGCCAGGCTAGGCCGGTCGACCGTAGCGGTTGACCGACGTGCACGGATACGTGCACGCTGGCTGCCCCTTTAGCCGGTCGACCGCACGGTCGACCGACTGAGAGCAGGTTGCTCTCTGTTTGTTTCGGTCGACCGGACGGTCGACCGCCCAGAGAGCCGTTGCTCTCTGGTTCTGGGGACGGTCGACCGCACGGTCGACCGGTAGCTGCCAACGGTCAAAAATTGACCGTTGGACGGTCGACCGGACGGTCGACCGGTAGGTCATTTCTGGCAGTTTCTGCTGCCAACGGCTAGTTTTCCAAATGGGCTATAAATACCCCATTGGAAAGAGTTTTTCTATAAGATTTTTTGTGTGAATTTTTCCTGACTCTCTAGTGTTTTACAGCAATCAAAAGAAGTTTTTGGGCTTTATATTGATCAATCTATTTGGTGTTTTTGTTAGGGTTTGGAAAATCAAGAAAGGGTTTTTGGGAAAAGATTTTGATTCAATTTCTTCATCTTGGTTTCTAACTCTTTCCCAAAGATTTTATTTGAGTTTTAGATTTTCATTTCTTTGGTTTTCTCCACACTTGAGCTACATCTACTATCTCATTCTATAGGATCTTTGTGTGGGAAAGAAATTGTTTGTGGTTGTTGTTTAGACCACCAAGTTGAAAACCCTATCTTTGCTTGGCTTTGTGCCTTTGGGTTGTATCCCTCAAGTGGTGAGGTAATCCTTGTGTTGCTTTGTGCTAATCCCTCAAGTTGTGAGGTGATTGTTTGTTGGCTTGGAGTTGTGCCTCAAGAAGGAGGTTGTGTTTGTAAGGAGAGGAGTTGGGTACTCCTTGTAATTGTTATTGCCCCAAATCCTCGGTGGAGGTTCCCTTTGTGGGAGTCCTTTGTGGACAAGCTAGTGGACTTAAAATCCTTTTGGGTGAAGGCGGGGATGTAGAGCTGGGTGCTCGAACCTCGAAACATATCTTATTGTTTGCGCTTGATCCCTTGGCTCTTACTCTCTCTACATTGTGCCTTACATCTATTCATATTGTTCATTCATAATTATTTGCTTGGCTTGTTGGAGTGTGCATCTCTTGTTAATTGCAATTAGTTTTTAAATTCCGCATTAAGTTCATTAGATTAGCATAATCACCTATTCACCCCCCCTCTAGGTGATTTTCACTATCCTCACAGCTAAGAACTTCTTTAGCACTGCTCAGGAGTGGTGGAAACGTAAGCGAAGCTGTAATAGCTTCGTTGTTAGCACCCAGTGGTGCTTTGATCTTAACCTCGCTGGATAGCCAATGCTTAACTTTGTGAAGAGCTGAAATAGTCTCACAGTCAGAGACTATTTTAGCTTCGTATAAAGCTGAGTCAAGAGATTAATCTCTAGCCTCACATAAGGCTGAGTTGAATTTTTTAACCCAAATAGCCCTAACAGAGGCTGTATTAGGTTGTATGAAGACTTTTTAGTTTTGCATGAAGTGTAGATACACTAGTGCGAAGCTAATTTAGTCTCTGTTGAGACTGTATTAGACTCGCTTGGAGTCTGTTTACCCTCGTAGGAGGTTGTGATAGGCCCGCATAGAGCCTTATCTGTCTCAATGGAGACTTTCTTCCAAGTATTAGCCAGAGGGGCTCTGCTACAATGATTTTTCTGTGCTTGCGCACAATCAGGGGACTTGCACTACTCCCAGAGAGGAGTTGTTCAAATTTCTCTTGATCAAAGTGAATGATAAAGTTTCAGCAGTAGACCCAAGGTCTGAACGTCGCATTGCGAAATCACATTCTCAGCAGTAGAGAATGCACTTTCCAGTTGAGTCGCCATCTTGTTTTCCATTGAATTGCAACAAGGAGAAACTTATAAAAGTTCGAAGAGAAATTACAAGTAATAAAAAAATTACAAGAACTCTCTTCTTAGAGTTTCTAGGAAAGTGTGCTGGTAGGATTGTGGTCAGTGCGCGATCAGTTTGTCCTATTGACGATGCGATCGATTGAGTCTCAAACTCTACTGCCTAAGAATTTTTTCTCGCCTAGTTCTAAAATTCTTTAAGTATTGAAGATATAAGATATTAGCATCCTGAAGTTATCGTCAAAGGATTTGTGGAATTAATCTCTAAAATCTTGAAAGCTTAGATAATGATTCTCTTGAGATGAGATCTCTTCTCTTTCTCTAGATTTTTTTTGCTATCCAATGGTCAACCGTTGAAGCCATGAGCTCACCCTCAAAATGACCTATTTGTAGGCTATCAGGGGTGTAACTGCCCTTAAAAATCAGTAAAAGATGAACAACCTTAATAGCCTCACATGAGGCTAGACCAGGCCTGCGCGAGCCTAAAACGCTTCATGCGAAGCTAGAAACAGGCCCAGCGCGAGCCTAGGCTAGGCTATGCGCGAGCTTATGACAGTCGTTCTGGCTTAATTATCTCCGCTTAATGTGAGACATAGTGGGCGGATGTAACCGCCTACTTAAAGTGGCATTAATCCCACTAAAGTAGTGGAGTTAGCCCACTAATCTTGCTAGAGATTTGAACAAATCAATTGATGACCTGGAGAGCTCATAATGAAACAAAATAAAGCTTCAGACGAACCTAAGAGTTATCTCTCTGCAGAGCTATAAAGAGCTTCAAGCGAAGCTAAAAGTAGTTATCTATGAAGCTAGGAAGAGCTTCAGGCGAAACTAAAAGCTCTCTGCGGAGCTAAGAAGAGCTTTAGGTGAAGCTAAATGTTAGTTTTTAATAGAACTATGAAGAGCTTCAGCCGTAGCTAAAAGTTAGTTCTTAATAGAATTATGCCATGCTTTCTGGCGAAGCTAGCCATTTGGGCTCAGGCGAGGCAAAGTGTTGAGCACACTTAGCCTCATAGACATGCCAAGGCTATTTAAAGGTAATGCTTGACCTGCTGTTTGCTTCACTGGATGAGTAGGGTCCAAGTCACTAATTTGTCTATCAGGAATGGGCAGGAACTGGTCGTCAACTTGTCTGTGATTTGTCTTTTGAAAGTGTTGACAAGTTAGATATCATTCAGACCAGTTAAAGAGCTATCTCAGAGTTTTTTTTCTTTTAGGAGTGTCAACAAGAAGCTGGGAGAACAGAGTCAGCTCTAGCCTCACATGAGGTTAAGTTGGACTTTTTAGTGGTCCAACTAGCCTTAACAAAGGTTGTTTTACTCGCTAGTGCCTTCTAGCTTCCCAAAAAGATAAGATAGGCTCACACAGAGCCATTATAGTCTCTTTAGAGACTATAATAGGCTCACATTGGAGTTTGTTTAGCCTCATTAGAGACTGACATAGGTTTGCAGAGAGTCTTGTCAGTCTCAATAGAGACTGGCTTTCAAGAAGTAATCAAAGGAGCTTTGGATAAGGAGATATTCTTGTGCTTGCGCACGTTAAGGGGGCTTGTGTCGCCCACAGAGAGAAGTTTCTCAAACTTTTCTTGGTCAAACTGAATAACCAATGTCTCAGCAGTAGACCTGAAGGTCTGATTATCACATTACGACACCATTTTCTCGTTGGTGGAGAAAATAATTGTAACACCCCAATCCCGCAGGTACGGGGACGTTATCGCGACGTACATACGCGAGGTGAAAACAACCTCACGCGTACGTTAAGCCTCAGTACAGGACATAACCTCAATATACACAGGAGTTCCAGCAGGACATAAGTATAAGAATACCTGCAGAAAGGGGTGAGCGATCATAACAAATATATAAACAGGGATAAATAAGATAACAGGAACAAAGCATAAAGATACCTATAAAGGAATCCTGATGGTAAAGTCCATAAAGATACCTATAAAGGAATCCCGATGGTAAAGTCTACTATGTGAATCCAATGAACTAGCTGCCCGAATGATAACTCGGAAGCTGTCGCCGATACGGGCGACACCGGTTTGGCCGGATTTTCAATAAATTCAGAAAAATCCCTAAAAATACCTAAACGTAGATAATACGATTCTAAGACACAAGGTGAAAGCTGCATCTCAAAATACAACTCCATTTGGGAAAGAAAAATCGTAAAGCCGGTTATCGGTATCGGTCGATACCGACTACAAAGATTTTCCAAAATAATCCAGAAAAATGCCAGAAAATTCAGAAAAATCTAAAATATTAGAAAATAATTTTTGAAACTGAAATCAGCTCAATCGGACTACTACGAAGGTCAAATCAATTTTGTACGCCGTATCGCGTACCGATACTGTGATACGTACACCAGGGATCAGGGGGTTACATTTCTCCCCACCTTACACAAAATTACGTCCTCGCAATTTCCATTCAGGTGTGAGGAGAAATGTAACCCCCTGATCCCTGGTGTACGTATCACAGTATCGGTACGCGATACGGCGTACAAAATTGATTTGACCTCCGTAGTAGTCCGATTGAGCTGATTTCAGTTTCAAAAATTATATTTATTTATGTTACATTGAGTGATTGCTTTAGTCAATAACTCGTAGATAGGGGTAAAGCACTATAAATGGTAATTAAAAGATACTTCATTATAGCGAAGTTTATAAAATATACGTAATAGATGATTATATCTATTTCACGTGGTTTAGTTACATTTATCACATCACTGGACATTGTCACTTCATTACTGCTAAGTGTATACTGTCACTATGACACTGTCACCATTACAGACCCACTGATACACTCGACCAGTGATTGCATGTCAACCTCTGATACACTACACAGGACACTATCATTTCAGGTTCACGACCACTGTTCCATAGATACGTGACACTGATATTTCATGTGCTAGTATCACCATCCCATAGACAGTCTAATGCACTGAACGCACTAGACACCATTATTTCATGATACCCCTTGTACATGCCTCACCCTTACATACGTATTAACAATCATGACATTCTTGCTGCATGTTCGTGAACTATGGATATACAGATACGCTAGTACGCGGGATACCGGTATATGGATACTCTGTGCATGTCTGACCCTACTGTTATTTGTACTCACCGGACTACATGCATTCATTGTCTATGTATTCCATTTGCATGGATTATGGTTTATGGTATTGCTACATGGATATTCCTGAATTCCCGTTATATTGTACACTATTTAGATTACATGGATTATTGTTACATGAGTAGCACATCCTGTAACCCCGTTACATGATTATTTCCCGTCACTGATATTGATATTCCCGTTACTGGACATGAATGCTGTTGATATATTGTTTCCTGTTACTGATATGGCTACCCCCGTTACTGGACATAAGAGCTGTTGATATGCGACATGTGGGCTCCCACATCTATTGTTCCTGTTTTCCGTTATATTGTTCCCGTTTCCCGTTATATTGTTCTATACTATCAACAGAGCTCAGGTCCAGTTATCATGTTACCCGTATCATGTACTGTATTTATTCATTATATACTTGACATATCAGCTCATAAATTTAACTGGGGTATGGGGGAGACTCGACGGTTGATTAGATCTTATCGGGTGATGTACTGGATCCATATTGTTCTCCCACTGCAGGGGATGGTAGTGCTACCTACCAATTGCTCCATGAGCTCTCGTTAATTGATTATTGTTCCCCTCTTAGCGGAGGGCTCTGGTCTTAGCAGCCAGGGGTTTGATAAAGGCCGTGATCCCGGGTATGCACGGGATACACTTACCCGATAAGAACTCCTCGACCATAGGTTTCCAATTAACATAATAAAACAGTATACACAATAGTGACGTCGGGAACACTTGTTATTTGGTTACTCCCTCGTTTGGATAATGGTACTCGTAGGCCATGTCCGGATGGGTTCGACTGGAGTGCGGCTCCAGTATGAACTGCTAGTGGTATGGGACACTGGAAGAGATTGACTAAAATACCAGGTGGTACTGATTGTTATTATTGTATAAATCACATGACATGCTCTACTCATGTATATTATTGTCCCTTCGTAATTGTTACTATTGCTGCTATGTTATTCGCTATCATGTCACCTGTATATCATGTTACATTTTCTGATATTCGTTACATTCCATGTGGTACTATGCGATTCATGTACATGGATACTATGTATTGCATATGGTCTGTTTCCTGTATTCCTTGCAGACATCATGACTGTATATGCACGACACCGTATGATGGTTATATTGTATATGCTCACCTGCATGTTCATATTACATATGCCCACCTGCCTGTTCATATTGCATATGCCCACCTACATGTTCACTTATATCATGTCACCACTAGACAACATCATTTTATAAACTGGATACAACTATAGATCTGACCCGATGATAACCGGCAAGATAGTGATGATAATAAAAAATGACATGTTTATCTATTTCTGCTGCTTATTATATACTTATGATATGGTATCACTACAATAACATCATGTATTATATATTATTATCGTGCTTGTATTATTATTGTATCTATTACTGCCTCCTTCATTTTATCACTCACTAGGTCGCTTTCTGACGACCCTGGGTTTGCATGCCCAGGTTGGAGATCCGAGCTACCGTATTATCAGATAGTGCCCTGGAGTCACATAGGAGATTCCTCATCGAGACTCTTTATAGGTATCTTGGTAATTTATTTCTGTTATCTCATTTATCCCTGTTTTTATATCTGTTATGATCGCTAACCCCTTTCTGCAGGTATTTTTGTACTTCTTTCCTGTTGAACCCCTTGTCTATATGGAGGCTATGTCCTGTACTGAGGCTTAACGTACGCGTGAGTGTATTTTCACCTCACGTATGTATGTCGCCATAATGTTTCCATATCCTTGGGATTCTTGTACTTCTTTCCTGTTGAACCCCTTGTCTATATGGAGGCTATGTCCTGTACTGAGGCTTAACGTACGCGTGAGTGTATTTTCACCTCACGTATGTACGTCGCCATAACGTCTCCGTATCCTTGGGATCGGGCGTTAAAATAATTCCCAGTTGAGTCGCCATCTTGTTTTCTATCGATTTGTAAAGGGAAAACTTACAAAAATCCAAAAAGAAATTACAAGTAATAAAAAGAATATTACAAGTATTCTACTCTTGAGATTCTGAAGAAGTGTGTCGATAAGAGTCTGGTCAGCATGCGATCACTTTGTCCTTTTGACCACATTATCAATCGAGCCTTAAGATCTACTGCCTGAGAATTCCTTCTCTCTTGGTTCTAAAAATTTCTTGAGAGTGAAAGATTAGGGTATTGACACCCTGAGTTTATTCTTGAATGATTGGAGAATTAAGATTTCTGAATTCTTGGAAGTTAGAGAATGGTTCTCTTGAGATGATTTCTCTCTCTAAAAATTCCAACAAAAAGGCCTCTCTAAATTTCTCAGCCCTTTGCTTAGCCTCAAAATGGGCTATTTATAGGCCTTACAGGGGTGTAACCACCCATAGAAATTAGCAAAGACTGAAAATAGTCTTGAAAACCTCACATGCGAGGCTAATACAGGCTCTGCGCGAGCCTAGAAAGCTTCATGAGAAGCTATGTAGGCTCTGCGCAAGCCTACATTAGCCATTATGGCTTTTTTAAGAGGGGCACGATCCTCTTAATTATCTCCACTTAATGGGGAGATAATGGGGTATAGCAACCCCCTTAAAGTGGGCATTAACCACACTAATATAGTGGGAGGTTATCCTACTAATCTTGTTTAGAGATTTAAAATAGTCAAAATGACCTGGAGTTAAAACTCCAAAGGTTCTATGTGGAGCTAGCCCAGTGCAGTGCTTAAGCTCCGTGTGGGGATCGCTGCGGGGATAAGACTCCAAGCAGAGCTAGCCCACTGTGAGGCTAAAGCTCCACGCGGAGCTAGCTCGCTGCGGGGCTAAAGCTTCATGCGGAGTTAGCCATTAGCTGCTTTAGCAATTTTGGCTGAGTTTGGACCATCTGTTCAACTGTCTATGACCTGTCTTTTGGAAGTGTCGACCGGGGTTTGATATTGTATAGACCATCCTGAGAGATACCTAGGGCTTTATCTTTTAGAAGTGTTAACAGAGGGTAATGCTCAGCCTCTTAAGCCTGAGGAGGAGGATGTAAAAATCCTGAAGACCTCCGTAGGCCATAAACAAGTCGCTGAAGTCACCACAACTATGACTTCTGCTCTTTCAGGTAATGATTATAAAATTTTGTTCATATTTACTTATCATGCATAGCCTCTGACCTTAATTATTTTTTAGAGACATCTGCGGGGCTGCTCCAAGCATAGTTGCTCCTCCATCGGTGGATCCTTCTGGGGTGGACTACTTGTATCAAAAGATTCTACAGTCCAAAACCTCGTCGGCCTCTGCTTTAATAACACTGCTAGCATCAAAGGTGCCCGTGCCCGTGCTTGCGCAAGCATCAGAACCTGTTCTGACTCCTTTTACTTCTGCTTTTGTGCATGCTCCTCCAATGACAGTTATCGGCATTGTTCCTCTAGCTTCCACCACGATCACTCCATAGAGACGTCGTCTTCGACAGTTGCTTCCCTACCGAGTGGATGTGATCTTAAAGAAGAATTTATCACGGAGTTGATCGATAATTTTTACAACAACTTGAGATAGTGTCTGTTTGGTCAGAAAAATAATACAAAGTAAAATTTCTTTGAGTGGATGAAATATTACAACGAAATAATTCTGATTACAAAAGAGGGGAGAATATCTAGATCACCCCTTTGTTTAGGATTGGGTCTTGATGTGGCGATGGTGAATGATTCTTTTTCTTCATTGACCAGCTGAACGACAAGCTTCTCTCCGGGGTGCTCTAAAAAAATAATCAGGAAGGAACTCTGTAATTAACACACTAAATATTTAGAGTCCACTTATTTCTCCTTCCTTCTCTATTTGAATCTCTATGGTTGAAAAGAAAAAAAACTTTTAACTTGAGAATTCTCTGCTTAAAATCTCAGAAAAAGCCTCTCCCCCTTCATAGCTCTTGAGGCTATTTATAAGAGGTCATAGGGGTATAATTGTCCCTTAGAATCCTTCCATAATGGAGATTAACTCCCACATTATATGGAAGTTAATCAACCCAGTAATGGGGGTCAATTACAACAGAAACGCTGATCTCATGCTGGACGCGGACCTCGCGTTGTTCTGTAGACGTGACACTCAAAGTCCTTGTTGAAGTCAAAACACGAAGTTCTCAGGCACACGTTTGAAAAGAGGTACGGAGTTGCTCAGACCCGCATTTGAAGTGAGATGCGAAATTGCTCAAACCCGCGTTTGAAGTGAGACACAGAGTTGCTCACACTCGTGCTTAAAGTGAGACACGGAGTTGCTCAGACCTGCGTTTTGAAGTTCGCGTTTGCCCATGGATGCGAGGTTCACATTTTAGTTGAAACGTGACATTCGCGTTGAAGTGAGGCCCGTGTTTGAGGATTTATCTTTAATGATTTTTAGACAGCCAACAGAATCTCCTCCAAAGTTTTTGAAACTCCACAGTTGACTGGGACGTATTTCGGAATACTTTAGACTTCAATTTGATTTCGGGCTCCCCATGATTGGACTGGCAATCTTTCGAGATGCCCTGAGCTTGTTTCTGTCTGGATTCTGGTCTTCGTGAGTGTATTATTGAACAGCTTGAAGCCTCTAGAGAAGATCATCACAAGTATCTTAGAAACTCAGTCTAACACTTGTATGAGCTCTGGTTTGTTTGTCGGTGTACTATTGAACTGCTAGAGTTGACGATTCTTTTTCCAGTGTGTTGTTGTACTGATTACAGAAGCAGGGGCATACTCTTTTGTATGTGAGAGAATGCGACCCTCATTGGATTTAGACGCAATTGTCATATTGATCCAGGGCGAATGCGAACTTCAATGAAGGGCGACCCTTGTTGAAACGCGATACTCAAATGAAGTTGGGACACGACTTTCAATCACTTATTGAAATATGACTCTCAGTCATTATTGGAACGCGATTCCCAAATGATGTTGGGTCGTCATCTTTTGTTTGGTCTATCTTTGCAGGGGCTATTGCTACTGCTGAAGGTCACACTTCCTTAAATATTACAACAATGATTGAGGAACTGACCCAACTGGAGGGTACAGAAGTTCTCAAGATCAGTGTTAAGGACACTCCAGTGAGTAAATCTGGTGTGACGAGAGAGTCTTCTCATTTGGAAGATTTACCATCTCCCACTCCTCGACTTGGTAATATATTAAAATGTCTTGATATTCCTGCTTTTTAGCATTATCATCAACACTGTTAATTAAATGATTGTAGGAGATATTGTACTGGTCCAAACTTAAGAGTCTATTATCAGTGCCAGTACATGGAAGCATTTCACCCAAGTCTCGGCGGATAGAGCTCCCATGGTGAAGTCTACTCTAGAGGTTGCTACCCAAAAAGCCATTACAATTCCAACTTCTGAAGCTCTTGTGGTGACCTCGAAAATGAGACAACTTATAGCCCAACTTGCGCCTGTACTCCTAAGAGAGATGAATGCATCACCTCCACTTTATGAGAGCACCATCACCACTATTGTAGGGGTGAGCGGAGTTCTGTTATAGCTGAAATAGTCGACCAAAAACTGAAACCCGAACCTGAACAGCTCTAGTTCGGTCGGGTTTCGATTTTGGGTTCCAAAACCTGAACAAGATTGAACCGAACCGAATCTCTCACCCTATATATCACCCCCATCCAAGTTCAATTTAGTGAATCATATAGTTCATAACAAAAACTGGTGGAACCTTATCTCATTACTTTTAGCAATACTATTTTTTTTATATTGAACATGTGAAAGCTATGTTAAGTATACCATCACAATTGAGAATAATATTTATATTAAAATAGGTCTTTCTTTTACATTCTTGTCATTAAAAGTTAGTAATAATTATGTTAGCTTTGATATAAGAGCCCAAATATAGTGTGAAAGTTCTAGAACATGAAATTTTCAATTCACATTAAGGTTAGGGTCTTTTTCTTGTTTCTAATTTGGGTATTAAATTTTTGAGATTAGGATATTAAAGGATGATAATTTTGGTGATTAAAAAAATGCAAGAAATGATGGAAATATACGGGCCCAATCGAAAAAATTGAAAATCGAACCGAACCAAGTCGATTCGGTTCGGTTACTAAGTCTAATCATTCAGTTTGGTTTTGCAAAAATTAGCAAAAACCGAATCGAGCCGACTGATGCTAACTCCTATACTATTGTGGAAACCGGATCCGAAAGTGCTCTTCTGGCGTCGACACTAGTCACGGATATTATGGAAGAACTCATCCTCCAAATAATGGAGCAATTCTTTGTGACGATGAAGTATTGCGTCAAACTGGTACTCTCTGGGTAAAGTCCCTTCGAGTTTGGGCGATCACTTCTTGCGAACCAAATTGAAAATATCAAACAGACTGGAGGTTCTGATCGGGCGAAGGTGTATCAGGTGCTAGTTGATTAGCTAGGTACATATTCGTAAGATCTGAGGAACCTAGAGAGAATCAGTCCGGTATCTGATGCTCAACCGTGTCAGAGAACCTCCGCGCCAACCAAGAACGGGAATGGAAGAAGATTAAGAAGTGGATAGCTGAGTGTACCTATCATATTGATGATTCCAAGGTTAACTATCAGAGCTTAATCGACGACATCCATCAATCTGAAGTCATTTCCAAAACTGCTGAAAAATTTCATTGTAAGTGCTCGCGTGACGATCGCTAAGGCGTAAGCCTTAATTCAAGATCATGAGCTGAAGCTTGCAAACAAGAAGAGGAAGGTGGAGGTGCTTGTGACCACTAAGCATCGGTGCAAAAGAAACTCAATGACCACTCTTTTGAACTGGAAGCTCTCCGTGCACAACTAGCCTCGAAGAAATTTTTGTCAGAGTAGAAGTTGAGGGTCCAGGCTCTGGCTAAGGTCGAGAAGGCACGTCAAAGGGATATTCAAAGCTTTAAGGAAATAAAATCTCTCCGTAAGGGAGAATAACTTTTTGTAACACTCTATCTTATTGAAAAAGAGGGTGTTTGTATCACTTTTTACAATCTTGTTATGAATAATAAAAGTGATAATTTTACCTTCATCTTGTTTTTATTTTCTTTTTGTGTTTGAAAATCAGACAAACAAAAGCGATTGAGTTTGATTGCTAGAGGTGACGATTAACGTGACAACTCAAAGTTTGATAATTCTGTTAGAGAATTTGAGAAGGTTACTGTCAGAGATGCGATGTTAACTTGACAGGGGTTGAATTTGTGATTTGGACGAATGTTATGGACTTGTTATTCTATTGATGAGAATAACAAATGGAGTTTGATCCACCGGGGATTTATGAAAATTTTACTGTCAGAAGTATAATGTTAACATGAAGGCTTGAATTTACAATTTGAGCAAATTGAATCATTAGAGGTGTGATACTAACTTGACAAGAATATATGTGCTAAAGGTATGATATTGACTTTGTTGGCCCAGAGGCCCTTCACCTTAGTTTTGAATATAACTAACTTATGAAGATTAGTTTGCTAATGATCTTGTGTTTAATAAGTTTCAAATATTGATCGAGATCTTAGTAGAGATTTGACTTCAATAAGAGATTCACAGTCAAAGTGTTGAAGCAAACAGGTGTTGATTCAAGAGCTCACATCACAACAATCGCATCAAGCTCTATAAATCAAGTTTGGATCGAGTTGGCTTGGAGATAGGGATAGACAAGGAGACTTGTCTCTAAGTCTGTTTAGTTTTAATTTAGATCTTGTGTAAAGATTGATTAGTCTTGATATGCTCAAGTTCACAGACACACACACACACACAGGCACAAGTTTAATAGTTCTAGTTTTGGTTCAACCGTTTTGGATTTTCAAGAATATATCTTTCGTTTTCATGAACAGATAGAATCAAAAGAAGTTTACATGGTTTAAATGTGTATTGAATTTCATCCATATACAATATTATTTTATATTATAGAAAAACTTATTTTGATGATTCTTATTCATGATTTTAAGTTTTGTTTTTATCAAAACTCAGTTTTGGATTTAAGGTCAAAAAGATAGATATATCTTTTGTATGTGTATTGGATTATATCCATACATATTATGCTTAAAATGTATTTAAATATCATATTTTTGTATCTATACAAGTTTTAGAGAAAACATATTTTCATTTCAAAGTTTAGTTTATGACAAATACAATTTTCGGTTTAAAGCTTAATTTCTACATCACAAAAATAATTCAAATGTTTTTAATATGTGTTGAATTTTGATCACACATATTTGTACTTCAAATATTTATAAAAACTTTTTTGTGGATATTGTAGGATTTTATTGGATTTTATGGGTATTTAAAAGCCAACTTTTCAAAACCTAAAATCCAGTCCTGAGTCTGCTAGCGGTTGACCGACCGATCGACCAGACCAGAGCTCGATCGAACGGTCAGTCAACCGATGTGCACAGATACGTGCATACTGCCTTGGACTTGGGCCGGTCGACCGCACGGTCTACCGATCCAGAGTGCTTGCTCTCTGGATCTGTCCCCGGTCGACCGATCGTAGAGTTAGTTCTCTGGTTCTAGCCTCGATCGACTGGGATGTCGACCATTAGGCAAGTTTTCCTGGGGGGTCGACCGAACGATCGACCGGTAACCCTAACGATTAGAAATCTGACCGTTAGGCGGTCGACCGACATGTCATTTCTGACATGTTCTGGACCCCAACAGCTATATTTTCAGACCCTATAAATATGGGTCCTTTGAGGTCATTTAACCAAGATTTTGAAGAGCGAAATTTCTCCACTTCTCTAGAGCTTTCAGCAAGTTTTTAAAAGAAGTTTTTATGCCAAAACTTTTATCTTTTATTGTTTCAAAGTTTTGAAAAATCAAAGAAAATCTAGCTTTGGGAATTTTAGTTTTTGTTCTTAAATTTCATATCTATCTAGAAGCTTTTTCCTAGTGTTTTCTTTGTTGTTTCTTTTTCAAAACACTTTGTTTTCTCACATACGTGAGCTATCATCTCAAATCTATCTTTAGAATTTTTGTATTGTGAAAAAAATTATTTGTGATCTTTTGAGATCACCAGGAGAGTTTGTGATCATTGAATCACCAAGATTGTATCTTTTTCTTTGCTTTGGCTTTGTGTCTTCCCTCTTGTGTAGAGGTGTTTGTGTTGAGAGAGAGGAGTTGTGTACTCTCGATGTTGAGTTGTAATTCTTCGGTGGAGGTCCCTTTTGGAAGATCCTTAGTGGATGTTGAAAATCCTTCTGTGTGAAGGTGGGGACGTCGAACAGTGGCTCGAACCTCGAAATATATCTTGGTGTTTGCGTTTGATCCACTATCTCTCAACTCTCTCTTATATCTTGCATTGTTTTACATTGCTCATATCATATACATGCTTGGTATTGTTTGTGTGCCCATACTAGTGTTCAACCAAGAGAGCTTTTAAAGCACCTCAACTCTTAGTCAAGAGAAATCTAAAGGAGTAGTTCAAGAGCCCTTCACGGGAAATTCGGGCTCACTCTTGGTTACATATAGTATGTTAGAAATTAGTGTTTTAATTCCACATCATTTGTTCTATATTAGCTTGTACACCTATTCACTCCCCCTCTAGGTATACTTACAATTGGTATCAGAGCTAGCGCTCCTGATATTCGGTTTAACCACTTAGGAGTGAGATCATCATTGCTAATCTAGATTTGATTTTGCACACATATAGTTTATACACTCATAAATTTTCTTTCCCCTCTCATGTATGATATTTCCAACATCGATATGTGAAATTTAAGATGAGTGCTTATCTTAAAGCCCTAGATTTGCATGTTTATCTTGCCACTAATAAGAAATCTTATCTTGGTAATGACAAGTACCTTGAGGCTAATACAAAACTATGGAGGCACTTAGGCACACACTTAGTAAAGATCATATTTTTTTGATTTTTCATTATGATTCTGCTTTTGCAGTGTGGAACACATTTACCTCTCTCGAGCAACAAATGATAAACAGTGTGGAGGGAGAAGCTATTGTGAATGAGTCTGACGAAGCTTACTATATGGTCCAAGAGATTGACTCCCTTGAGGTATATTCAGATACTCATGTAGATGATAGTGTTAATTCTTCATGTGATAATAATACTATAAATGCTCATACTTTGAATGAAGAACTATCCATGTTTTGTGAAAACTTGCTTTTAAAGTATAAAGTTTTGAAATGCAAGAGTTTTGATTTAAAAGAAGAATATAAAAATTTATTTTCAAAACTTGATTTAGTTTTATAAGAGAGGGTTAAGATTTCAAGTGAAAAGATTTCTTGAAAACCCAACTTGACCTTGTCTTGAAAAGAAATGGATTTTTAAAAAATAAAAATAATTTTGATCTTGTTTTGAAGAAAAATGAGGTTTTGTCTTCAAAGCTAGATTTTTTTTTAAAAGAGAACAATTGTTTGAAAAACAAAATTGTTTTGATTTCTAAAGAATTGGAATGCATTTCTTTAGAAAATATTTCAAGGAAAAATGATTTTACTTCCCATTCTTGTCATGCTCCTATTGATCATCTTCTCATGATAAGAATAGTGCTTTCTCCACATGTTCTTCCATTGAAAAAGATATATATTCTTTGAAGAAGAATTTAATTATTTAGGCTCCACTTTGAGCCAATGTGCCATGAATCACACAAGATTGGAATTCATATTTCGTAAGAAATATGTTGCGAAACATGATCCACATATGCATGCACACCCTTCACGGCATACACATGCTTCTCATGTTCACACACACAACACATTCTATGCTAGAATGTACATTTGTACATATTGTAGTCGCACGGACTACCTTGTAAAATTTGTTATGATAGAATAAATATTTTCAATTTTGCAAATAAGTTTTTTTGGGTTAGGAAAGGTGCTAACCCCCATGAACCCAAGAAAGTTTAGGTATTAAAAACCACTCCTATTATATTTGATGTAGGTGTGGGCTCTCACACGACGTGAGAGTATCGGTACCTTGATGGTGGATGCGATCCGTACTGAAAGATCATATTTATTGATGCACCACTTTCAAGTGATATTTGGTGGGAGGACCACCATGGTTTGGAGATATAGAGTTAGCCCTACCGATTTTGATAACTATCTCTTACTCCTTATTTATGTTTACATGCTTTCGTTGTTAAAATTTAGCATGTCTTGATTTTAATGCTCATTATATTAAATGCAATGTTAATTAGATATGTGATGTACATAAATAGTCTTTGAGATACACCCATGTTTATATGCATTCATATTTTTGTGTTCTTTCTAGAGTTTAGCTATTGTGTATATCCCAGTTCAACTAGCACGTACATTTACCCTAATAATTATATTTGCTTATGTTTTGTGCTTCATGTTTTGATTATTTATTTAGATGTAGTTTTCATTAAAATTTGCATTTATACTTGTACAATTAGTGAGCCACATTTGATTATTATGTGTTTGTGCTTTATTACACATTTATACTAATTAGATATACATGTATAATCTAGTTTTGATGATTCTTATATTTACATTTGTTTTCTCTATTTTTATACATGTTTTATGTTTTGCTTCATGTATATGTTAATTTTATCCAAAACTTTAAGATATACATGTCTATCGTAGAGTCACTTGCTTTTCATGTATTATTCATTTATGGACTCGTTCATATTTGGAATATGTATGTATACTTTTAATTTTGACAAAACATACATATACCTTGAAGCTTGTTTAGTTTTTGATGAAAATTACATTTTTCATAGTTTCATGTTTTTTTATAAAAGGAATTATCTGTTTTAATAGAGCTTCAATGTCTTATTTCTATGATTTTGTTGATTACATGATTTTTGTACACTCAATATATCTTTTATTTACCCATGGTTTTTGATTCATTAGCCTATATGAGCTTTATATATTTTTGAGTGTCGATTCTCATATAGTTTTCATATATTATGAAATACATATTTGTCTTATTCCTTACTTAGAGGATTTCGTACTAGTTTTAAAATTATCATAAAACTAGTTTCGTATTCTTCAATTGGTAGAGTTTTCAAATAGGTTAAAATATTTTCAAATCATATTTTTGAAAACCCCTACCATCTAAGGGTGGTTGGATGGGCGACCAAGCCTTGTACACCCCTATTGAATATCTTTTCAAATATGTGCATGATAGGGCGGTAGGTATGAGTTATACATGATCTTAATGAAAATTTCTTTTTGTACACTCATATTTATTTTCTATATATATACATCTTAATTTCAATTGATATTATATTACTCTGATCATACAAACATATAGATATATTTTTCTTGTGCTCATTTTACAATGTTCATACATTTTTTTAGCACAAATCGATTTAATGCTAAGCTTAATGATAATTGGTATCTTTACAAGCTTATGCATAGTTTTTATTAGTATTTCCATAAAATGGGAGAAAAATTCTTATTTTATCTTTCAATTGGTTTTATTTTCAATTGGTATCTTACTCCCACTCTTTATGATGAAAAATATTTTATTTTGGTATATGCAAACATTTTCAATATTGGTATTAATAATCTTGAATTGGTATTATTCTCAATTTGGTATCTATATTGCAAAATAATTTTAGTATTTCCCTAAAAAAATTTAGTTTTTTTACTTTTAATTGGTATCATGTCTATCTATTGATATCAATTGGTAAAAAGATTATTATATTTTCAATTTGTAAAAGATTGTTTCACCTTCAATTGGTTTCTTTCAATTGATTATTTTTTATTGGTATCAAAATTTTATTTTAAAATATGTTTATTGGTATCACATCTTCAACCTCAAATTCTTCTTTCCTTCAAAATATGTTTTGTTGGTATTGTTTGTTTGTCTTCACTTCTTTATTGATGAGTGACAAAAGGGGGAGAAAGATGTGTAATTATATATGCATATTTGATTAATTGTTTATGCGCGCGCGCGCACACATTTTGGTATCTTAAGTTACATTGCATATCTTTATTATTTTATTCATATGCATGAGTTAATGGGGAGCTTCTACGAAGCCTATTCTTAATTAATGCATATATAACCTCATAAGTTTTTTCATCATCAAAAGGGGGAGATTATTGGTCCAGAGGCCCTTCACCTTAGTTTTGATGATGACTAACTTATGAAAGTTAGTTTGCTAATGATCTTGTATTTAATAAGTTTCAGATATTGATCAAGATCTTAACAGAGATTTGACTTCAACAAGAGATTCATAGTCAAAGCGTTGAAGCTAACAAGTGTTGATTCAAGAGCTCACATCGCAACGATCGCATCAAGCTTTATGGATCAAGTTTGAATCGAGTCGGCCTAGAGATAGAGATCGATAAGAAGACTTGTATCTAAATTTGTTTAGTTTTAATTTAGATCTTTTGTAAAGATTGATTAGTCTTGATATGTTCAAGTTTACATACGCACACAAGTTCAATAGTTTTGGTTTTGATTTAACCGTTTTGGATTTTCAAGAATATATCTTTTATTTTCATAAACTGATAGAATCAAAAGAAGTTTACATGGTTTAAATGTGTATTAGATTTCATCTATATACATAATTGTTTCATATTATAGAAAAACTTATTTTGATGATTCTAATTCATGATTTTAAGTTTTGTTTTTATCAAAACTCAGTTTTAGATTTAATGTCAAAAACATAAATATATCTTTTGTATATGTATTGGACTCTATCCATACACACTATGCTTAAAAAGTATTTAAATATCATGTTTTTGTATCTATACAAGTATTAGAGAAAACGTTTTTTCATTTCAAAGTTTGGTTTATGAAAAATACGATTTTCGGTTTAAAGCTTAATTTATATTTCTCAAAATAATTCAAATAGTTTGTAATATGTTTTGAATTTTGATCATACATATTTGTACTTCAAATATTTATAAGAACATTTTTTGTGAATTTTATAGGATTTTATTGGATTTTATGGGTATTTAAAAGCTAACTTTTCAAAACCTAAAATCCAGTCCTAAGCCTGATGGCGGTGACCGACACAGTCGACCGGACAAGAGCTCAGTCGACCGGGCAGTCGACCGTTGTGCACAGATACATGCACACTGCCTTGGCCTTGGGCCGGTCGACTGCACAGTCGACCGATCCAGAGAGCTTGCTCTCTGAATCTGGCACCGGTCGACCAGACGGTCGATCGACCAGAGAGTTAGCTTTTTGGTTCTGGCCTTGGTCGATTGGGTGGTTGACTTTTAGATAAGTTTGCCTGGGGCGCTCGACCGAGCGATCGACCGGTAACCTTAATGGTCAGAAATCTGACAGTTTTTCATTGGACCGACAGGTCATTTCTGACCTGTTCTGCTCCCCAACGACTATATTTTAGACTCTATAAATATGGGTCTTTTGAGGCCAATTTTAACCAAGATTTTGAAGATTAAAATTTCTCCACTTCTCTAGTGTTTTTAGCAAGTTTTTAAAAGAAGTTTTTGTACCAAAACTCTTATCTTTTATTGTTTCAAAGTTTTAAAAAATCAAAAAAAATCTAGCTTTGGGAATTTTAATTTTTATTCTTAAATTTCATATATATCTAGAAGTTTTTTCCAAGTGTTTCTTTGTTATTTCTTTTCAAAACACTTTGTTTTCTCACATACTTGAGTTATCATCTCAAATCTATTTTTAGGATCTTTGTATTGTGAGAAAAATTATTTGTGATCTTTTGAGATCACCAAGAGAGTTTGTGATCATTGGATCACCAAGATTGTAACTTTTTCTTTACTTTTGCTTTGTGCCTAATATTAACTTTACAAGAATTCGTATTACGATATAAGCAATTTTGGTTGGAGGTGTGATATTAACTTGACCAAGGAATTTAGCGATTTGAGCAATTTTGGTAAACTTATCTTTCTATTGAAGAGAATTAACAAGTTAAAATTCTATCTGCTGGAGAAATTGAGGGAAATCACTGTTAGAGGTATAATGTTAACTTAACAACAGGGTACGCCAAGGGTGTGATATTAACTTGACATTGCGATTTGAGCAAATCTTGTTAGTCTGTCATTCTGCTGGAGAGAATAACAAGTAGGGTTTGATCCACAAGGGATACATAGGAATTTTTACCGTCAGAGGTGTAATGTTAACATAATAGGTTTAGTCTGTAATCATTTCGTTGGGAAAATAAATACAGTTTGTGGTCCTACCATTCAATGAAAGAGAATTGGTAAGGAATTTTTGATGGGGATTGTGGGATTGACCTCCGTTAGGATTTTTAGCAAACGCTCAGTTATCAACGGATTTGGTATGCTTTTACCAATTACTGTTTGATTTGGCTAGCCATGCTGTTCCCCTCAGCTAACAGGTTGTCGAGGATTTTTTGTTGGGCTTAAAAGCCAACTGTTTCCTCTATCCTTTAGCTGTTGGACGCGTTGGATTATTTTGTAACTTTAAGCAACGTAATATACGTCCTGGTTTTCACTTCGCGGATGAGTTGGGGATTAAAGAAGTGGATAGAATTTCATGAGGACTTTGTCCAGATATTAACCTTCCTCGTGGAGTCCTCTCTGATCCTCATTCGGTCACCACACTTTGACGTGAATGTAGAAACAGTAGAAAGGTTTCGCAAATATACGTCACGAACCTTCTTCAATAAGTTTGACTTGATAAGCCATCAGATAAACTCATTCAATCATCTCATGTGACTACTTAGATGCCTTATCGTTGGGTCAAGCTTCGATCAATCGAACAGGAGAAGGAAGGCATGCCACCATTACATATGAAAAAGTCTGGCTAGATAAGCCATCCTTCTGAATCAAGAGGAATAATAAGAAAGAAGAGTGCCTAAAACTGTTGCTTAGGCATGCTCGACTTCAAATATGACCTATTCTTCTCAACTGAAGTTGGGTGCATGTCTATATACTAAAGAAGAGTGACGAAGCTAAAAACTTGATATTTTGCCTTTATCTTTTCTTTGATGTTTACATCAACCCAGAGGCCCTTCACTCTAGTTTTGATGATGATTAACTCATGTAGTTATAGTTTACTAATAATCTTGTGATATTTAGTTTCAGATATTTGATCAAGATATTAGTAGGTGATTAGCTTCAACAAAGGTATTTTGGAGCTTTCACATGATGATTCAAGAGCTCGAGCATCAAGTTCACATCTAGCACTCGTTTGGAGTCAAGCTCGACGGATCACGTTTGGATTGAGTCGACTTGGAGAAGAAGTTTTACAAGAAGACATCAATTTATTTAGTTAAGATTTTGTTTAGATCATTGTAAAGATTAGATAGTGTTAGTATGCTAAAGTTCACAATACACACACTTGTTTTTAAGTTTATTGGTTTTTGGTTTTCAATTTAACTAATATTGGATTTCATGTCAAAAATATAGATATAATATCTTTCATTTATATTTGATTCTATCCATGTACAATATGCTTCAAAGTTGTTTAAATATCATGTTTTTGTTGGCTCAAAAGGTTACACTCTCCATTTGTTTAGAGTTTTGATGATAACAAAACGCTTAAGAGCTATATTGGTACTAATAAGTTTGTTCAAGATGAGTTTCAGGTTAGTAATATTTTGAAGGCCATTGTTTAGCTTTTGCAAGACTTTCTAGGTTCATAGAGCAAATAAGGCAAATGGCACAAGAAGGAATGTTCATAGAAGAAAAGGATCTAGCATGACATTGCATGGCTCAAGACTTCAGTTTGGTTCAAGAGACTTCATTAGTTTTGTTTTTAGTTTTATAGTTTTGTTAAAGAATAGTGGATAGTTTGAAGCTCAAATACACACACATAAATTCAATACATTTGGTTTTTGATTGAATCGGTTTTGAATTTCAAGTACATATATCGGGTTTGAACCAGTTTTAGTTCTGCTGATTTGCTTGACACCTTTTTACTTTTCTTATCATAACTTTTTATTCTTATATTCAAATAATATGATTCAACTTGTATTTCAAAGATAACTTTTAGATATAAATTTCTTATTCAATAATCATTTTCATATTCAAATTTTAAAGATGTCAAATATTTGGTTGAACTCTGTTCTTATTCTGAAAACAGCTTACAGTTTCTGTTTTGACACCTATCAGTGTTTTATTGATAACTTTTTCATCCAAACTGATATTGAGTTGATTTTAGTTGCATTAAAAAGAAGACTTAAAGATTTACAAATTATTCTTATATATCTTATTCTGAATTCGAACATTTGCAGCCTAAAAAATGTGCTCAAAGTTGATCAATCTGCCAGATTGGCAGTAATGGCTAATTTTCTGGAGGCTGAATTTTAACATGTTTTCAAAATGTGTTTAAGTTTAAATAAAACGTGATTAGCTGTATTAGAGGGTCAATTTCTTCCTCTTATATTCAGGTAAAACTTTTTAATGCTTACTCTTCCTCAATCTTATATAAAGGGGTCATTAGGGTAGAGGTTTTCACAACAAGCATTGGCAAAAATATTCAAAGTTTTCAAAGGCTTTCAAAAGAGTTTGGTCCTTGGTTTTTGTGCTGAAGAATCTCTCATCGCTGAAGTTTTATTTTCTAAACTCTCTGAATTTCATTTTCTTTTTCCACTTAAAATATTTGAGCTTCAATTCTAACCATTGTTCTACAGGGTTCTTATAAGGGAAAGAGGCTTTTGCAAAAGAGAGTTTGTGGTCTTTTGATCACCAAGAAGTACTTGTGTTCGAGATTGTGGAGTTGGGTACTCCGGTGTGATTGTAACTCTTTGTGAAGTTATTATGGTTAGAAATCCTTCTGGGTGAAGGCGGGGATGTAGAGCTGGGTGCTCAAACCTCGGAAAAATTCTCGGTGTTTGCGTTTGGTTTACTTGCTCTTATCTCTTACATTATATTCTTTGCTTAAATTACTTGCTTGTATGTAATTGCAATTAATTTTTAAATTCCGCATTAAGTTCACTAGATTAGCATTATCACCTATTTACCCCCTCTAGGTGATTTCAATTGGTATCAGAGCCTACGCTCCTGATATTAGGTTTAACCGCCTAGGAGTGAGATCTTGGTTTGCTAGTCTACATTTGCATTTTCATTTGCACACATTTAGTTTGCACTCATGGATAGCCCTCCTATGTTTGACTTTTCTAGACATGATATTTGGAAGGCCAAGATGAGTTGTCATTTAAAAAGCGTAGGACATCTAGTTTATCAAGCCACTACCAAAGAATCCTTCCTCAATGATAGCAAGCATAGAAAGGCCAATGCATTAGCCCTTAAGACACTTAGAGCATCTCTTAATAAAGATCTATTACATGTATTTGCTCACTATGATTCAGCCTTTGCAGTTTGGAGCATCTTGGATTCTCCCGAGCTACCAAGGATCATCAATAAGTTGAGGAGATCTAGGAGAGACAAGTCCGACGAGCATTGCCTCATGGTCCAAGGGAATGACTCCCTTGAGGTACAATCGGAATCTCAACTAGATGATAGCTCTAGTTCCTATTGTTATGGGTGTTTAGAAGTTCAAACTTTAAATATGGAACTTGCTACAAAGCTTGAAATTTTTTTAGAAAAACATGATCTTTTGAAAAAGAAAAATTTTGAACTAAAAGAAGAAATGAAGGATTTGTGTTCAAATTTTGAATTGATTTTGCAAGAGAAGGAAGAGATTGCTAGTGAACGTGACTCACTTAAATCTCAACTTGACCTTACCCTAAAGGAAAATGAATTTTTGAAAAACAAAAATGATTGTGATGATGTTGTGAAAATAATGAGATTTTATCTTCAAAATTGGATTTTATTTTAAAAGATAACCATTCTTTGAAAAATGAAAATTATTTCATTACTAAAGAATTAGATCTTGTTTTAAATAAAAATAAATCTTTGAAAAAGGATATAGATAATCATGTTTGCCATGCTAGTTTAGCTTCTTCATCTAGCACATCTATTGCATGCTCCACTTTATCTTCAACTATTGAAAATGATATAAATATTTTGAAGAAAAGTGTTGATTGTTTGGGCTCCACTTTGAGCCATTGTGCCATGAACCATACACGCTTGGAATCCTTGGTTCAAAAGAAACAAGTTCCATCTTTTCATGCACACCCTCCACGGCATACACATACTTCCCACGGTCACCACCATCACATGTATGCTCATGTGTACACATGTACACATTGTGGACGTAAGGGCCACCTTGCTAGATTTTGTTATGATCGTATATATTATGAAAATTTAGCAAATAATGTTGTTTGGGTTAGGAAAGGTACTAACCCCTATGGACCCAAAAGAAAATGGGTACCAAAGACCACCCCTATGGTTTTTGATGTAGGTGTGGGCTCTCGCATCACGTGAGAGTGGCGATACCTTGAAGTGGATGCGTTCCATGCCTAAAGAAAAACAATTTGAATGCATCACTTTCAAGGGGAGTTTGGTGGAGAGGACCACCATTGGTTTGGAGAACTAGAGAGGTGCCTTCATCAGTTTTGGTATCAATCTCTAACTCCCATTTAAATTTGCATGTTTTTTTTCATGTCATTGATTTATAACATGTCATGTTTTATTGTTCATTATGCCTATGCCATGTTTATTAGAATAGTGATATATTTGTTAGTTATTTGAGACACTCTTGTTTAAAATGGACTTATATCATTGTGTTCTTACTTTGTTTTTATAACTAATATGTATGTCCTAGATCTAATGTACATGCATATACATAATGATCATATGAATGTTTATGATTTTTGTTTAATACTTCATGTTTTGATTAGTATGTTAAATGCCATGATTATTAGACCATTGACATGCATGTATAGCTTTTGAGTTCACCCATGTTTATATTGACACATATGTTGTGTTCTCACCCTTGTTTAGCTATCGTGTCTTTCATAGTTCTAATAGCATGTGGATTTACATAATGATTGTTTTATGTTTGTAATGATGATTTATGTCCCATTTTATGCTATATGATTTGATTAATTGTTTAGATGTTAGTTTTCATTAAAACTAGGATATATACTTGTACATATTATGGGCCACAAATAGATCATTATATGTTTGTACTTGAACGCTCTTTTGTACCCATTAGGTGTGCTAGTATAGTCTAGTTTTGATGATTCATGCATTCTAACTTGTATTCCCTATTTTAGATATGTTTTATGATCTTGTGTTTTAACTTCATGTATATGTCTATTTTGTCAAACTTTAAGATATACATGTATACCCTTTGAGTCATTTGCTTTTCATGCAAATCGTTATTATGAACTTAAATTGTATTTAGGGATATGTATGTATACTTCTTATTTTGTCAAAACATACATATGCCATGAAGTATGAATTGGATTTAATCAAAATTTAGTTTTGATGAGTCTCATGTTTTCATGTTTAAAGGAATACCTTAATTGAGCTTGTTTTTATGATAGTGTGTTTCACATTACACTTGTACACTCTCCTTATTTGATGGTTTCTCATGATTTTGTTTTCATGAGTATGATATGTGCTATATAGATTTTGAGTGTTTTTAGTGCCATGTGATTTACATGTGTTTCATGAAAAACAAGTTTGTTTTATTCCTTACTTGAAGGATTTCGTACTAGTTTACAAGTTTTTCCATTTAACTAGTTGCTATATTCTTCGTTTTGGTAGAGTTTTTCAAACATACTTTATGCTCAAATCTATTTTTGAAAACCCTACCATCTAAGGGCGGTTGGTTGGGCGACCATGCCTTGTATGTTATTATTGAAAATCATTTTAAAACATGTGCATGAAATGGGTGGTAGGTTATATGAGGTATACACTTGATCTTATTATTGTTTCAATTGGTATCATTGGATCGTTTCAATTGGTATCAATATTGACATTCTTTTTGTATACTCATATATGTTTAATTTGTACTCAATAATATCACAAATTTTAGTTTTGCCAAACTTGATTTTTAATGAATATCATATTTAAATTGATTAGTTTTCAATTGGTATCCTAAGCTTATGCATCATTTTAGTTGGTATTTCATAAAGGGGGAGAAAATTCGTATTTTATCTCTCAATTGATATTTGGTTTACCTTTGTTTTCCACTCCCATACTTTATGATGAAAAATGATTTAAATGAAAATTAATATGGATTTTAATTTGGTATCATATGAAAAATACTTACAATTGGTATCAAGATGCTTATTTGTTTACTTTCTATTGGTATCAAGATGCATGATTTAATTGTTTATTTACAAAAAAGGGGAGAAGTATTTTGTTGTTTTTATACTTCGCTTATTGTTTTTGTTTTATTAATAACAAGAATTTTTATATATTGATTATCTTTCAATTGGTATCATGATTCACTTATATTGATATTTTTTTTTGGAAGAATATGTTTTATTGCTTACTTGGACCCCTTTGTTGATGATTGACAAAAAGGGGGAGAAGTATTTAAGTTTATATGCATATTTATACAAGAACATAGTTTGGTTAGTTTGATTTTTTATTGGTATCAAGAGCATTATTTCAGAACATGTTCATGTAAAGATTTATTTTAGTATTAAAAGCTTGTTTTATGCATATCTATGCATTGTCATTATTTATTGGTTGTTTCCTAACCCTTTTTGATGAATGACAAAAAGAGGGAGAAGTATTGGTGATTTCATGTTTTGGTTTCATATTTTGTACATGTTCATATTTTGTACATGTTTATCTCATATATGTATATGTAGGTTTCATGTTTTATACATATTCATATATGTATACGCTTTCATGTTTTATACTTGATAAAAGAGAGTATCATTTGAGGGGGAGTTTTTATATCCCTTTTATATCTTGATAATATAGCCTATTTGTTTTGTCATCATCAAAAAGGGGGAGATTGTTGGCCCAAAAGGTTACACTCTCCATTTGTTTAGAGTTTTAATGATAACAAAACACTTAAGAGCTATATTGGTACTAATAAGTTTGTTCAAGATGAGTTTCAGGTCAGTAATATTTTGAAGGCCATTGTTTAGCTTTTGCAAGACTTTCTAGGTTCATGGAGCAAATAAGGCAAATGGCACAAGAAGGAATGTTCATAGAAGAAAAGAATCTAGCATGACATTGCATGGCTCAAGACTTCAGTTTGGTTCAGAGACTTCATTAGTTTTGTTTTTAGTTTTATAGTTTTGTTAAAGAATAGTGGATCGGTTGAAGCTCAAATACACACACATAAATTCAATACGTTTGGTTTTTGATTGAATCGGTTTTGGATTTCAAGTACATATATCGGGTTTGAACCAGTTTTAGTTCTGCTGATTTGCTTGACACCTTTTTACTTTTCTTATCATAACTTTTTATTCTTATATTCAAATAATATGATTCAACTTGCATTTCAAAGATAACTTTCAGATCTAAATTTTTTGTTCAATAATCATTTTCAGATTCAAATTTTAAAGATGTCAAATATTTGGTTGAACTCTGTTCTTGTTCTGAAAACAGCTTACAGTTTCTGTTTTGACACCTGTCAGTGTTTTATTGATAACTTTCTCATCCAAACTGATATTGAGTTGATTTCAGTTGCATTAAAAAGAAGACTTAAAGATTTACAAATTATTCCTATACCTTATTCTGAATTCGGACATTTACAGCCTGAAAAATGTGCTCAAATTTGACCAATCTGCCAGATTGGCAGTAATGGCTAATTTTCTGGAGGCTGATTTTTAACATGTTTTTAAAATGTGTTTAAGTTTAAATAAAACGTGGTTAGCTGTATTAGAGGGTCAATTTCTTCCTCTTATATTCAGGTAAAATTTTTCTATGTTTACTCTTCCTCAATCTTATATAAAGGGGTCATTAGGGTAGAGGTTTTCACAACAAGCATTGGCAAAAATATTCAAAGTTTTCAAAGGCTTTCAAAAGAGTTTGGTCCTTGGTTTTTGTGCTGAAGAATCTCTCATCGCTGAAGTTTTATTTTCTAAACTCTCTGAATTTCATTTTCTTTTTCCACTTAAAATATTTGAGCTTCAATTCTAACCATTGTTCTACAGGGTTCTTGCAAGAGAAAGAGGCTTTTGCAAAAGAGAGTTTGTGGTCTTTTGATCACCAAGAAGTATTTGTGTTCGAGATTGTGGAGTTGAGTACTCCGGTGTGATTGTAACTCTTTGTGAAGTTATAGTGGTTAGAAATCCTTCTGGGTGAAGGCGGGGATGTAGAGCTGGGTGCTCGAACCTCGAAAAAATTCTCGGTGTTTGCGTTTGGTTTACTTGCTCTTATCTCTTGCATTATATTCTTTGCTTAAATTACTTGCTTGTATGTAATTGCAATTAATTTTTAATTTCCGCATTAAGTTCACTAGATTAGCATTATCACCTATTCACCCCCCTCTAGGTGATTTCAGTTTTTATATTTACATATGTTTTGGAAAAATCGAATTTCCATTTCAAAAATTCAAGTTTTGAAAAATACAAATTTTGATTTATGGCAAATTTTCTATCTCACAAAATGGTTCAAATTGTTTGAAATATGTGTTGAATTTTTGTCACACATATTTGTATTTCAAAGATATAATAAGAACTGATTTTTGTGAAATTTATGTTATTTTATGGGATTTATTTGATAATAAAAGCCAAGCTTTTAATCTCTATAAAATGGACCAGGCTGTCTGCCGGTCGACCGGACCTGTCGACCGAGGCAGAAGTCGGTCGACCGGTCTGGTCGACCAACGTGCACAGAACGTGCACGCAGCCTGTGCTGGTGGGCCGGTCGACCGGGCGGTCGACCGTCCAGAGAGTCTGCTCTATGGAAATGGCCCCGGTCGACCGGCCCGTCGACCGGCAGAGAGATGCTGCTCTTTGTATCCAGTCCCGGTCGGCCGGGCGATCGACCGGAGGCACAACGGTCCGAAATCTGACCGTTGGGCCGGTCGACCGGGCGATCGACCGGAAGGGCAAAACTACCCTTTCCTGCTCCCAACGGGCAGAATTCTTTTGGGGCTATAAATACCCCATTTCTTGGCTGTTTTAAATAAGTTTTTCAAGAGTAAAAATTCTCATTCTTTCTAGTATTTAACAGCAAGTTTTCAAAAGAGTTTTGGATTTAAAATATCATTCTTTATTTGTTTTTAAAGTGTTGGAATTTCAAAGAAAATAGGGTCATTTGGGAATTAGTTTTTGATCTAAATTTCTATATCTATTTGGAGATTTTCTCAAGTGATTTTCTTTGTTCAAAACACTTTATTTTCTCACACTTGAGCTTATCTATCTATCCGATCTATTAGGATATATTTTGTAAGAAAAATTAGTTTGTGGTTGTGGAAACTACCAAGTATTGTAAACCCTCCTTTATTTGTGACATCCCTCTAGTGAGAGGTGATTGTATTGATTTCTCTCTAGTGAGAGGTGATTGTGGAGGTTGTGCTTGAATCCCTCTAAGTGTAGAGGTGATTGTTGGTGTGTTGCTAAGTGCCTTATCCCTCAAGTGTGAGGTGATTGTTATTTTGGCTTTGTGCCTATCCCTCATTTGTCAGTTTGATATTGTGTAGGCTTTGTGCCTTGCCTCTAGTGAGAGGTTGTATTTGTTGAGAGAGGAGTTGTGTACTCCCAAGTTGTATTTGCCCAAATTCTAAGTGGAGGTTCCCTGTGTGGGAAGTCTTGTGTGGACGCTATAGTGAAAATCCTTCTGTGTGAAGGCGGGGACGTAGAGCTGTGTGCTCGAACCTCAAAATATATCTTTGTGTTTGCGTTTGATCCACTATCTCTAACTCTCTCTTATATTATGCATTACATCATATTCATATCATATATATGCTTCGGCTTGATTGTGTGTTATACTTGTGTTCAACCAAGAGAGCTTTATATAGCACCTCAACTCTTATTTAGAGGAATTTAGAGGAGATAGTCCAAATCCCTTCACCGGGAATTCGGCTACACTCTTTGGTTACACTTAGTTTTGGCTACGCTCTTTGGTTACACTTAGTGTGTTGCAATTAATTTTTAATTTCGCATTATTTGTCATTAGATTAGCCATACACCTATTCACCCCCCTCTAGGTGTACTTTCAAGTGGTATCAGAGCCTACGCTCTTGATATTAGGTTTAACCACCTAGGAGTGAGATCTTAGTTGCTAATCTAGTGTTGCATTTGCGCATACTTGTTTACACGCACTCATGAACTATATGACTCCTCCCATATTTGATACTTCCAACATTGTTGTTTAGAAGGCTAGGATGTCCATGTACCTGAAAACCCTAGGTTTGCATGTTTTTCTTGCCGCTATTAAGAAATCCTATCTTGGTAATAGCAACTATATAGAGGCCAATGCACAAGCCCTAACGGCACTTAGAAGCACGCTTAACAAAGAATATTTATCTATGATTTCTCATTGTGATTTCACCTTTGCAGTGTAGAACATGTTGACCTCTCCCGCGCTCCAAAAGACGAATCATGTGGAGATGAAATCTAGTGGAGGAGAATCTGAATAACATTGCTATATGGTCTAAGGGAATGATTCCTTTGACGTAAATTCGGAAACTCAACTAGATGATTGTGCTAGTGCTTCTGGCGATGATCATATTGATGCTGATGCTTTAAATGAAGAACTTTCTATTGTATGTGAAAAATAGCTTGAAAAATATAAAGTTTTGAAAAAGAAAAGTTTTGCATTAAATAAAAAAATGAGGATTTAATTTCAAAACTTGATGTGTCTTTGCAAGAGAAGGTTAAGATTTCTAATGAAAGAGACTCATTGAAATCCCAACTTGAACTTCCTCTAAATGAAAACAAAATTTTGAAAATAAAAATGATTGCAATGATGTTTTGAAGAAAAATGAGGCTTTATCTTCAAAACTTGATTTTGGTATAGAAGACAATGAATCTTTGAAAAACAAAATTATTTCTATTTCAAATGAATTGGATTTGGTTTCTAAGAAAAATATTTCTTTGAAAAATGATATTGACACACATGTTTGCCATGCTTCATCATCTAGCATACCTATTGCATGCTCCACTTCTTCTTCCAGTATTAAAAATGATATTTGTGTTTTGAAGAAAAGTGTTGATTGTTTGGGCTCCACTTTGAGCCAATGTGCCATGAACCACACACGGTTGGAATCCATGTTTCGCAAGAAACAAGTTCCACCTATGCATGCACACAAACTAAGGCATACACATGCTCCTCACGTTCACATTCATAACCCAATGTATGCTCATGTGTACACTTGTACACATTGTGGACGTAAGGACCACCTAACTAAGTTTTGTTATGATAGAGTACATGATGTAAATTTAGCAAATAAATTTGTTTGGGTTAGGAAAAGAGCTAACCCCCATGGACCCAAAAGAGTATGGGTACCAAAGACCACTCCTATTTTATTTGATGTAGGTATGAGCTCTCACTTGACGTGAGGGTGATGGTGCCTTGAGGTGGTTGCGTTTCAAGCTTAATGGTGACCATTTTGGATGCATCACTTTCAAGGGAAGTTTGGTGGGAGGACCTCCTTAGTTTGGAGCCTAAAGATTTGCCCTCATGATTTTTGGTAACGATCTCTAAACTCCCATTTAGTTTTCATGCTTTCATAATTAATTTTTAGCATGTTTTGATATTTCATGATTATTATGTTAAATGCTATGAAATTTAGATTTGTGATATACATGTATAGTATTTGAGATACGCCCATGTTTATATGGACCCATATTTTGTGTTCTCACCATAGTTTAACTATTGTGTATATCATAATTCTAAATCATGTGCATGTATATATTAATCATGGCTGTTTATGTTTTCATTTTGCACTTCATGATTTAATTACATGTTTAGATGTAATTTTCATTAAAACTTGTGTGTATACTTGTACAACTATTGAGCCACAAATTGATTATTATATGTTTGTACTTGGTTGCTCATTTGTACCCATTAGATGTACAAGTATAACCTAGTTTTGATGATTCAGGCATTTTGACTTGTATTCCCTATTTTTAGACATATTTTTTCATGATGATATGTTTTTAGCTTCATGTATATGGTAATTTTGTTAAAACTATTGGATATACATGTATAACCGTGAGTCATTTGCCTTTCATGCAAAATCTCATTATAGACTCAATTGTGTTTGGATATGTATATATACCTTTAGTTTTGACTAAACATACAAATACCTTGAAGTAGATTTAGTTTTGGTGATTTTTCTAGGAATTTCATATTTAAGCTTAATTGCATATTTTCATGACTATGTCTTTTGCCTATTTCCATGACTATGTCTTTCACACAAAACTTGTACACTCATATTACTTGATGTTTTCTCATGATTTTATTTTCATGAGTATTATATGTGCTATATAGACTTTGAGCGTCATTGGTTGAGTGATTTTCATGTTTTATAGATATGTTATTATTTTATTTCTTACTTGAAGGATTTCGTACTAGTTTACAATTTTATCATATAACTAGTTGCGTATTTCTTCATTTTGGAAGAGTTTTCAGTTATGCTAAAATTATTTTCAAACTTATTTTTGAAAACCCCTACCCATCTATGGGTGGTTGGATGGGCGACCGTGCCTTATATGCTCAAATTGAAAATCATTTTAATATGTGCATGAATAGGGTGGTCTTTATGAGTTATACACTTGATTCTCATTATATTTTCAATTGGTATCACAATTTATATTTATTTTGTATACTCATATTTGTTTCTATATATGTATGCTTCAACTTCAAACAATATCAATTTAGATTGGTATTTACATTTTCATATATATGTGTGTGTGTGTGTGTGTGTGTGTGTGTGTGTGTGTTTTGATCGTGCTTACTATATCTCTATATTTTTAAGCACAATTTTGCTATGCTAAGCTTGATTTAGTCCTTAATGACAATTATTTTTCAAATTGGTATATTACACAAGTTTATGTATCGTTTTCATTAGTATTTCATAAAGGGGGAGAAAATTCATGTTTTACCTTTCAATCGGTTTTTTTACAATTGGTATCTTACTCCCACTCTTTAAGTTGAAAAATGGTATTTGTTAATTGATATCTTAGTTTTCAATTAGTTTCCTACGCTCCTAATGAAAAATATTTTCAATTGGTACATGTTTCATTTTCAATATTGGTATCAAGAATATTAAATTGATATTATTCTCCATTTGGTATCTCTATTGCAAAATAATTTTAGTGTTTAACCAATAAGGATTGGTTTATGTTTTTTCAATTGGTATCAAAAGTGTAAAATATTTTCAATTGGTACAAATTTTTACAATTGGTATCAAGATTTCCGATATATTTATAACTTTCAATTGGTATCAAAATTTTATTGGTTTCTTCAAAATGTTTTGTTTATTTTCAATTGGTATCATAAATTAGTATCATGATGTTTCGATGTACACCTTCTTACTAAATTGATATATTTTTTAATTAGTATCATAATGTTTTAATGTGTATTGCTTATATGCAAGAGAAGCTTAACATTTTCTCTATATATAGATTCATATTGAGTGTGTGTCATATTGAAGTGATTCACCTTTCTTTGGTATGTAGTACATGTGTGTAGTAGGAGCTTCACATCTCCTTTTATACATTGCATATTATGCTTTATGTGGTTAGGGTTTAGTCATCTCTTTTCATATAAATGCATGTATGCGTTGACACTCTAAAAAAGACAAGATTCCTAACTGGCCTGAATAATGTCTAACTTGTTGACATTTACAAAAGACAAGTGGTAGACAAGTGGACGACTAGTTTTTACCCATCTCCGAGGGACAAATCAGCGACTTGGACTCTACTGATCCAGTGAAGCAGACATTGAGCCCAGATTGTCTTTGAAGAGACCTAAGCAGGTCTAAGATGCTAGGTTAGCTCAACACTTAGCATCACATGAGCCCGAGGGGATAGCCTCACCTGAGAGACTAAGTTTGTTCAATTTCGCCGTGAAGCTGTTCAAAGCTCTATCAGTGAGCTAACTTTCAGCTTCGCCTGAAGCGCTCAGTTAACTCCATAGAGAGTTAACTTCGCTCGAAGCCACACGCAACCACGCAAAGGGATGGTCGGTAGCTTCGCCACAGATGTTTATCCAGCTCCGCTGAAGAGCTTTCTTCTGACTTCGCCAGATGCTCCTTCCAGCTCCGCTGTGAGCTCGACGCGGCAGCTCCGCTGCGGGTCTTTCATGGTCACTTTTGACCAATTAAATCTCCCGATGAGATCATATTTATTCAAGATCAAATCTAATCGAGATCAAATCTGAGATCAAATTTGGCAGTTATTTACCATAATCTCTTGACTCTCTTGAAACAAGTAAGAGGATCAGGGGAGATCTTTCAGTTATTTGGAAAGAATCAAAACAGATCAGGAGATCGACGCTACCTACTATTCCTAGTTTCGCAGAAGCTGATTCTAGCATCGCGGCAAGGCTACTTTCTAGATTTAAACAGATTGACTCATTCTATTTTCAGACTTTCAAGAGACAATTATACCCCTGCTCTCCCTATAAATAGCCCACCAGGGGCATACGAACACACACGCACAGAGAGAGAGGCTGAAAAATAAAGGAAAGAGACGGCTAAACAGAGATCTATTCTCTTACTTTCAAGAATTCAGAGGACTACTTCTCTAATCAGGGTGCTAATACCCTAAGATCCTCCTCCCTCTCAAGGAATCTCCGGAACCAGGAGAGAAGAAATTTCTAAGCGGAGGCAGTTTGAGAAGTAACAAGAGGGTTCTACCAACCTTCTGTTCTCAGATTCCCCGAACTAGGCGAGAAGGGAATCCCGTCAGGCAGCAGACTGACCGTCTGATCGATCGCATCGTCAAAGGGATAAAGTGGTCGCGCGCTGACCAGACACCTATCGGCACACTTCTCCAGAATCTCAGAGGAGATCTACTTGTTATCTTTTTATTGCAAAAGAATTACTTGTAATTTAGCTCTTCGATCCCTTTTTATAAGTTTTCCCCCTTTGCAAAATCTATGGAAAATAAGATGGCGACTCCGCTGGGGAACGAATTCTCCACTGTTGAGAATCAAGTGTCGTAATGCGACGAACAGACCTTCGGATCTACCTCTGAATTCAAGAAAGTCGGTGTAGCTACAGCCCCTCTAGTTAAATCTTCGAAGCAAGTCTCTGTGAAGACGGATAAGGCTCCCTACGAGCCTACCACGGTCCTCTGGCGCAACAAGGAAGCAGGCCCGCAATGCAAGGGTCAGAATCTTGAGCCTGTTACCTTTGAAAACCTTGTCGTCCACTTCGACCAGGAAAAATTTGAAGAACTCCTCTCTGGAGGTGGTCTAATGCTCCATGCACGTAAGCATAGAAAGGTCTCGATGGCCAAGGTTTCAGGGCAGAAACCGGAAGCATAATCCTTCTAACACCTCCCAGCCTCGCGTGTGGCTAGTCAGGTTCCCTGCGAACCTAAGTCTCCTTTTTCAAAGCAGATATGGAGGCCAAAGTAGAAGGCTCTGTATGAAGCCTCAGGCGTAGCTATGCCACAAGTTCGTCTCTCTCGCGAAGAAAAAGGCAAGATGCCTGCCTGCTTCGTCGAGACTGTTAGCTGCGAAGTTACGACGATGACCATGCCTTCACCTAATTCAGAAGCAGTAGCTCCTCACGCCAGCCTCGTTCTTATGAGCGAAGCTACTGATGGTATGCCAAACACAGTACCTCAGGGTACGTATGATGTTCGCAGCCGCGAAGCTGTAACCAAAACACTGTTGGCCCAAAGGTTACAATCCCCGGGTCATGTGTTTTGATGATAACAAACCATATAAAAGCTATTTGGTACTAATAGAAGTTAAAGAATGAATTTCAGGTTGATACAGGTATTGATGGCTCAAGAGTTCTCAAGCATGGGATATTATGGTTTAGCTCAAACGTTATTCAACATCAACTATTAGAGACTTCTGCTTGTAGACTCATATAATTTATTTTGTTAAAGAATAGTATATACGTTTGAAGCTCAAATACACACACACAAATTCAATATATTTGGTTTTTGGTTTAACCGGTTTTGGATTTCAAGTACATATATCGGGTTTTGGATTTGAACCAGTTTTAGTTCTGCTAATCTGCTTTACACCCTTTTACATTTCTTGTCATAACTTTTTATTCTTATATTCAAATAACATGATTTAACTTGAATTTCAAAGATAACTTTCAGATGTAAATTTCTTATTCAATAATTATTTTTAGATTCAAATTTTAAAGATGTCAAATATTTGGTTGAACTCTGTTCTTGTTCTAAAAACAGCTTACAATTTCTGATTTGACACTTGTCAGTGTTTTATTTATATCTTTCTAATACAAAATGATATTGAGTTGATTTTAGTTGCATTAAAAAGAAGACGTAAAGATCTACAAATTATTCCTAATTCTGAATTCGGACGTTTACAGCCTGAAAAATGTGCTCAAAGTTGACCAATCTACCAGATTGGCAGTAATGGCTAATTTTCTGGAGGCTGATTTTTAACATGTTTTCAAAATGTGTTTAAGTTTAAATAAAATGTGGTTAGCTGTATTAGAGGGTCAATTTCTTCCTCTTAAATTCAGGTAAAACTTTTTCTATGCTTACTCTTCCTAAATCCTATATAAAGGGGTCATTAGGGTAGAGTTTTTCACAACAACAAATTCAAAGGTCAAAAGTTTTGAGTTTTTTGAGAAAGAGCTTTTGTATAAGTTTTGGGGTATTATTTTCAAAAGTTTTCTGAAAGTTTTTAGTTTTTAAAATGTCTCTTATATTTTTATATCACTTACAAAACCTTAAGCTTCAATCTTATATATTATTCTCTAGGGTTTTTGTAAGGGAAAAAGGTTTTCAAAAGAGAGTTTGTGATCTTTTGATCATCAAGATATTCTCGTACTTGTGGCTCCACTACCTTTATACTAAAGGAGTGTGATTGAGGAGTTGGGTACTCCGGTGTGGTTGTAATTCTTTGTGAAAGTTATAGTGGTTGGAAAATCCTTCTGGGTGAAGGCGGGGACGCAGAGCTGGGTGCTCGAACCTCGAAACAAATCTCTGTGTTTGCGATTGGTTTACTTGCTTGCTTCATATTCATTTCTATATTTACTTGCTTCATATTCATTGCTATATTGTCGATCAATACTCACACAATAAGATTTCATTGCGCACCTCAAGCTCTTATCTAGAGGAATCACGAGGAAGGAGTTTAGAGCCTTCACAGGGTATTCGGCTTCTAATCTTGTTTCGGGTGATCGTTGCATCATAACATTTTAATTTGTGCATTGATTAGAATTATCACCAATTCACCCCCTCTCTAGGTGATTTCAAGCACCGCAGTGTGCTTCGTTCCCCAGTTCTTCAAGTATTAAGCTCGCCCTTTACAGCAAAGCTAAGGGATTGCCCCTAAGTGCTGATAGCGGTGCTTATGCAGCTTCAGCGCCCAAGGGCATTTCCAAATCTTTTAGCCGCAAATTTAGAGCCAAAGCACTATCTAGGGCTAATCACCTTCGCAGTAACATACCGGATAAAGCACCACAGCGTGCTTCGCTCCCCAGTTCATCAAGCACTAAGCTCGTCCTTCACAGGGGAGCTAAGGGATCGTCCCTAAGTGTTGACAGCGGTGCTTATGCAGCTTCAGCACCCAAGGACATTCCCAAGGTTCTTAGTCGCGAAGTTAGAGCTAAAGCACTATTTAGTGCTAATTACCTCTGCGGTGATGAAAAGAACAGGGCATCATTTTATGCGCAATCCAACAGAGCCTCTGCGCTGGATCGTTTAGGCCTAACTGGGTCTCACTTGCAGAAATTCTTGACAAGAAAACGGAAGTCAAAATTTTTCCAAACTTCTCCCTCCTATTGTCAACAAGTGGGATGTCAGTTGTGACAGTCCACTCAGTCCATTGCCGGATAGGACCAATCCCCGCTACTCCTCCAGCCCGACGATCAGTTTTTGATCGACTGTCGGTTCAAGCTTCAGTAAAACATCGCAAAAGGAGTGTACGCAAGATTTACCCTCTGCATCCGTTAATATGATCGGAAGGGGACGAGAGCTGCGTAGGGGCGGACGAGCGTCGCATGCCACTCCCTCCAGTCTCCAGATCCGGATTATAGTCCAGGCCCTGGTGAAGTCTTGGTACATGAAGAAGTTGTCTTCCGAAACACCAGATCTAGGGTTGCAAAACCCTACAGTTATGAACAGCCATCTTCCTCAACTGCAGTAACCTCACCAGAACCAATGAAAGGATTAGTCCAATGGTCTGATGAGGAGGTCGAAGACAGCGGGTATGCCTCTTTGGCAACAGTCAGCTCAGTACGAACGGATAGAGTATCAATGAATATGGCTGATAACGGTAATGATGACCTTCGTCGACGGTTGGAAGCTCAGGAGCAAACTTCCAAGACCCAGCAAGAAGCTTTGAACAACATTCAACAAATGCTCGCTCAACTTCTCAATAACCGGAATAACAATGATACCGGGAGTAACCATGACGAGGAAGAACATCATAGCAATAAACAACCAAAGACGCAATGAACAACCAAAGACTGAGAAGTCAAAGGAGAGTTCTTCTTTAGACACTGAAGTTCTTAAGGGCATCCAGGCTCAGATCGCATCCCTAACTCAGAGGGATGAACTAAAGAAAATAGGGGCAGTCCGTCTTTACCCGCTAGAATGGGATTCAGTACCATACACACCAAAGTTCAAACCACCAACGTAACATACTTATGATGGTAAGATCTCGCCAAACCAGCAATCTACTATTTTCAGTCTCAGACCGGTAATGTTATAGACAATGATGCTATCATGGCCAGACTGTTCATTGGCACCTTAAAGGGAGCATCATTGACTGGTTCCGAAGCCTTCCCCTGGGCTCTTTCAATTCTTGGATCGACCTAGAAACTCGATTTCTTTCTCATTTCTATGAGGAGATACCGAGGTAACCATGGACAAACTCCTCTCTACCATACAGAAGAAGGGCGAATTTGTCCGAGACTATATTGAGTGATTCAGAAACTTGTCTTTGATGTGCCCAGCAGGGATGCCATTACCCATGCTCTTACAGACGTGCAGGCACAACTTCTTAGACCAAGTAGAAATTCGCATGGGAGCTATCAAAGCTCATACCTGGAAAGAAATGGTCGAGCAAGCTGAGATAGCTGAAAAGTCGACTAAAAAGTTTGAACCATCCACCCCTAAAGGCAAATGGGGTATGAATAATAAAGGACGTGGCGATATGGCACAGTTTTCTCAAGCCAAAGGGAAAGAGACTATGTCCGTTGAATTGTCAGGGGACATTCTGTCAAAGGTCAAGAAGAGCGGGCTTCAATAGTCAGGAGTCTATGTTTCCTCCGAAATAGTACTCCTTCAAAGACGAACACACAATATTCCATTTACTCCACAAAGGGAATAAATTGAAGTTGCCGGATGCTCGGTATCCTAATGAAATAGGACGCACGAACGATCCCAACTATTGCCTCTTCCACAGGATGGTTCATCACCCTACTGATAAGTGCTTTGTCAGAATTCAAGTTTTAGTCGACGCCAGAGTTTTGACTCTGAAATCAGAGCAAAAGAAAGTCACTGCAAACATGGTGACCCTCGAGTTCGACAAAACCCCAAAGGTCACAGTTCCTAATGGGACTTATCCAATCCCTGCACCACGGCTGGAAGTCAAGCATCCTTCAGCTAAAACTCAAGAGAATAAGGGTCTTGTTCCCTTGACACTGGAGATAGGGGAAACCATGTGGATACACCCAGACCTTGTCCAAGACGAACAATGGAATCCAAAGAAGTCCAAGACGAAGGGCAAATCTTGTAATGTCATCTCCATCCTGCCAGACGATGACAATCTCACATCTGCTTCTCTCAGCGATTCTGAAGGGGAAAAACACGCTTGCACGACGCAAGCTGATGTACCTCAGCCAACAGGTACTCGATCCAGAAAATCATACTTAAAACAGTATGAGAAAGCTACTGACGAGACACAACAGCAGACGACGTCAGTACAAATACCAGCACCCGCTTCGGTTCCAATAAAGGGAAAGGAGAAGCCAAAGGAAGTCCGGTTCGACCATGTCCTGAAGAAGCCTTCAGGCCCAGGGCTTGACATGCCCTTTCGTTTTGACATATTGGCCCAGCTGGCTAATATCCTAGCTCGTATTACCATACACGAGCTCCTTCATCTCTCAAAAGAGACAAGAGAAGCAGTCAGAGATGCACTGGCTAATTCAGAATCATTCCTGACGTATATGCCAGAAATCCCTAAAGATGACGCTCAGTCTTTTTGCCCTGAATGTCATCATGCACAATCAAAGGTACCTGCTATTACCTTCACAGCGGAGGATATGCTTCTCAAGGATAACAAGCACGATTGACCTTTGTACTACACCGGATACATCAGTTCAACATGCATTGAAAGGGTACAGGTTGATCCGGGGTCTGCACTCAGCATCATCCCCAAAAGGCTCCTCTACTTCCTCGGCATACCACTATATAGGTTGTCCGCAATCACTAGAACAATATACGATTTTAATGCCAGGAGTAGTCATCCACTTGGGAAAATTCGTGTAGCCCCCTGATCCCCGGTGTACGTATCACAGTATCGGTACGCGATACGACGTATATTATTGTTTTGACCTCTGTGGTAGTCCGATTGAGCTGATTTCAGTTTCAAAAATCATTTGCTAATATTTTAGATTTTTCAGAATTTTCTGAAAATTTTCCGAATTATTTTGGAAAATCTCCGTAGTCGGTGTCGACCGATACCGATAATCAGCTCTCCGATTTTTATTTCATAAACGGAGTTGTATTTTGAGAATCTGCTTTCACCATATGTCTTAGAATCGTATTATCTACGTTAGGGTATTTTTGGGGCTTTTTCTGAATTTATCGAAAATCGGGCGAAACCGGTGTCGCCCAATACCGGCGACATCTTCCAGGATTTTTTAATTTGCAAACTGGATTAAATTTCATCTAACTGTTTTCACATTATGTCTCCAGATAATATTCTCTATTTTCTGTAATTTTTGGGCACTTTCGGAGCTGGTCAAATATTGGGCCAATATTATAATAATAAAATATTATTATTTTTTAAATCTTTCTTTTTCTTTCCTTTTCTTCTCCCTTCTTCCACACACTTCCTTCACCACCGCCATTCTCCACCGCCTTCTCCCCCCTTTAAATCCTCTCTCTCCCCTAACTCTCTCTTTAATTATCTAAACCCTCTCTCTCGCTCTCTCCAAACTCTCTCTCTCTCTCTCTTTCTCTCTCCCCAATTATTCTCTCTCTCTCTCCTCCTGATGGAGCTCTGACCCATGCCCGCGGCCGGTGGCCGGCGTGCCACCGCCGCGCCCCCTGGCCACGCGCCGCTGGCGCCGTGGGCGCCCCGCCCGGGGTTGCCGCGCCCGGCCCGGCGCAACACCGGTGGCCGGCGCCCCCTCCGGGCGCCGCCCCCTTCCTCCCCTTTTTCTCCTCCTCCTCCTTTTTCTGTAACCACTCCCTCCCTCTCTCTTTTCTTCTCTTTCTTTTCCTCTCTCCCTTACTCTCTCTCTCTCACTCCCGCTCTCGGCCGGCGCCCGAACCGCCGCCGGCGGCCGGGACCGCCGCCGGCAGGCCGGCCGGCCCGCGCAGGAGCAGCAGCAAGCTGCTGCTGCCTGCTATGATCTCCTTCTTGGGTTTGGGTTCTACCCAAACCCAATAACCCTATTGAGTTAAAGTGAAACCCGATAACCCGTTAACCCTATAAACCCACTACCCATTTAACTTAAGTTAATTGGGTATGTGTTGTGGATCTGGACCCGACCCTTTATGAGCCCAAACCCGTATCCAAACCCAATAAAGGTAACTTTGCAGGAAACCCCCTGTTACATTTCAGTATTTGCATTTGAAATATTGTTATTTACATATTTAACCCATTTCGGTTACTTTTTGTATTCGTGCAATATCCGGAGCATCCGGACTCCGATTTGGACGATTCTGGATCCGTTGCGATCGTGGGAAAGAGAGCTACCTTCCCATGGCCAGTTTGTGAGTGTTTTTAGTTTATAAATTATATTTTATCATGCTTAGTGATATGCATTGATTGCCTTATGTGACAGATATTGATTAGGGATAAAATACGGTAACGATTAATTATTAACTGGTAATGATTGGACAGTCATTGTAATAGGAATAACCCAGAAGATTGTTAGGTATTTCCTGATTTAATATGAGGTAATAATAGGAACTATAACTACTGATATAGACAACTCGGACACAGTCATCATACCTGCACAGGCACTGACACTCGGGCCACTATGTCACCATCTGCTTGGACACTATTATGTCATGTATTGGATCACAGTTAGATAACTATCGTCACATGTATACTGATCCATGGTATTCAATAACACTACACTGTCACTAGATATGACACCGGCATTGCATGCACTGATAGTACCTGTACATGTATTCCCGTTGCACAAATACTATGACACTGTCACCATTACAGACCCACCGATACACTCGACATAGTGATTGCATGGCAGTCTTTGTTACACAACACGGGACACTGTTATTGCATGTACATGTTACACAGATACTATGACACGTCTCACGTTCGTATTCATGTGCACCACTTCACGGCATACTGTCATTTCCTATACCGTTATCATCATTACATGGATTCTCGGCATATCACTGTTACACATGCATGTATGGTTTCTTTATTCTTGTCATATGGATCCCTGTTCATATTACATATATTATTGTTCCATATTATCCCCGTATTCCTGTTATATGATTGTTTCCCGTTACTGATATTGATATTCCCGTTACTGGACATGAGCTGTTGATATGCGATGTGTGGAATCCTACATCTATTGTTCCCATTTCCCGTTATCTTGTTTTGTGCTATCAACAGAACTCATGTTATGTTATCGTGTTACAGGTACCATATCCTGTACTTGTTTCTGATATACTGTATAGTGAAAGATAATAAAGAGAACTTGGGTATGGGGGAGACTTAACGGTTGACTAGATCTTGTCGGGTGGATGGATCCATTGTTTGTCCCACTGCGGGGGACGGGGTAGTGCTGGCTACCATCTGTTACTCATGAGCTCCCGTTTCCCGTTATTGATTTAGCTCATTGAGATCCTGTTACATGTTACAGCCTTAGCGGGCTGGCCCTGGTCTCAGCAGCCAGGGATCTGTTTAAGGCCGTTGTCCCGGGTATGCACGGGATACACCCACCTGACTAGAGCTCCTCGACCAGTTGGTTTCCAATGAACATAATAAAATGATATGAACAATAGTGACGTCGGGAACACTTGTTATTTGGTCACTCTCTCGTTTGGATAATGGTACCCGTAGGCCATGTCCGGATGGGTTTGACTGGAGTGCGGGCTCTAGTATGAACTGCCAGTAGTATGGGACACTGGAAGAGATTGATTAAAATACCAGGTGGTACTGATTGCTACTATTGTATAAATCACATGACTTGTCTGATACATGTATACTTATTGTTTAGTTGTGCATGTTCCTGTACCTGATCAATTCGCCGCTATCATGTTACCTGTATATGTTGTTACCTTACCTGTTTCATGCTATACATTCTGTGGTGGCATCCTACTCATGTACATGTATACTCTGTATTGCATATATTCAGTCTCCTGTATTCAGTGCAGACATCATGACTGTCTATGCCCGACACCGTATTATGGGTATATTGCATATGCACATCTGCATGTTCACTTCTATCACGTCACCACTAGCATGTACAACATTAGTCATGATATAAATTGGACACGACTATAGACATGACCTGATGATAACCGACTAGGTAGTGATGGTATTAAAAGATGACATGTTTATATATTTCTACTGCTTCGTATATGCGTATATATGGTATCACTATTACAACATCTTGTATTATATATTTTAATGTCGTGCTTGTATTACTATTGTATCTATTACTGCCTCCTTCATTTTACCACTCACTAGGTCGCTTTCTGATGACCCTGGGTTTGCGTGCCCAGGTTGGAGATCCGAGTTACCGTAGTATCAGAGAGTGTCTTGGAGTCATATGGGAGATTCCTCATCGGGACTATTCATAGGTATCTTGGTGCTTTATTTCGGTTCTCTTATTTATCCTCATTTTTCATATCTGTTATGATCGCTGACCTCTTTCTACAGGTATTCTTGTACTTATTTCCGGCTGGAACCCTTATAACTCTAGATGTGATTTCTTGTACTGAGGCTTAACGTACGCGTGAGTGTGTTTTCACCTCGCGTATGTACGTCGCCATAACGTCTCCGTATCCTTGGGATCGGGGCGTTACAATTCGACTCCGTTGTCGAATCGGGAGCCTAAAGTCAGAAGTAACGTGCTATGTCATTGACGCTGACACGTCGTACAACTTGCTACTAGGACGACCGTGGATCCACGCCAACTGGATCGTTCCCTCCACTCTGCACCAGTGTTTCAAATATGTTGAAGATGATGCAACAGTACGAACTGTCTTCGCTGAGAAGCAACCATTCAAAGGGGTGAAAAATTACTTTACAAATGCTCTCCTGTATCAAGAGATTGGTGAAACGTCAAAAGAATCATTGCCTAACAATGATGATAGTGGCAATGAGGCGGATTCAGAATCTGAAGTAGACATGCCAGCTATTTTGATTGGTGAACCGATTATAGCATGTCTTAATAATCCCCAATGTAACACTCCTTCTGAAGATGAGGGCGAATGGGTAATCAATGATAATATTTTCTTAGATTATCCTATGAATGTTGGATTGTTTGAATCTGTTACGGATAGCTCTCTGCACATGCCTTTACATAAACCAATCCGGTACACCCATGGAATCTATAGAAGGGGCCGTTTTAGTGATCCCTCCATCCAAAGATGGTCAGTTACCAATAATAATCGGTAAAGACTAACTACGAGGGTTTACAGCCACAGATTCAAGTTCAGACTCAGACACCCCACAATTTTTGCATTATGCGCGACCAACGCACCGAATAATGAGGAAAATGAGATACAACCTGAAGCATGAGAAGGGCTTGAATTTCGGAAAAGGAAGACGTGGTTTTCTGCTCAACTTTGTGCCAAGATGGAAACCTGCAAATTTCTATGATAACACACGTAGGGGGTTGGGATACGTTACACCCACACCATCAGCAACGGTTCAGTCTAAGGATGACAAACCGATCCCATCACATTCTACCTCTTCCTCCGAGTGGGACTCAGATGTCAGTGTGGGAACGATGTTCGAGAATCTCACCATTAATATGACTTCAAGCAGTCAATTGGATCCAGCGGAAGCTACTGATGAGGAATCATGGGCTCAGCAATTAGATCTCCAATGGGAAAAGCGATTCGAACAGCGTGAACCACCTACTGAAGATAAGGTGATCCAGGTCAACTTAGGTAGTCAAGATCGCCCTAAACCCATCTTTATAAGTGAAAGCTTATCACTTATGAAAAAAGAAGAATTAATAGTATTCGTAAAGGAGTATATAGGCGTCTTTGCATGGAACTACGAAGACATGCCCGGACTTGACCCGCAAGTAGCCATGCATCGTCGGAACATCAAACTTGACATCAAGCCAGTCAAGCAGCAACGTCACTTTCGTCCGAACATTATGGAGGCTATTGAAGTCGAAGTTCATAAGCTCATTGCATGTGGCTTCATACGGGAGGAACAGCATCCAGATTGCGTTGCTAATATCGTTCCCGTCCTCAAGAAGAATGGGAAAATACGGATCTGCATCGACTATCGTGATCTCAATATAGCTTGTCCTAAAGATGAATTCCCACTGCCCATCACCGATGTTATGATTGACAATACCTATAGATACGAAAGAATGTCTTTCATGGACGGCTTTTTAGGGTACAATCAGATTAAGATGTATCCAGAGGACGAGAAGCATACTTCGTTCCGAACGCCATTGGGGGTATACTGCTACACCGTGATGCCCTTCAGGTAAAGAACGTGGGAGAAACTTATCAGCGAGCAATGAACACAACTTTTCGCGATCATCTCCGAAAAATGGTAGAATGCTATGTCGACGACATTGCTGTCAAAAGCCGTAAAAAGAATGACCATCTTCGTGACTTGAGAACGATGTTCGACATAATGCGGGATCATCAACTAAAAATGAATCCGACAAAATCCTTCTTGGGAGTTTCGAGTGACAAGTCCTTGGGTTTATTGTTACATCAAAAGGAATTCATCTTGACCCAGACAAAGTCAAAGCCATTCAGAGCATGCATCCACCTAGGAATCTCAAAGAACTTAGAGGCTTACAAGGTAGACTGGCTTATATCAGAAGATCCATCACAAATCTCTCGGGTCGCTGTCAACCATTCACCCGACTCATGAAAAAGGGTGTTTTCTTTATATGGGATCAAGCTTGTCAGAAAGCTTACAAGGATATCAAGAGATATCTCACAAAACCTCTAGTCTTAGTAGCTCCCACATCAGGAAAACCGTTCTTACTTTATGTGAAAGGTATGGACCATTCTCTTGGTGCCCTGCTTGCTAAAAAAGATGACAACGATCACGAATAGGCTATTTATTATCTGAGCAGGACTCTGATAGGGGCAGATCTCGCTATAATCCTATTGAGAAGGAGTGCTTAGCTCTTGTCTTTACCGTTCAGAAGACACAACATTATTTAGTCGGCCAAACCATACATGTCATTTCCAGAGCGAATCTTTTGCGTCTTCTCATGACGAAGCCAGGATCATTGAATTCAAGATTAGCTAAGTGGGCGCTTCTTTGTCTCAATACGACATACTCTTTATCCCTCAAAAGGCGGTTAAAGGCCAGGCACTTGCAGAGTTCTTGGCTGCTCATCCGGTTATGGAAAACTCAAAACTTCATGAAGATATTTCAGATGAAGTCTTCGAATCCAATGTAACTCAGAGGATGAAGTTTTACAGGTGTTCTTCGATGGAGCATCACGAATAGGCCCTAAAGGCAGGATCATTGTCGGATTGGGGGTTATGTTTATCTCTCCACAAAATCATGTCCTTCCTAGAGCATTTTCTCTGACGGAATCATGCTCCAACAATTTGGCAGAATACAATGCTCTACTCATTGGTCTTCAGCTCGCCCACAAAATGGGGGTACGCTACCTTGAAGCTTACGGCGATTCAAAACTGATTATCAATCTGGTTAAAGGCGAATATGAGGTCCGTCACGAGGATTTGGTACCTTATTATCACGCAGTCATCGAAATGGCTAATCTGTTTGATGGCTTTTACATCAGGTACGTATCTTGATCTCAGAATACTAAGGCAGATGCTCTTGCTGCATTAGCAACAACGCTAGCCTTGCCAGTCGACACCGAGTATCACCTTACAGTGGCGACTCGACACCATGTCTGCTCTAAACATATGTTAAGAACCAGAGAGGTCTATAATATCTCGACGGATCTTGAGCCGAGAGATTGGCGATTTCCTTTCATCGACTATGCTTTACATGGTCTGCTGCCAGAAAATCCTAAAGAAGTGGCATCTATCAGACGAAGGTCTCTCCGTTTTACTATGATCCAACTCTAAAGACACTTTACCGTCGTTCATACGACGATGTCCTCCTCCGTTGCCTTTCTAATTTAGAAGCACAAGAAGTGCTTAAAGAAGCACACGACGACATATGCGGAGCTCATCAACCAGGTCCAAAACTTAAAGATCGATTGCACAAGCTTGGATATTATTGGCCAACCATGATAGCCGATGCCGTCCAATACGCACGAAGGTGTAAAGCATGCCAAATCCATGCAGACTTCATACATCAGCCCTCAGAGTTGCTCCATCCAACTGTTGCTTCATGGCCATTCGAAGCATGGGAATCGATGTCGTAGGCCAATCAGCCCTTCTTCGACAAAAGGACACTGGTTTATCCTGGCGATAACCGATTACTTTTCAAAGTGGGCAGAAGCTATACCACTAGTTGAAGTTAAAACTTCTAATGTGATTAATTTCATCAAACACCATGTCATTCTCGATTTGATGTCCCTAAGCGGATCATCCATGATAATGGTCCCCAGTTCATAAGCCAGGTATTCTATCGATTCTGCGATAAGTATCGAATTCAGAATTTGGCTTCAACTGCCTATAATCCTACCGCTAATGGCTTGGCGGAAGCATTCAACAAGAAAATCATTAAACTACTCAAAAAATTCGTTTCATCAAATAAGCAAGACTGGAATTAGAAGCTTAGTGAATGTCTTTGGGCCTACCGAACCATGGTTCGGACCCCCACAGGCAATACGCCTTTTCCCCTAGTGCACGGATGCGAAGCGGTCATACCATTAGAAATCCAGATGCCATCATTACGAGTCGCTTTAATGACTAAGATCACATCAGAGGAAAATGATCGGTTGTGTCTTCAGGAGCTCGAAGCCCTAGATGAGAAGTGGTTACAAGCTCAGCAACACATTGAGTTATATCAAGCTCGGATCTCAAAAGCCTTCAATAAGAAGGTCAAACAAAGAGTCTTTCAGAAAGGAGATTTGATTTTAACCGTCAGACGACCGATGATCATGACGCATAAAACTAAAGGCAAATTTCAGCCCAAATGGGAAGGACCATTTGTAATAGAAACAATCTATTCTAATGGAGCATATCACCTTATGACTTCAGATGGTGATTTACTCATGATGCCGATCAACGGCAAGTTCTTAAAGAAGTATTATCTTTGATAGGATCCTTCCCATGATCAAGTTAACATTACACCTCTGATTAAGACGTTCAAATCTGAGATATGCAGAAGGAGCGCCCCTCTCTTTCTCCAAACGAGATCATACGACCGTAAACCAGTATAGAGCCGATCGTAAACTGGTTGTCTTAAAGAAGAATTAAGGTTACAAATACAGTAACCGAATGATCTGATACCTTTAACGGTTAATGATAGAGGAAAATGTTGGCCTTTAAGACCAACATAAGTCCTCGACAACTCATTATGCGGAGGGGAATAACATGGCTAGCCCGACTCAAACGGTAGTTAGTAAAGGCATATCTAACCCGTTGACAGCTGAGGATTTGCTAAAAATCCTAAGAGACCTGTTCTCATTTGATTCCCACTCCAAAATCACTTACCAATTCTCATCCATGGAATGGTAAGACCACATATAAAGAACGACAGATCCACTCGAATTACTGTTATGTTCAAACACCTCTGACAGTAAATGAATCTCTCGGTCAAGTTAATACTACACTTCTGACCAAAATCGCTCATACCACAAATAAATCGTTGTTAAGTTAACATTAAACCTATGACAGTGATCTCCTCAATTTTCTCAGTGAAAACGAGATCTTTTCATGCTAAGTTTAACACTACACCTCTAGCATGCATTTCGCTGTTATGTTAACATTAAACCTATGACAGTGATCTCCTCGATTTCTCAGTGAAAATAAGATTTTTCCATGCTAAGTTTAACACTACACCTCTAGCATGCATTTCGCTGTTAAGTTAACATTAAACCTATGACAGTGATTTTCTCGATTTTCTCAGTGAAAACGAGATCTTTTCATGCTAAGTTTAACACTACACCTCTAGTATGCATTTCGCTGTTAAGTTAATATTAAACCTATGACAGTGATCTCCTCGATTTTCTTAGTGAAAATGAGATCTTTCCATGCTAAGTTTAACACTACACCTCTAGCATGCATTTTGCTGTTAAGTTAACATTAAACCTATGACAATGATTTTCTCGATTTTCTCAGTGAAAACGAGATCTTTACATGCTAAGTTTAACACTACACCTCTAGCATGCATTTCACTGTTAAGTTAACATTAAACCTATGACAGTAATTTCCTCGATTTTCTCAGTGAAAACGAGATCTTTCAATGCTAAGTTTAACACTACACCTCTGGCATGCATTTCTTTTTGTCAAGTTAAGATTACATCTCTGGCAAATTGCTTTCCAAATTCCTACAAAGTTCTTTTTGTCACGTTAACATTACACCTCTGACATATGATCTTTTATGGGATTCAGTTCCTAGCTCCCCAGCGAGTTTCTGAGTCCCACTCAGTTTTTAGTAGACTTTTCCTTTTGTCAAGTTAACATTACACCTCTGACAAATTGCTTTTCGAATTCCTACAAAGTTCTTTTTGTCACGTTAACATTACACCTCTGACATATGATCTTTTATGGGATTCACATCCTAGCTCCCCAGCGAGTTTCTGAGTCCCACTCAATCTTTAGTGAACTTTTTTTTGTCAAGTTAATAATATACCTCTGACAATTCCTTTCAAATCCCATACAAATTTTGAGCTTGGTGGCTTCTCAATTGGTTACGTCCCTGCGATCTCTGAACTGACAGATGGCCAAGTCTCATCTTTTAGTCCAGTAAGGACTATTTTCTCAAATGTGTGACTGACTCTCTCAGCTTATCACCGCTGATTAGATTAGTTATATCATTATTCCGTTTCCTGTTAGAGGACTGCAATACAACTTGAAAGCAGGCATTGAAAATTCAAAAGATAAAATAAGTTGGAAATGCGACAGGGGAGTCAAATAAAATCACTTTTTATTGATTCCAAAAGAGGGATACATGAATGCACAGATTACAAGCTACGACGACGCTTCATAGGACTTGATCCGTTCTTCAAGAGTGGCTAGCCTAGTCTTCCTCTCTTCAGCAGCCCTGATAAGCATCTGCGACCTCAACTCGGCCTCATTAAAGCTCGCTGTCTGGGCCAAGCGAGCTTCAATTTCAACCAAAGTGGCCCTCTGTGCTAGCTCCTGCCGCAAGACTTCGTCATTCTGGGTCTTAAGCCGCTCAAGCCAAGCAATCTCTTCAAGACGCACCGGTTCAACCTTGGACAAAAGAAGATTAGCCTTCCTGATCATTTCCTTGGCCTTTTCAATTTTATCCTCAGCGTCAAGAAGAGCACTGCTAGAAGCATCTATGGCATCCCCGAGCTCTACTTTCCTTATCTCCAAGATTTCAAGTCAGAAGAAATTGCCTTAGCGGCTTCTTGAGCGGCGAGATGAGCTTCATACATTTGAGCAACAAGATGCGCAAGCTGTTCGTTAACTGAAGACTCCAGATCTGAATGGCTAAGATGGCGCCATTCGTCCACATCCCTCTCAAGCCTGCTCACCAGAAGCTCCAATGTGGCGGCCTGGTCATGCCCTTCAAAGTCTCGGATACTGTCAATGCTTTGGGAGAGGACTACCTTTAAAGCAGAAAATGAGGTAGTCAAGCCCTTTAAGACCAAAGCAATGGATCGCTTCAAGCCCTTATAAAAGCTATCGACTAACTCAGCCACGAATTCATTCTTGGCCTCAACTACTCTCGGCAAACGAGCAACCCCTAAAGACAAAGTTTTCATCGGTTTCACTGGCGTAACTATGAAGGAAATAATAGAAGCACTGGCTGCAGCAACATGAGGGGTCGTCGGTGATCTTGGAGGAGTCCTCATTGAAACTAGTACACTAGCCACAATCGACGTAGGACTGGTAACGACTTCTGGGAGAGTTGGCTCAACCACCAGTATTGGAGAAGTAGGACTGGTAATCACCTTCAGCTCCGCGCTTAGTAAGATAGGCGGCACTGGCAAAACCAATGGCATCTCACTTACGGATACAGTTGGAAATGAGGTTAGTTTCGTGACTACTGTTCCCTCAATCCCCTTTCCTCTGGCCGGTTTGGGCTGATAAGAGGGCAAGCCATGATACAAAGCATCCAACTCAGCAGCATCTGCTGCGGTCGAAGTACTTGCTTCACCCCCGGTCCCCTCAGGAAGATTGGTTGGCTCTCTCGAAGTCGATGCACCAAGAGGCGGGACACCTGTAGCAAGATTCTATTTAAACAAGGTTTAATGAATATCAGAAGAAAATTACTCACGAAAGAGTAGAATGCTACCAAAAGATGGTATCATCTCGACTGCTTTGGCCGCAGTCTCTCTCTGAAGTCCTTCGATAACGGCATCAGTCCCCTCAGGATCCATAGGAAAGTCTTTGGCAGAGTAAACACGGACGGCCGGCCCACCTTCGCTCGCCAAACCATCGGTGGTCCACCAAAAAGAGCTAGAAGCTACGGGACTTCCTTTTGAAGTTCCAACATCCGAAGGACCTACATCTGCCGCATCACCTCCAGACTCTTCCGAGATGGCGAAATAGGCAGCCTCATTGCCTTCTCTATAAGTGAACAAGGGATCATAATGCTCCCCCTCTCCGGCAGCCTCAGCTCTCGGGTCCCTCACCGCCTCAGTTCCTGAATCATAAAGTAAACAATGAGCTGTCTGGAATACATAAGAGTGTATTATAAGAACGGAGTTAATCATACCCGGGTCCGGAGCAGCTTTACCAGCGATCTGCCTACAGGCCGACAGCTTAAGGACTAATGGAGCAGGAGGAGCAGGCACTGCAGATGATTCGCTCTCTGTAATAACAGTAGGAGCGTAGCGACGAGTCTTCTTCACTACCCTCTTCCTACGAGATCCACCTTCCCGCTTTCGCTTGAAGTAGACGTCAGGGTCTTCTTCCTTCACTTCTTCCATATCAACATGTTCCACAGGGGTTGTACCGACGCCACCAGAAGCAGCTGCTGGAACCTCAGCACCTGTATCCGCTTCAAAGCGAGGACTTCCTGCATCCGAGGCCTCGCTATCATCAACAGCAATGAATTCCCCGAGGCTTGGAACGCGGACCCTCTTACCCTCGCTCTTCTCAGTGACCTTCCGATTCAGCCGCTGAGAGATCAACTTCACACCAAAGGAATTAATAGAAAAATCCAGTGGGTATGGAGTTCGAGGTTTTATACCACTGGAAGAATCCCAGGGTCGTCAGAAGGTCCGGAGTCCTTAGTGGCATGCACAGCCGCGCCTCAGTATAGCCAGCAATATAAAACCGCCAGGCACGAGCTCCATCGATGAGGCTCCCCATGAAGGCCAGGCTGCTGTTCGGATTGCCTACATACAGTTGGTCATACCCAAACTGACGGGCAAACCGACTCGGAACATAGGGTCCACGTAACAGGTGTCCCCGCTTCTATACAACAAGTGGGATGACCGGATGCTAACCAGCCATTCGAAGACTCTCCGACTCAATGACGTCTGCCCTTCCCCTACATCCTTGAATTCTTCACCATAGCCTGCATCATGACTGTAGGGAAAGTACCGAAAAAGGCTGTAGACGTCATGGCGACACAGCAGTTTGCGGACCCTAGCCACATATGTCCGTGACCACGAACACCCCTCGAATCGACGGAGAAGCGCCATTCAAACACCTTCTGGGGGCTCATCACCAGCCTGGATCATGGAGGGGCAGTAAAGGGTGAACCATGCCATCAAATAAGAATATGGCAAACCAATTCTGGGGTTTGGTCCGTCGCGAGGCAGGATAGTCCCCTTTCCCCGCTTCGTTGTTGGTGGCCTACAGAAAGCCTCCTGATTGAGCCAAACCTGCACAAAAAAATATAGAAATTTAGAACAATACTAGGTCCTCAATTCTACCGTGTAACCTAGGGCTAACGGGTCGTGATCCACAGGGAGGGACAGCGATAGAAGCGTTATGTAAGTTTCTTCTTTTAATTTACCAAAACTAGTTAATACTTATCTTCTCAGTTTATAAAAAGAATAAAAATGTTAAGTTAAGTTAAGAAGAAGATGGTAGAAGAAGAGATGGTGGTGTTGTTTTATTGTAATTATAAAAGAAAAAGAAACAAAAAGAGATAAAGAAAAGTGTTGATGCAAAAAAATCAAAAATAAAAAGAAATAGAAGAAGAATATTTACCTCTACTATTGAACCATAACAAAGACTTACCTCAGCATGAAGTAAAGCAAAGCAAATAGAAAAGAATAAAGAAAGTAAGGCTTCGGCGAGATAGAGCACAATGAGAAAAGTGGGAAACCTCATTGATTGTCACCTTCAATATAAACTTCTTGAAGAAAAGATTACAATAGTGTCACTCTACAATAACTCTTCCTCTCTTTTGATCATGTAACTCTCTCTAGCCTAAAAATAAAATAAAAAATAAAAATTACATTGAAGAAGAAAAGAAAAACCTGAACTAAAGCTCTCTTTGAGATGGTGTTGCTCTGCCTTTGAGGTATGAGAGTATTTATAGGAGAAAATCGGGGGGATAGAAAGTGTATGAAGATAGGAAGAGTTGGATATTTTTGAATTTGAATTCTTCCCTTATTTCCAAACTTGATTTGATTTATCCAGAAATTCAATTCTAATTTGCAGGCTGTTGGTGTGTTGATTGCTGAATATCATTTATCAACTGGTAGAATTGGAAGAGTGATCAATAGAAGAATTGTAGCCCTTTAAGTCTTCTTTCTGTAGCATCTTGAATCATTAGATTTGACCTTTGGTAGTGAAAGTTATGATTAAAATGTTAAACTATATCCAGCCTAAATCTAAATCTAAATTGCTTCATCTCATCGTTGATCTTCTCTCTATCCATTTATCCTCTTTGATTTTCAGTTTATCTTCTAGAATTGATAAGATATTCACTTATCTTCAGCGAAACAGATAGAGTCTTCAAACAATCCATTTTTCTTTGAAATGAGATGACATTATCTTATCTGATATATCCAGTTTTCAGATAAGATAGCTTCTAGAGCCTTTAGATTTGAATCGATCCCCTTTCTTTTGAACTTTTGAATTTAATTGGATAAATTTCATGATTATCTTCTCCCTATCATACCTTGCATGAATTAGGACATTAAGACATGTTATTTGCAATATTCATTATAGAATATATGTAGGAATGTAATAATATTTATACAATATATGTATCCAAACACCTCCGTCAATGCACGAAGGCCTCTTTGAATACAGCACACCATGGCTGGAAGAAGTCCAAGAGAACGACCATGGACTAGACGAACAGCAGGTAATAAGACAGTCGGATGAATGATATCGCCAGACAAAGATGGCACCACACATCTCTTCAACCAAACCGTTAAAAAGCCAGCCAGAAGTGCCTTCCGGGACGTTGGCCGACGAGCCTGGTGGTGGAAACTCCAAAAAATATCACCTTTCTTATAGGGTCCATCATCTTCTTTCAGAATCAAATCTCATTAGGAGTGCTCTTGCATCCGGCGAAAGATGTCTTCATCTGCAACTCCACAGTGAGCCGCTTCAGAAGTACCTTCTAGGTCGGGGAACAAATAATTTCCCTAGCTCTTCAAACTGTATGAAGCTCCCTTATGGCTCCCATGTATGTTGGAGCAAATGTAAAGGTGGCATATCAACTCCCGGTAAGTCTCAAATAAGGCGGGCTCTTGCTTCTCCAGAAGTGCCAATTCCGCCTCGCACGGGAAATATTCTTCATATGGGAGAGACCCTAAAGGCAGAGCAGAGTCTTCCCGCATCTCGTGCAGAGCCATGCCCAATTCACCAACAGGGGTGAAGAAGGTCCCTGTAGCTGGGCAGTACAACTCAAAAATGACATAGAAGTTCGCTACGCTCATCTGAATGCCGTAACAGGTTGCCCTGACGGCCTTGTAAAGTCCCAACCTCCCCAGATCTTTCTCAAAATGGGCAAGGACATATAAAGTCAAATCCCTCCACCATGCTTGAGGAGGATGAATCCACCTAGGGGTCCTGAAATCAGTGGCTGGATAATTGCCATAAACCTTAAAGAACTGATTTCCAAAAGTCTGAGCCACCGCGGGATTTTCTCCCACTGGGATGTCTGGAAGTACGTTCCTAGGGTGGAGAACCAATATACAACGAGGAGGACCCGCCCTCGTATAACCAGGGGACGGAGCTATCAACTTCCCCCGTGAACGAAGTTAGTAGTTCGAGTCACTTGCTACTGCATCTTCCGAGCCCTCGTCACACATTTAAAGAAGGACAAGGGAAAATGCCGCTTGCTAGATGGGAGATAATACTTCTCACCATCCAATTTGAAAATCCACTGCCCCTCTCCGGCTAGTAGCTGGTGATCGTTGTCTGGCGTTGCATCTCCAAACATGAAGCTGGGCTTCTAATAGATTCTTCGGTCAGAATCTTCAAGGGGAGCAGTGGTTAAGATGCTTCTTATGGTACGCTGATCCCCAGCATGAATAAGTGCATCCCGACCAGGAGCGCTCCGCTCGCTGAATAGTGAAGCCTGCCCTTGGAACTGTAGGCTGACATTGCCGTCCAGCCCCCTGACTGTTCCAAAGAGATTGTTCAGAGGACCAGGAGTATAGTGCACTGGAAAGACAAGAAGAAACTATATTAGTTCATTTACTGAATAAAGCTAAGGCAAGAAAAATAATTTTGCTAAGGTATAGCTTCGCTCCCCGAGCGAAGCAAGCCCAGTTTTTAGTTTCGCCCCGAAACTCAACTCTGCAACCACAGGATGCAGAAAGAATATCTAAGTATTAGCTTCGCTCTGAAAGCTTGGCCTCAATGCGAAGGAGCCCCAAGAGCTAACTTTGTCAGAAGAATACTGCTACTTATAAAGTATTTCGAGGGCATTAAGATCCTTTTCCAACCGCGCTTCTAAGGCTAACTTTGCATCCTATCATCCAACAGGATGTGAACCGCCTAAGGGATAACTTCGCCAGAAGCTTGAAGAAGAGACCCTTCGGTTCTCAAATTCCCAAATCAAGAAATCAAGAAAAATTAAGGGAGTTGAACTCCCTAAGATCACGGGATCACGATTGACCGCTCTGGATTAATCAAGGGTAACCAGAAGTTGGCTACAAGAAGAGATGAAAATCTCTGAAAAAAAAGAGAGGGAAAGATCCCTACCCGCGATAGGTCATTCGATGACCAGAGAAGGAGAGGGTCCCTCCGTCGTAGAGGTTGCTACCTCTTTTCCTGCTCATCTTTTGGGAGCCATCGGAGAACTGAAGAAGTTCTTGAATTATTAAACGAAGAAGAAAGCAGAAGAAGAGATTTGGAGTTCTCTAAAATTCAAAGAGAAGTGATTCCTTCTCTTTCAGCCTAATCGGGCTTTTATAGGCTGATGACTGCCTAAATTCTGCCTCCTCAAAAGGAGCGCAGGGGTTGTTTCAAATTAATTTGAAACGGCGCCTAAGGGCCTTCTCGAGAAGTGCTGCTTCAGCCCCGCTAAGGGCTAACTCCGCCGTGAGTCTAGTGGTGACTTAGCGCGACGCTTGAATAACTTCGCTGAGAAACATGCCTTAGCTCTGCTAAAAGCACATCTCTAACTTCGCAGAAATTTCATGCTAGCTTCGCCAGAAACTGGCTCCTGACTTATTTGGAAATCTGTCTTCAGCTTCGCCGGAAGTTTAGCTCGGCTAAGAGTTCTCATTTCCTCCTAAGGAAAACACTTACCTAAAGCAAGTCCACTTCAGGTGTTCTCGGATCAAAAAGGAGGGAACAAAGCAGATAAGTAGAAAATAAACATTTTATTTGATTCAAAAGGTAAGATACATTGACGCTGCATCAAAGTAGTCTTTCGTATAACCTAATTATTGCTCTAAAGGCATACAAGTGGTCCTATCTACTTCCAAGCCAAACTAACTGGACACGAAAGGCCTTCCTCCTGCACGAGGCCATAATCCTTTGCCTAGTGACAGATTTTGCCATCAAGAAGCTGGATGGTCTTTGATGAAATTGGCAAAGGATCCGAGACCTTACAGGTGACACCCGCTTTTCCGAAGTGGATCATCTCGGATAAGCGACTACCAGCCCCTTCCCGAAGTGGATCATCTCGGATAAGCGACTACCAGCCCCTTCTCGAAGTGGATCATCTCGGATAAGCAACTGCCAACCTCTTCTTGGAACACGCATCAGCTGCTCCAGTATGTTCCTCCTGCTTAGGATTAAAGTTTCAACTGGAAGATCAAGAGGAAAGTGTCTGGTCTCTTTCATCAAGACAAAAGACTGGCGGGCATAGCTCACTGCAATGTAAACTGGAAATAAGTTAGCGTAGCAGAAAGAAAATATAGAGATACAATGCTAAGTCAAATTTTTTGGGCGGAGCAATTCATATCCGATTCAGTGGCGCTTCAGTTAAGTAAAGGATAGCCTCGCTTGCACAGTGATGATGGGCTAGCTCAGCATAAGCCAAGTCTTAGCTCCGCCTAAGGCAGTTAGGCTGGAGAAGCCTAAAAAAGGACCAAGTCCTAGCCTCACCTATATGGCTTAGCCAGACCGGTCCAGAGGGACGCAGTCTTGACCCCACCTATATGGCAAGACTGGCTCAACCTTGAAGAGACTAAGCCCCAATCCTTGCCTACATGGCAAACTTAACAGGCAAGCAGGAAATGATCTTTTTTTGATCAAGTGAAAATGATAGCTTCGCCAAGAAGCTGGGAAATAGGGCTGAAGCCCTTCTCTGCAAGCCAGTCAGATACAAAATGAAGACCGAGGGAATTAAACCCCTGTAATAGCTGATAAAGCTAAAATAAGTGAGATAAACTCCCTAAAATCACTAAGTCCATTGGTGAAGTCTCTGGATGACCGAGACTCACCAGTCCATGGCCGGTTAATGAACAAAGTGGGCACCCCTACTATTTCAGAGATCTGAGTATCCTTCTCTGAACAATCAGGAGATGTCATGAGTGGACTGTTTCCTTAAAGAGGACTTCAAGTGTCCTATTTATAGGCCTCATGGCCGGATCACACCGCCGCTACTTCAAGCTTAGAAGCGCGAGCGAATTTAAGGCATTCAAGCACTGAGCCTTGAGAAAGAGAATAGTCTCCCTCGGAAATACGCACAGAAACAATGATCTTCCTCGTTAATGTAAGAGAGGTTATTCTAACCTCGAAAAAGGAGCAACCCTTCTCGTAACTACCCGAAAAGCAGTTAGCCTCGGGAAAGGAACGTCGTTCCAAAACTGATTTGAAGCGAATCTACTCCAGGAGGCTCGAACGCGAAGCTACCCAGACGCGAAGCTACCCAGAATCGCGAATCTACACGATTCCTCGGTAAACTTAATCCAATCCGGAAGCAGGATTGAAAGCGAAGCTGAACTCAACCACTATGGCGACGTTTGTACTTCATATGCCATCAATCAGAGCAATTCAAAGTATTTCAGAGTCTGAACCATTCCATTGCAGACTTAGGAAACTTTGAAGGGGATCTTGTTGACACTCTAAAAAAGATAAGATTCCTAACTGGCCTGAATAATGTCTAACTTGTTGATATTTACAATAGATAAGTGGTAGACAAGCTGACGACCAATTTTTATCCATCTCCGAGGGACAAATCAGCGACTTGGACTCTACTGATCCAGTGAAGCAGACAGTGAGCCCAGATTGTCTTTGAAGAGACCTAAGCAGGTCTAAGATGCTAGGTTAGCTCAACACTTAGCATCACATGAGCCTGAGGGGATAGCCTCACCTGAGAGACTAAGTTTGTCCAACTTCACCTTGAAGCTGTTCAAAGCTCGATCAGTGAGCTAACTTGCAGCTTCGCCTGAAGCGCTCGTTAACTCCGCAGAGAGTTAGCTTCGCTCGAAGCCACACGTAACCACGCAGAGGGGTGGTCGGTAGCTTCGCCACAAATGTTTATCCAGCTCCGCTGAAGAGCTTTATTTTGACTTCGCCAGATGCTCCTTCCAGCTCCGCTGTGAGCTCGACGCGGCAGCTCCGCTGCGGGTCTTTCATGGTCACCTTTGACCAATTAAATCTCCAGATGAGATCAAATCTATTCAAGATTAAATCTAATCGAGATCAAATCTGAGATCAAATTTAGCAGTTGTTTACCATAATCTCTTGACTTTCCTAAAACAAGTAAGAGAATCAGGGGAGATCTTTCAGTTATTTGAAAAGAATCAAAACAGATCAGGAGATCGATGCTACCTGCTATTCCTAGCTTCGCAGAAGCTGATTATAGCCTCGCGGTAAGGCTACTTTCTAGATTTAAACAGATTGACTCAATCTATTTCTAGACTTTCAAGAGACAATTATACCCCTGCTCTCCCTATAAATAGCCCACCAGGGGCATACGAACACACACGCATAGAGAGAGAGAGGCTGAAAAACAGATGAAAGAGACGGCTAAACAGAGATCTATTCTCTTGCTTCTAAGAATTCAGAGAACTACTTCTCTAATCAAGGTGCTAATACTCTAAGATCATCCTCCCTCTCAAGGAATCTTCGGAACCAGGTGAGAAGTAATTCCCAAGCGGAGGCAGTTTGAGAAGTAACAAGAGAGTTCTACCAACCTTTTGTTCTCCTATTTCCCGAACCAGGCGAGAAGGGAATCCCGTCAGGCAGCAGACTGATGTCTGATCGATCGCATCGTCAAAGGAACAAAGTGGTCGCGCGCTGACCAGACTCCTATCGGCACACTTCTCCAGAATCTCAGAGGAGATCTACTTGTAATCTTTTTATTGCAAAAGAATTACTTGTAATTTAGCTCCTCGACCCCTTTTTGTAAGTTTTCCCCCTTTGCAAAATCTATGGAAAACAGTATGCAGGGGGAATTAACTTCACGTCTCTCCTCTTCATGAATGTATATAGCATATATACTTTTATTGTTTGATTTATGCAAAAAGGGAGAAAAATATTATTTATGCCCTTTATTGTTTGTACCCCCTTGTTGATGAATTGACAAAAAGGAGGAGAGTTATTTTGAAGTTTTATATATGCAAGTTTGTTTATATGCATGTTTGTTTAAATTTGTTATCTCTTACCATTGGTATCAAGAGCATCTTTTATTGATATCAAGAGCTTTTGTTGGTATCAAGAGCAACATTTTTTAAGAACATTTTTATTTTAAAATTGGTATCAAGAGCATATTTATTTCATTGGTATCAAATATCATGTTTATGCATATTTATGTTGAGCATTCATTGAATATCTTATTGTTTATTGCTATGCATGAGTTAAGGGCGAGCTTCTATGAAGCTTAACTTTAATCCATGCATATATAACTCCAGGACTTTTATCATCATCAAAAAGGGGGAGATTGTTGGCCCAGAGGCTCTTCACTCTAGTTTTAATGATGATTAACTCATGTAGTAATAGTTTACTAATAATCTTGTGATATTTAGTTTCAGATATTTAATCAAGATATTAGTAGGTGATTAGCTTTAACAAAGGTATTTTGGCATTTTCACATGGTGATTCACGAGCTCGAGCGCCAAGTTCCCTATGTGGGAAGTCCCGTGTGGACACTCTAGTGGAAATCCTTCTGTGTGAAGGTGGAGACGTAGAGTGATTGAAATTGAGAATTTATAAAGAAAAAGATTGAGTTGTAGAGTTCTCAGTCTCAATGCTATCCGCTGTAGCAAGGGCCAAAGCGGGTCGTGATCCTCAGGGAAGGATGCGATGCAAGCTTTTCGGCCGATTTCTCTGTATGCTTCAAACAAAACAAAGGAGAGATTAGATTTGAAATATGATTAAAGAAGTATGGTTTTACTGATCTACTACCACAACCCACAATGCAAGTCTTGGATGTTGAATGTCATCTTGAGATATATATGATTTACCCTAGGTTTATTAAGAAGAATTCAAGTAAGAGAAGATGATACTAGAATTTAACTAAGTTGCATTACCAAAAACTAAACAAAGTTTCATCCTAACTTCTAAGTACAGCATAAGAAAAGTGTTATCTTAAATTTATGCTGTCCTAGTTCTTAAGTATGAAGTCATGAGGAGTTGTTTAAGTGTGCAACCTAGATTAAGAAATCAACTATCAGTTTAATCTTCAAGAAAAGCAATCTTAGACCTAGGGTTTCTAAAAACTGATCATCAATCTATTCAACTCCTAACTTGCCCTAGGGTTGCTTAAGAGATCAGCAAACCACACAAGGAATTAGTTAGACATCATTTTTTTATAATTATTTTTTTTTTTTATTTTTTTACTTAATAAGAAGAATTGTTAAAGAAGGAAAAACAAAACAAGAGATCACAGATTAAAAACCAAAAAAATAAGAGATCACAGAGAAAAGAAATAAAATTAACTGACAAGAATCAAATAGCAAAAGAGGTAACCTTTATTCGAAAATATGTCTCCAAATACAAGCTCCTTCTTCTCCATAATGCCTTTAAAACGAAATTACAAATTGCAGAAATTTAAGGAAAAGCTAAAGAAAAACCCTAATCTTTTCTGGATAGCCCTCTCTGTTGCGTCTGCAGGGGTATTTATAGGTGCAGAAGGAAGTAGAGTCCCAGAACGACTCTTCCACGAAAACTGGTAGCGGGATAAGACAGGAATGCCGCGGAAATGCGGCTTGGGCCGCGTTTCCGCGGCCAAATAGTGGCGGTTGGCCACGTGTTTTGGCACATGGCCTCCCCTGGTCCGTCCATCTGGGTGTAGTCTTCTGGAAGTTGCATCCTGACTCTTCATCTTGGGATTTCGAGATAACTTGGGAAGCAAGTTACCCTAAATCTCAAATCTTCCCATATCTTTTAAACGAATTTATTATCTTTGCACTCTCTTTCTTTGGCTTTTATCCTCATCCTGCAAGTATTTAGGGTTGAATAGAAGTCTATTCTTCCCTCTTCTTTTGGTATTTGCAACAATTGCCCTTAGTAATTGCAATTTTGACAATTGTTAATTGCAACTTTTACATTGGGCTTTAAACATGGGCTTTTGGGCTTCTTTTGTGGCTTTATTCCTTTATTTTTATTTCTCAAGGCCTGCACACAATAAATAATAAAATATTAGTTAATTGTGCATGATTATATGAATAAATATGAAAATGTGATGGTAAATGTAATGATAAAAATGCACTTTTCACTACCAATCACACCCCCACACTTATCTTTTTGCTCGTCCTCGAGTAAAAATCAAAAAGAAAAAGAAAAACTAAACTAGCTAACTCACTTTCGTAGGAATCACGGTTGCACTTAGCACGTGCAACAAGCCGTTAAACCCCTAGGTTACCCTCGAGGACGAGTGTTGTCTCGTGAGGGTTTTCAACGGATTGCACCCACAAAATCCATAAAAAGAAAATATTCGAAGTATATTTGAAGAGACTAAGTAGTCTATAAGTTTTAGGATTATCATTTTTATTCATTCTTAAACTTAGTCTTAATAAAGTCAATTGTTATTCATTTTAGGTAAGGATCAAAATTGAATGTTTGTATAGTCTTTTTCGTTACCAAAAGTCATACGCATCCTTGTGAATCTAAGAATTCCTTAACTTGGACTCTCATGCCTCTTTATTATTATTATGATTTTTATTTTTATTTTTTTAATACATATAACTCATCTAATTTTCTTTCGTGTAAGTATTAAGGCTTCTTGAGGCCCTCATACCTAACTAATTGACTATTAGATGTGTTAATACATATATAATATTTCTTAGTTTTCTTAGGCTTTCTAATCTACCCATGTAGCGAACTTAAAGTCGGTGGTTCCCAAACCGGTCGGTTTTAGGGCACCGGGTGAGAAAACACCCCTCGGACTCAAATTCGAGTGAACTAGGCCCCAAAACTAAGGACGCTTATTTATAAACTCACCTTTAGGCGTAAATACTTATGCTTCTTGAGGCACATGTATCCAGCTTAATTAGTGATTTTTTTTTTATATATGAGGCACAAAGGTCTTTGTCTTAGAATCCTAGATATGCATCAGGTATGCACATTTCATTAAGGTAAAAATCAAGACTAATTACTTATTCAATTTCTCCTCTTATACCTAAAAATTAAACAATTTATTTATTTTGACCAAGTTTTTAGAAATTCTAATCATGATTTTCCTAATCCTTAAACTAACTTAGATTTCTTTCAAAAGATAAGTCAAAATATTGTCCTTTTTATAAATTTTTTTATTTTTATTATGTTAGAATAACTAAAGAGAAAAAGAATAAACAAAATTTTTTTTATTACTTTACATACCCTTCCCCCACACTTATTTCATGCATTGTCCCTAATGTATGAATGAAATGCATGGATGCATGAATTGGTAGAAAGATATAGTTACCGATACAGTGGGTCAAAAAAGACCCATGGCTGCATTCACTTCCGGAGCTGATTCCAAAAAGATTTTAAGACGTTGACCATTTACCTTGAATGTACTGCCATTTTTTAGATCGTAGATCTCTATCGCTCCGTGTGGAAACACGGTCTTAACAATGAACAGCCCTGTCCATCTTGATTTTAACTTGCCGGGAAAAAGATGAAGTCTAGAGTTATAGAGTAACACTTTTTGTCCTTGGACAAAAGTTTTTCTCATGATGAACTTATCATGAAAGACCTTAACCCTATTCTTCGCAATTTTCGCATTGTCGTATGCTTCGTTCCTCAATTCCTCTACTTCAGAAATTTGCAATTTTCGAAGCTCACCGGCCTTATCTAGATCGAGATTCAGCTGCTTAATTGCCCATAGGGCCCGATGCTCTAACTCAACAGGAAGGTGGCAAGCCTTTCCAAAAACTAGTCTGTAGGGAGACATTCCTAGAATCGTCTTAAAGGCAGTCCTATATGCCCATAGGGCATCCACCAGTTTGGTGGACCAGTCCTTCCTATTCTGATTCACAGTTTTCTCCAAGATAAGCTTGACTTGCCTATTGGAAACTTCTACCTGTCCGCTAGTTTGAGGATGGTAAGGCGTAGACAACTTGTGAGTTATGGTGTATTTTCGCATAAGAGCCTCAAAAGTTCTATTGCAAAAATGCGTACCATTATTACTAATAATGGCACGAGGGGTTCCAAAGCACGAGATGATATTTTCTTTCAAGAATTTGACAACAACTTTGTTGTCATTTGTCTTGCAAGGAACGGCTTCAACCCATTTTGATACGTAGTCTACGGCCAATAAGATGTATTGGTGCCCAAACGAATTAGGGAAGGGTCCCATAAAATCAATGCCCCAAACATCGAAAAGTTCTACTTCTAGAATTGGATTTAGGGGCATCATATTTCGTTTGGAAATTCTTCCTATCATTTGACATCTTGTGCAAGTCTTGCAAAACTTGAATGCGTCTTTGAACACAGTAGGCCAATAAAAGCCACTTTGCAGGATCTTTTCGGCAGTTTTGCGGGGACCAAAGTGTCTACCGCAAGCGAACTCATGACAAAAGCCTAGAACGCTTCTAGTCTCCTCATCGGGGACACATCTCCTAATAATTTGGTCGCTACAATATTTGAAAAGGTATGGATCTTCCCATATGTAATACCGGACTTGAGACAAGACCCGGTATCTATTCTGATTTGACCAATTAAGCGGTGTTTGGTTTGTGACTAAGTAATTTACTATGTCAGCAAACCATGGTTCCTTAGAGATGGCTAGAAGTTGTTCATCGGGAAAATTGCCATTGATGGGCAGCTCGTCGGAGGGTGCATTAGGCACGCGAGAGAGATGGTCTGCGACAACATTTTCAACACCTTTTTTATCTCGAATTTCGATATCAAATTCTTGAAGGAGGAGGATCCAACGAATGAGTCGGGCCTTCGCATCCTTTTTTAGCATAAGGTATCGAAGTGCAGAATGGTCGGTGAAAATCGTGGTCTTGGTCCCAAGTAGGTATGGGCGGAATTTCTCCAAAGCGAACACTACTGCCAAGAATTCCTTCTCGGTTGTAGTATAGTTCATTTGGGCATCATTAAGCGTCCTACTTGAATAGTAGATCACGTGCTGCTTGCTATCCTTACGCTGTCCTAAGACAGCACCTATTGCAAAATCTGAGGCATCGCACATGATTTCAAAAGGCATGGACCAATCCGGAGGTGAGATGATAGGTGCAGAAATAAGTTTCACTTTCAACTTTTCCCAAGCACTATTGCACCTATCGTCAAATATGAAGGGCACGTCTTTAGCTAGAAGGTTTGTAAGGGGTCTAGCAATTTTGCTAAAATCCTTAATGAACCTACGATAAAACCCAGCGTGTCCTAAGAAAGACCGAATGTCCTTCACACATCGTGGAATTGGAAGTTTGGCTATGATATCCACCTTAGCCTTGTCCACTTTTATCCCTTCCCTAGATATCTCATGACCTAGGACAATCCCATACTGCACCATGAAGTGGCACTTTTCCCAATTGAGGGTCAAGTTCTTTTCGGTGCATCTACTCAGTACTTGCTCCAAGTGATGGAGACAATTATCAAATGAATTTTCATAGACGGAGAAGTCGTCCATGAAAATCTCTAAAAAGCGCTCGACCATATCAGAAAACAGGCTTAACATACAACGTTGGAATGTGGCGGGAGCATTACATAGGCCGAAAGGCATTCGACGGTAGGCAAATGTCCCAAATGGGCACGTGAACGTTGTCTTTTCTTGGTCCTCCGGGGCTATAGGGATTTGGTTATACCCTGAATAACCGTCCAAGAAACAATAATACTCATGACCGGCTAATCGTTCCAGCATTTGGTCGATAAATGGGAGAGGAAAATGATCTTTCCGAGTGGCGGCGTTCAACTTGCGATAGTCTATGCATACTCGAACCTTAGTAGGCAATCGTGTTTGCACTAACTCATGCTTGTCATTCTCTACCACAGTAAAGCTAGACTTCTTAGGGACCACATGCATTGGGCTAACCCATTCGCTATCGGAAATGGGATAAATGATCCCATTATCTAACAGTTTCACTATTTCGGCGTGTACAGCCTCCTGCATGAGTGGGTTTAACCTACGCTGCGGATCCCTCTTTGGTTTAACCCCTTCCTCTAGATGAATAGATGCTGGACTATCGTAGGGCTTAGTCCCTTGATATCTGCCATAGTCCAACCAATGGCTTCCCTATGTCTCCTAAGGGTTGCCAGTAGGTCTTCCTCTTGCCTATTAGTCAGATTGGATGCAACTATGACCGGTAACGTCTCTTGTTCACCTAGGTAGGCGTACTTAAGATGTTTAGGCAAGGCCTTTAACTCTAAAGAAGGAGGTGGCTCGATGGGTGGAGGTGTTACGCTTGACTTTTCCATCTCTATAGAACTAGGATTTTCTGCCCATTCGATCTCATCAAGGTTGAGATCACTTGATCCTAAGTCTTCCTCTTCCTCTAATTCTAGTGTGATCTCCTCATTGTGCTCACTCGTCATGTTTTCAATGAAGTTAACCTCAAAGGGTTGGTCGGTCACATCGTACGGATGCTTACCTAGGTTGAAAACGTTGACTTCCTTGGTCATATCCCCAAAAGTCAATCTCATGGATCCGTTTCTACAATTTATGATTGCATTTGCGGTTGCTAGGAACGGTCTTCCTAAGATGACGGGAGTTTGGGACCTAGGATTAGACACAGGTTGTGTCTCTAAAACAATGAAATCGACTGGGTAAATGAATTCTCCCACCCGTATGAGGACGTCATTGATCTCTCCCTTAGGAACTTTGATTGAGCGGTCAGCCAATTGAATAGTAACTTGGGTTGGGTTGAGTTCACCTAATCCAAGTTGTTGATATACGGAGAAAGGGAGCAAATTGATGCTAGCTCCTAAATCGAGGAGTGCTCGATTGATTTCAGCTCGACCTATGGTGCAAGAGATGGTGGGGCAACCAGGGTCCTTGTACTTGACTGGGATCTGGTTGGACAATAGCTCACTAATGTTAGTGGCTAGAAAAACCTTCTTAGGCACATTTGTCTTTCTTTTCTTGGTGCACATGTCCTTGAGGAATTTGGCATAACTAGGGACCTGTTGGATTGCATCAAGAAGTGGGATGTTGACCCTAACTTGATTGAACACCTCTAGTAGTTTCTCCATATGTGCATTGTGGTTGCTTCTAAGCCTATTCGGAAATGGGGCTATAGGCTGGTGCACCTGTACTGCTGACTTTTCAACTTCAGTTTCATTGGAGCTGGGTGGAGAAGGAGTGGAGCTAGATGGAATGGATAACTGAGATGGATCCTGTGGCATGGATACTCGATTATCAACTTGTTTCCCCGATCTTAGTGTATGAACCAAGTGACACTGGTTTGGGTCTTGAGCTTCATTGGCTTGCCTAGGATTCCTAGGGTTTGGCAATGGCTAACTCGGTAGAGTTCCCCTCTGTCTCTCTTGTTGGTTCAATTGGATCTCTATCCTAGTTAAGACTTGAGCCAGCGTGTCGTGGCTTTTAACTAGAGTGTCCACCTTTCTTTCCAAATTTGAAAGTCTTGTCTCCATTTGTGAATTTTGAAAAGACGGTGGAGGATTTTGACTAGGGAAATTTTGTTGATAGGGCGGATTTTGGAAATTGTTGGAGAATTTGGGCCTAGTTTGATCATTGTTGCTTGGGCCCCATGAAAAATTGGGATGATTTCTCCAACCGGGATTGTAGGTGGACGAATAAGGATTGTTGGCGGGCCTTGTGAAGGCCGCACTCATATGTTCGGGCAAGCTTTGATGCGCGATAAAGACGGGACATTCCTCGAACACATGGTTCATATCTTGACAATAAGTACAGCCCGCCGAAGATGTTGGGCTGACTTGGTTCACAGAGACTGGTTCTTTAGTTTCAAGAGCCTCTAGTCTTCGCATAACAGCAGCTAACTTAGCATCGGTTGCTACGTTGGCCTCAATGGAATGGATACCTCTTTTAGAAAAAGTAGGGTCATTAGTCTTAAATTTTTCCGGAGTAGGTTCCCATTGGATGGTATTATCAGCTAATTCTTCATATAATAACCATCCTTCATCTTCGTTCTTTTGCAGAAATCCTCCTTGGCACATGGATTCTAACAGCGTTTTAGTTGGATAATCTAATCCATCATATAGAACTTTGCAAAGTCGCCATTTCTCTATCCCATGGTGAGGGCATTGGGCAAGGAGGTCCTTAAAACGTTCGAAGTATTTCCAAAAAGGTTCATTGGCTGTTTGCTTAAACTGTAAGATGTTCTTCCTAATCAGCGCAGTCTTATGGACGGGATAAAATTTCTTTAAGAAGGCCTTAACGAAATTATCCCAAGAAGATATTGAACCGGCCTCTAGACTGTAGAGCCATTTCTTTGCTAAATCCTTCAAAGTAAAGGGGACAAACCTAAGTTTGATGGCATATTTTCCTAACTTAGGTATATTCATCATGAGACATACTTCTTCAAATTCCCTTATGAAGAAGTATGCATCCTCGGATTCAAGTCCATGAAATTTGGGAAGGGTGTTGATGTATTGTGGCTTGAGTTCAAATGGGTCAACACCTTCATTAGTAAGCTTGATGCAAAAAGGAAGAGAGGTCCTAATAGGATAGAACCTATCTTGGAGTGACGGTGGTTGTGCCATGTGTGAGTCGGGCTTTTGCTCGGGTGGTGAACTAGTTCTAGTTAGCCTGGATGTAAGTGGGTCTCTCGACCAAGCGGACATGCACAATTAGCAAATAAGTTCACCCAATCAATCAATAAAAAGAAAAACAAACAAAAATCCTATTCTAGGGTAATCCTTGACCTAGACGACTCCTAACTTTAGACTGTCCTTAGGAGGTCTATTGTCAATCTTAACCACAAGTTAATCGGCCAGGTAGGTGGCAAGACCGGTGGGAGGTTTTCCGTCAAAGACGTTCCTTAATTAAATAACCACCGTTCTTTGGGCTTTCGGCCCTCAATCCCCTGCCTAGACACCGATTTGGCAAGAGTTAATTTCGAATAACTTTCCTCCTTCGGTCAATCTCCTAGTGAGTCCGAGTTAACCTAGGGCCAACGTCTAGTCAAATTTTACTTAAGGTTAGGGTTGTGAGTGTGACGGATATGATTTTTGGGCCAAGGGAGGGTGATGAAATCCCCACCTTATCTTGTTAATGGGTTATGCCCTTAAGATATTTTTGTGTACATGTAAAGCAGTAGAAAAGTAATCACTCAAGAAAGCAGTAAATCAGCCAAGAGTGTTTTCTAATCTATATGCTATGCAAACGTACCTTGTCGCCAGCACTCTTCAACAGAATAAAAAAAATTAAAAATAGACACGTGCCCTAGATGCAAGAGTCTAAAAAAAAAAATTTATTATCAACAAATGGGTTACTGTTATTAGTTAGCAGTTGCAGAATGATCACAGAGAAAATATATCACAGCAGTAAGCAGTAATTGCAATTTTTAGCAACCTGCAGAAAAATGTATGAGTAGTGAACTGCTCAGGCCGCGAAAACGCGGCTTTTGCCGTGTAACCGCGGCTCTGAAGTAGGCTCTGGTGCTCTGCTTTCGAGGGCAGAGGCACCGAGTTGCTATGTGTCCTTACTGCTGTTTAGTTTTCCTGTTTTCTGAACCTGCAAACAGAAAGAATAAAAAAGTTAGATTTGAGAAAATCGTGCCGTTCCTTCCCCGGCAACGGCGCCAAAATTTTGATTGAAATTGAGAATTTATAAAGAAAAAGATTGAGTTGTAGAGTTCTCAGTCTCAATGCTATCCGCTGTAGCAAGGGCCAAAGCGGGTCGTGATCCTCAGGGAAGGATGCGATACAAGCTTTTCGGCCGATTTCTCTGTATGCTTCAAACAAAACAAAGGAGAGATTAGATTTGAAATATGATTAAAGAAGTATGATTTTACTAATCTACTACCACAACCCACAATGCAAGTCTTGGATGTTGAATGTCATCTTGAGATATATATGATTTACCCTAGGTTTATTAAGAAGAATTCAAGCAAGAGAAGATGATACTAGAATTTAACTAAGTTGCATTACCAAAAACTAAACAAGGTTTCATCCTAACTTCTAAGTACAGCATAAGAAAAGTGTTATCTTAAATTTATGCTGTCCTAGTTCTTAAGTATGAAGTCATGAGGAGTTGTTTAAGTGTGCAACCTAGATTAAGAAATCTAACTATCAGTTTAATCTTCAAGAAAAGCAATCTTAGACCTAGGGTTTCTAAAAACTGATCATCAATCTATTCAACTCCTAACTTGCCCTAGGGTTGCTTAAGAGATCAGCAAACCACACAAGGAATTAGTTAGACATCATTTTTTTATAATTATTTTTTTATTTTATTTTTTTTACTTAATGAGAAGAATTGTTAAAGAAGGAAAAACAAAACAAGAGATCACAGATTAAAAACCAAAAAACAAGAGATCACAGAGAAAAGAAATAAAATTAACTGACAAGAATCAAATAGCAAAAGAGGTAACCTTTATTCGAAAATATGTCTCCAAATACAAGCTCCTTCTTCTCCACAATGCCTTTAAAACGAAATTACAAATTGCAGAAATTTAAGGAAAAGCTAAAGAAAAACCCTAATCTTTTCTGGATAGCCCTCTCTGTTGCGTCTGCAGGGGTATTTATAGGTGCAGAAGGAAGTAGAGTCCCAGAACGACTCCTCCACGAAAACTTGTAGCGGGATAAGACAGGAATGCCGCGGAAACGCGGCTTGGGCCGCGTTTCCGCGGCCAAATAGTGGCGGTTGGCCACGCGCTTTGGCACATGGCCTCCCCTGGTCTGTCCATCTGGGTGTAGTCTTCTGGAAGTTGCATCCTGACTCTTCATCTTGGGATTTCGAGATAACTTGGGAAGCAAGTTACCCTAGATCTCAAATCTTCCCATATCTTTTAAACGAATTTATTATCTTTGCACTCTCTTTCTTTGGCTTTTATCCTCATCCTGCAAGTATTTAGGGTTGAATAGAAGTCTATCATTCCCTCTTCTTTTGGTATTTGCAACAATTGCCCTTAGTAATTGCAATTTTGACAATTGTTAATTGCAACTTTTACATTGGGCTTTAAACATGGGCTTTTGGGCTTCTTTTGAGGCTTTATTCCTTTATTTTTATTTCTCAAGGCCTGCACACAATAAATAATAAAATATTAGTTAATTGTGCATTATTATATGAATAAATATGAAAATGTGATGGTAAATGTAATGATAAAAATGCACTTTTCACTACCAATCATAGAGCTGTGTGCTCGAACCTCGAAACAATCTTTGTGTTTGCGTTTGATCCACTATCTCTAACTTTCTCTTATATTGTGCATTGCATCATATTCATATCATATATATGCTTGTGCTTGATTGTGTGCCTTGCTTGTATTCAACCAAGAGAGCTTTACATAGCACCTCAACTCTTATTTAGAGGAATTTAGAGAAGATAGTCTAGAGCCCTTCACCGGAAATTTGGCTACACTCTTTAGTTACACTTAGTGTGTTGCAATTAGTTTTTAATTCCATATTATTTGTCATTAGATTAGCCATACACCTATTCACGCCCCCTCTAGGTGTACTTTCAATGTGATCCATTGAATGAGACAGCCATTTTTTGTGCTCTCACAAACATCTTGGATCTCAAACCTTAATCCACTGATTGATCAGGGTGAAGCCTTGATCGAGGGTGGAGTGTTACTTGATCATGATGCATCATAATGTCGCAATGTTCAGTCGGCTCGTAGTCGATCGACCGTGATGTGATCCGTTGAATGAGGAAGCTTTTCTTTGGCGCTCTCTTAAATATCTTGGATCTCAAATCCTAATCCACTTGATTGATCAGAGTGGATCGTCGATCAGAGGTGTAATGTTAACTTGATTCTGAGAAGAGTGATAAGCTAAAACTGAAGTTTCCCATGTCGTCATTACTTCAATGTTGACATCATGCATCATAATATCACCAATGTTCGGTCGGCTTATCATCAATCGATAATGATGTGATCTATTGAATGAGGAAGCTTTTCTTTGGCACTCTCCTAAGCATCTTGAATCTCAAACCCTAATCCATCTGATTAATCAAGGTAGAGTTTCGATCACAGGTGCAATATTAACTTGATTATGAGAAGTATCCCTTTAAGGAAATTATTTATTCAAGAATCTGTCATTGATCGGCATCATGAGCGTATCCCATCTAGAGTTATAAGGTGGTATGCTCTATTTGAGTAGACTGACTCTACTACAAATGTTCCTTCCAATTTTGGTTGAAAATTTCTTTCATCTTATGTGTCACAACCATGGGTCTTCTAACAGTTAAAACAATGTCGCTTTTCTTGAAAATTCATTCTCTAACATTCTTATTGAAGGCTCTGGAAATCCGAGCTTGATAGAGTTCGATTTGCTGTGAGCTTGCAAAAGTTTGTCGTCCAAAGATTCCAACTCCTGGAGGCGTGGTCGGTGGAAACCGTGCACAAATAGTGTCATTTTAAAAGTACTAATTAAAGTGTGTGTGCTTTGGCCTCCTCGATACTTTCATTATAACATAGAGGTTAAACGGGTCGAATCCACAAGGACGGGAGGCGATAGTTCATGGTAAATTCACGTGTGTGTTAACAGTTCTTCAATGTTTTAAAGAATGAAAAGAAAAGAAAACAAAGAATGGAAAGAGAAGGATAAGGTGAAAACAAAGAAGTGGGAAAGATAAAAAAGAATGTATTTGTGATTTTTATAATTATTCTAAAATAGAGTAAAAAGGAAAGAAAACTCATGACTACTAGCTAATAATGGCTCCACCAACATGCTAACTTCTTAGTGATAGTTGCCTTACATGTATCTTTGGCCATCACTGGTTCTTGGCTCAAAGCTTTACAAAACATGACTATAAGATCACTTTTACATCTAAACTCAACAAACAAGTGCAAGTTATACTTAAACCATCAAAGCTAAACTAAAGCAAGTATGGAATAAAGTAATGTTATTTTGTTAAAGAGTTAGAATGTTAGAGTGCTAGAATTCAACATTCTTGTCCAACAATGAAGTGTGATTGTGGAAGATGATTGATTTGGGCTCAAATAGAGCAAGAACAAATACCGACTCGAGAATGTGACTTAGGTCAAGTCGAGATTCAACAGTGTGAGTCGTAATTGGTTCAAAAATGGGGTCCAAACCAAAAAATTAATGTTCACACACTTTCCCCATCAATGAAGTGTGATCATAAGATATTGGTGATTCAATTTCACGCTGTACTGGTACTGAATTCAATGTTGACTTTGGAATATGAAAAAGATCTGATAAAAATACCAGAGTTATTATTGAATCAAACAGTGAAATGGAATTTCTAACATGAGGTTCAGGATCCCATTCATGTCAATTTCAATTTCAGGAAAGGGGTAACTTGACAAAATGTCAATGTGATCAAAACTTGGAGTTTGGTCAAGTTCAAATGGGTGTGCTGAAATTGAATCTTGGTTTCCAAAATAACATAATTCTTGGTCCAATCAATATGGTTAGGGATATAAGGATTGGTCAAGGTTGACAAGAAAGATTTTTCTCATTCTCATTTATCAATTCGCTCATTTTTGAGTCTAACCTACTGATAGGTCGGGTAACAAAAATTTGAGTCTGAATCATGTCTTCCATACTCTTTGCAATTGGTTCTTCTTTAGAAGGTAAGTATGGAAGTTGATTTTGAAAATTTTGGTGAAATTGTGAGTTTATCATATATTAAGTTTGTTGTTCGGACTCACGCAAGAGCCCCATACTCAAGTTCAGGATTGATGGTTTTTCATTTTGAATCAGTGGGACTTGAAAAGATGAGTATGACTCTTGAAAATTTGGTTGAAATGATAAGTCCAACATGTTTTGAAGAATTTATTGTTGGGACTCAAGCATGAGTTCTATACTCTTTTGTATCTCTAATTTTTCTTCAATTAGTGGTTCAGGAAATGGAGTGCGTGAAGCAGAATATGGGAAAGAAAATAGTGGACAAGGTGGCTGAAAATTTGACTCGAGGGAGGTGAAGCCCCATTGACTCTGTGAAGAGTAAAAATTATTTTGAGAATTTTGATCGTAGAATTGGGGATACGGGTCATATTGAGTCGGACAAACCCAATCCAACATTTATGGTTGGCTCATGAATTATATAGCCAGGTCAGAGTTATCCGAATCAAATAAGGTTGAGGTGAAAAATGGATTCATTAGGTTGGAAAAATTTGTTATATTCCATTTTATCACAATAATCACAAAAAAAAAAATTCAAAAATAATCCTATACTAGGGTTGACCTAGACCTAAACGACTCCTAACTGGTTAGACTATCCATGGGGGTACATTGTAGGAATCTAACCACAAGTTAATCGGTCAAGTAGGGGCAAGATCAGTGGGAGGTATACGTGTTGGAGCCGTGCCGGAGCAACGGGCCTAATTATGCCAAACCACTATTCTTTGAGGTTTCGCCTCCCAATCCCCAACCTTGGATACCGATTTGATAGGAGTCAAACTCTAACAACTTTTCCATTAGGTCAATCTCCTAAATAAGTTTGAGATATCCCTAGGGGCCAACATCTAGCAAGCTTTATTTAGGCTTGAGTTATGTGAGTAGGGAGGTGATTTTTGGGTTAAGGGAGGGTAATGACTTCTCCACCTTATCTTATGTTGGATTTTGTCCTTAATTTCAATTCGTGCAAGTATGCGATATAGATAAGAATGAACACACAAAACAAGTAAATCACTCAAGTGTTTATCCTAAGTTATATGCAATGCAATATGTACACCTTCGTAAAGATCACAACAACACAAGAACAAAATACAGTATATTGGAATTGAAATCGATACATGCCTAGATGCAAATATCTAAACTATTTTAAAGCATCCAATTTTCGTATTTTAGTTCTTAAATTATTGTAGGTATAGGTAATAGAAACTAGCAGCATAATATAACAATATGCAAGAATTTATCCAATCATACAAAAGTAAGTGTGGATTTCTATGATGCTAGGTTTCTGAATATTTTGACCTGCATACTAAAAATAAAGAAGAAAAATTAACAAAATTGTGAAATCAAACCGTTCCCATTCCTGGCAACGGCGCCAAAATTTGATCGCTGGAAAACTGTGCAGAAACGTGTCATTTTGAAATTACTAATTAAAGTGTATGCGCTTTGGCTTCCTCGATATTTTTGTTATAGCATAGAGGCTAAACGGGTTGAATCCACACGGATGAGAGGCGATAGTTCACGGTATGTTCACGTGTGTGTTAACAGTTCTTCAATGTTTTAAAGAATGAAAAGAAAAGAAATCAAAGAATGAAAAGAGAAGGATAAGGTGAAATCAAAGAAGTAGGAAAGATAATTTAGAATTTATTTGTGATTTTTGTAATTATTTCTAAAACAAAGTAAAAAGGAAAGAAAACTCATGATTACTAACTACTAATGGCTCCATCAACATGCTAACCTCTTAGTGATAGTTACCTCACATGTATCTTTGACCATCACCAGTCCTTGGTGCAAGAGCTTTACAAATCATGACCCAGAAGATCACTTTCACATCTAAACTCAACAAACAAGTGCAAGCTTTACTTAAACCATCAAAACTAAACTAAACCAAGTATGAAATAAAGTAATGTTAGTTTGTTAGAGAGTTAGATGTTAGAGTGTTAGAATCCATCATCATGGGTCAAGGCCAAGTCGAGGCTATTAGACTCATGTGGATTATCAAGTAAGAAGCTAGCAAGTTAGTGGTTAGTAGTTAGTTGCCATGAGAGAAAATTAGCTAAGCATGTAAAAGGAGTTAGAGAGAAAAAACAAGTCGAGCTCCATTATAAGCACTCTTATTTTCATCCTATGTACTACTCTCTTTCCTATTACATGATCTACAAGAAACGAAAAATACAAAAGAGAAAGAAAAGAACAACTAACCTAAACTAAACTATCCTAAAAATTGCACAAAAACTCATCCAAAAACTCTTCTCCCCTTCTATTTTGAAATCCCAGGGTATTAATAGGCTAAAGGGGCACAAGGGGGTGTCACGGGGCCATGCGTCGAAGCTTGACACGTGACCCCACCATAAGGCTGCGAAAATGTAGCTTTTGCCGCGTTTTCGCAGCCCTTCTAGGGCCGCGCGCGCAGTGCCTTCTGGCATGCGTTGTCGGTTTGTCTCTCTGTCAGTATATGCTGCTGGTTTCTGATTTTTTGCACCCTATATTATCAGATTTAGCCTTCAAAGTCAATGGCTATATTAGGATCTAAAAAATCACCAAATAAATGAGATTTTTGATTCTTCATTCCACACTATGGATCTAGGAAAACACAAGAAAACCATTATTAGCAACATTTTTATATAAAATAAATGTGAATATATGATATGAATATGCAATATTAAAGGCAAATCAAGGCGCAATGATGCTTCCCCTCGTCTGTCATCCTGGTGTTCATGGCAACTCACAGAGATAAGATTTGAATCTCTAATGGAAGTACAACTTCACATCCGTACACTAAGAAAAATGGTATAGCCTTTGTCGTGGTTCTTACTGTGGTGCGGTAAGCCCAGAGGCATTCGCCTAATTTGTCGTCCCAGTCGTGTTGGCTTTTTGAGACAAACTTCTCGAGGAGCTTTCCACTAGTCTTGTTAAAGCCTTCTGTAAGACCGTTGGCAGTTGGATAGTATGTCGTTGATGACACACTTTGAATTCTAAGTTCATTACAGAACCTCTGGATGCTTGGCTGACGAATTAGGGTTCATTATCGTGGACAATTCGTCGGATATGCCAAAGTGACAGAGCACACGTGACCAGACCTTTCTCTACCTTTTCCCTGCCATTCATTGTAAAAAAAATTTTAGGAGATGGCTTTTTGTAAATACCACCTTTTTCTTTTCTTTTTCCTATAATATAAAAAATAAAAAATAAAAAAATTGTTAAATAGAAACAAAGAAAAAATTTAGACTTAATTGTAAAATAACCACTAGGGTTTCCTTGTATAAATACTCATCTTTTTCTTTAATATACAAAAACAAAACCGTAGTATAGGAATTTCCACTATACCTAGGGATAAAAAAGAGAGAGAAATTCACCCTCTCCCCTCTCTATATTTAGCCTGTTACCCTCTCTCCCGTGCCTCAACCCTAAATCTAAGAGTAGATCTGAGTAAGAGAGAGAGAGAGAGAGAGCGTCGCCTCGTAAGAAAACCCATCCTCTGCCTCTTCAATTTTGTCACAGAAAGCCCTAAATTGCCCCGCCTCCGCGGCCGTTCTGACATTTCTTGTCCGCCTCCCAATTTCTGCACAGGCGATCTCTCGAGTAGATCTTAGATCTACAGCAGCCTCAAATGTTCCTGCTTAGATTGCCTAGTGCAGTCCAACATTCATTTTCAGCAAAGGATTCCGGGGAGGTTTGCGTTTTCTATCTATTTTCTCTGAGCTTTCATACATAGCCCCTTCAATTTTCACAGAGATATATTTCTCTAGGATCCTCGGTGATGTGAATGTGTCTTTTTGAATAGGATTAGGGAGAGGAATTGGTATAGTTTGGTTTATGATAACTCTGAATATGAAACGTATTAATAGCCTGAGCTTGTCAAGAAGTTTTATTCATGTATTGACACCACCACCGAAGATCTTGATAACCATTAATTCACTGTGCACTTTGAGATTGGGGACATCATTGTTACTATTAACATGGTTGAAGACTACACACAGGTCCCCAGCTCACCAAACCATAGCGAGCCCTTACCTCTCATAGAATATATGACTATTATGGGTGCCCATTGTACGGAGCAAGACCGTGGGCTTAAGTCTAGTACCACCTTCCACAAATGTCCATTGTGTTAGACGATGGGCCCAACGTAACATTTTAGGCCTTGATCAAACCACATCGTTCAATAGGCCCGTGTTGCAAATAATCCATAGTTTGATGAATAGGCAGCACACGGCCTTCCTAAACATGATCATACTCCACAGCTTGATCACCAACTCCCAACGCACTAAGGATGCAAAGTACTTGCATCCCATTTTAGTCACTCACCTGTGTGGGAATTGTCTACCAGACAAGGTCTTCTCTACTTATGATCGAGTCTTTGTAGCCTCAGAACGTATAACTAGTGCATATAACAGTTGCTTACACGTTGTTCGGACACATAGTGTCCAACCTGAGGACATCCCTACTGAGTCCTTTTACTGAGAAACTGTTGTAAGAGGATGACGAGCCTGAGTTTTGGTGGCAGCCACCGCCCGCCGAGTCGAGAGCCTTCATGTCTTCCATTTGGAGAGGCATGAAGAAAATTTTTAAGGGACAAATTAGGCTGAGAAAACAAATGAAGGAGCAGACTGCACGTTTTGACTGTATAGAGGAGGGCTTAAGAAGATCACGGTCGTCCAGCCTGAGCACTTCGGCTGGTCTGAGCCATCGACGTGGGTGACATCCTTTTCACTTACACTATTCATGCATTCATATTATACTGCATGCATTGAGGACAATGCATGAGATATGTGTAGGGGAGAAGGTACTAACATAGGATTTTTCATTTTAAGATTTTTCCTTTTAGATTTCTTCTTTCTTTTGTTAGGATTCTCCTTAGTTTTTTAGGATTTTTCCTTTTAGAAATTTTTTTCCACTTAAAATTCTTTTTGATCCATTTTTAAGAAAATTTACTTGATCTTAGGAATCAGGAAAACTCTAAACTAGAATTTCTTAATTTAAGTTAAAATAAGAAGAATTGTTGAATTTTTGGGTTAAGAAAGATAGAGCTGAAAGATGATTAGATCTTGAATTTTTCCTGAGTATTATATACATTTACATATTGAGGGATTAAAACAAAGACTTAGATGCCTTTATAAAAAATATATATATAAGAGAGAGAGAGAGAAAGAAAAAGAATATATATATATATATATATATATATATATATATATATATATATATATATATATATATATATATATATATATATATATATATATATATACTTGATCACCAATTAAGCTGGTTAATTGTGCCTTGAGAAGCATGGTCAGTCACGCCTAAAAGTGGTTAAGTCCTTAACGTTCGTGGCCTTTTTTACTCGAGTCCTTAAACTCGGGGGATGTATTCTCATCTAGTGCCCCAAGACTGTCTAGTCTGGGAGTCATCGGTTCAAGGCTCGCTACATGGGTAAATTAGAAAGCCTAATGAAGTAAGAAAAATAATAAGTGTATATATGTGTCTATATTAAATAATAATAAAAATAAAAATAAGGGTATTATAGTCAAGTAGCAATTCCTCATATATATAAGTGTATATATTTTAGGCTTGATGCAAAATCTAATGATCAATCCACTTTTGACAATTAATCTTAATTAAAGACAAAACTTTGAGTGGAGACTTATAATTAGGAAGGAATAGTTTATGTTAGCCTAAAACAATAAGCTCACTTAATTTTTACAAATGGATCGTTAAACTTGCTTTCTTTCTTTCTTTCAAAATATGTTTTCAAAATCACTAACATTTGTTTTCCCTTTTTTGGATTTTGTGGGTGTAATCCGCTGAAAACCCTCAGGAGACAACACTCTTTTAGGGTTAACCTAGAGGTTTAACGACTTCTTGCACATGCTCAGTGCAATCGCGCACCTGGGAAAGTGGTGTAATAACTTTAATTTAGGATTTTTCTTTTTTGCTTATTTTGCTCGAGGAAGAGCAAGGGGGTGTGATTAGTATTCATTTTTGTATTATTTTCATCACATTTCCTATGCATTAGTCAATAAAAATACTATTTTAATGGTTTTTTTTCTGAATTTTCTAGTCCACACTCTGATAAGAAGAAGACCCAAATCCTAATTAAAAAGGAGATTAAAAAAGGATTATTTGAAGCTCAATCTAAGAAGCCCAAACCTGTAAAGAACCAGAGAATATTTTCAGGGTATTAGAAGATTTTACAGGACATCTGGACAGAGTTAGGCTATCAGAGCTGTCGCTGACATAACAGCTAAGATTCTATGACAATCCTTGGGTCGTTGATGCATTGCTTCATCCGATGACTACGATGGAAAGGGCCTAGGATTTTGGTGCCTATATAAAAACCCCTAGGGCCTCTGATTGTGACAGTTAGAAAATAAGGAGAAAACTTAGGATTTCTTTTAGAGCTCTCTTGTAATTTTTCTTTTTCTTTCTTAGTTCCAGAAAATAGAGAGAGTGAAAGTGAGAGTTCTGTATTTGAAGGTGACAATCAATGCAAAGCTCCATATTTTTCCTCCTCTAGTTTCTTGTTGCTTATTTTCAAGCTTTTACTTTCTTACAATTAGTGTAAACATGCTTTCTTTCATGCTTTTCATTTTCATGACTAGCTAACTCTCCAACATGACTGACTAACCTCTAATACTACTAACTACTAACTACTAACTCTTTCGATGAATTACTCATAAGATTTATTGGATGCACCTATCTTGATCTTATGTTTCTTGCAAGCATCCTTAATTTCCTAAGGAAGATGAGTGCTAACTTGTGAAAGTTGTGTTGATTCTCCCCAAATGATTCATGTGTGTCTCTTTTTAGTGCCTTGCCATTTTGACAAGTGTCTTGATGGAACATGAAGATGGGTTCACTTTGAAATGCTAACAATCTTATGCACAGGCTTCTTATTTCATACTTGCTAACTAATGACCTTGATGATCTAATGAACTGGTCTATATTGTTATGCATTTCTAGTATATGAATCATCAACTGATGCTCCATTCTTTTGCACCAATCAAGAGCCCATGATCCGAGGAGGCTACATGTCAAAGCTAAGAGAAGGTCACTCCAACTACTGGGCTATCTTTTAGACTTGAAGAGCCAAGGTGTACATTTTGTCAATGAATCTACATACATCATGATTTCATCTAAGAAGTTAGTAAGTTAGTAGTGTATAGTTGTAAGTTAGTCATGATCTTACTTCTATTGTTAAAACTCTTTTCTCCTTTCAAATCTTTTCTAAACAAGACTATTTTCTTTTTATTTACCATTACTTCATTCGCCTTTTCATCTCGCATCTCTTATTTTCATTTTTTTCCATTAATTCACTACAACCATTACTCCACAACCTTCTTCTTTACTTTTTTTTTTAATTCTTAAACAAAGAAGAACCTTTGTTTTTATTTTCAAGACCAAGAGCTATAAAAATCAGATAAAGCTTCTATCGTATACCCTCCCTGCGGATACGACTTGCTATAGCTTTTTACTACAATGGTAGTTCGAGAGAGTACATAAATATTAAATACAATCACAGGCTTGAATATAGACATACCAACCAGCACGGTTTTCTCTAAACTTCTGCTTCTTTCAACGAACTCGAATAATCTGCAACAAGATAGAATTAGTTGGGGTAGCGTTTGGTCCCCTTATCTTTATTCGCTCTCTCCCTTCTAGTTTTTGCTATAAATACTACAAAATTCAGAGTCAAACGGGCACCACTCCAGTAGAGAATTTAGATTTGGATTTCTACTTTTGTTTAACTTAAGTTTTTCTTTTTTATTTCTCATATAATTTTTAGTTTTTATGTAATTCATAAAGAGATTCATGAGAGAAATTGAGAGAAAAGTTATATTGAGAGTGACACCAATGTAAGTTTTCTAATTTCTTTTATTATTTTTAATTTAATCAAGATTACATTTTTATTCTTTTGTTATTTACCTTCCTTGCTTGATTGTTTTATCCAAATGAGTCATATAGCCTTGAATATTCTTTGTCCTTACAAGTGTCACTGATGACTTATGGTGATGAATATCTATTTCTAATCGTGTAATAGTTTAGTATTCTTTTTCTGTTTGCATTTTCATTTGATAGACCGATTAGGAACGAGAAAGATCTTATATGCCATGCTATGATTGTCTTCAAGCTAAGGTAAGTCGTCGGTACGGATCTGAGATAAAGTAAGCTTCAAGGAGGTAAGTATTATTTAGTTTTTATTTTTTTTATTTCTTAGTTTAGAAACACGTTTCAACCAATACTTTAATCTTTCCTATTTAACTTAGTTTTCTTTTAACAACAATACCACGTCTTCTTTCTTCTCCTCTTCTAACTTAACTTTTAACTCTTTTCTTTTCTTTTAAAACAAAGAAGAAAGATTTTAACCGATTTTTATTAACTTAGAAAAACTTACTTAACGCTTTTATCACAGTCCCTCCTGTGGATTACGACCCACGTAACCACTTGTTATAACTGTAATATTGAGCAACCTATCACATTCTTAATCTTCAATTCTAAACTATAATTTTATTGTATAGGTTCAATCTCAATCATATTCAACAAGTTGCTCATGGATCCACAAAATAAAATATTATTGCTATTTAGCAACTAGTTGTAGTAAAGAAAGTAACCAAAGAGGAAGCAGCAAAATGGAGCTGTATGAGCATGTGGTGCTGGGATCTCTTCAACAATGAAGTCAGCAACAATATATACAAGACAAGCAAGGGTATTGTGATGAAAAGTATAACTGGCAATCCTTCAAATTTAGGATGTAGCCGAGTAATGAAATTATAAAGATGATATCGATCATACTGAGCTTAAAAGCAGTTGCAAACTGGTAATTGTCTTAGGTACAAACACCTCCATCATTTGAAGCTGCTCCAAATACCCAGACAACAAGGACAAAGAATCATAAATAGAATGATTGACTTGAAAAACCTCGTAGAGAGCAGTATGGAGTTGGTACTCACGAGCATCTCTAGACTGAACAAATATCCTTTAAGTACCAACCATTGTGCTTTAGTGGTAGGTATTATTTTAGCTTTAGACACCTCCATTGTTTGAAGCTCTGTCCAATGTCCATAAGTGAGGAAACGAAATCCTGAGTAGAATGATTGCCTTGACGAGCCTCCTAAAGAGAAATATGGTGTTGGTGCTCATGAGCATGCCTACACTGAACAAATATCCTTCTAAGCACCTACCATTGTGCTTGATAGTTGGACAATCTTTCAACAAGCAAATTGGAATAACAAGTGGACACTGTAGGAAGTCGCGAGGAAGTCGACGAAGTCGACGACGACAAGGAAGCAGCAGAATCAGAATCAGCAGCAGCAGCAGCAGGGACCGGTCGACCGGACCGGTCAACCGGCGTGCACCAACGTGCACAGGTTGGTGCGGTCGACCGGGCGGTCTACCGCAGAAGGAGAGCGGTCGACCGCCCGGTCGACCGACTGACATTGCCTAACTCTCGGTTAGGCACGGTCGATCGGCACGGTCGACCGGTGCTTGGGTTGGTCGACCAACCGATCGACTGACGGCGTATCCGGGCTGATTCGGAAAGTTTTCTGAATTGGCAACCAGCCTAATAAGGAATCTGATTCTCCTAGGGTTTACTTGGGTATATAAGAAAGGTTGAGTCCTCTTCATATTGTATTGCTTGCAAATTGTATTGATTATCAAATCAATAAAGAAATCTCTCTTCCTTGCCCCGAGGACGTAAGCGAAATTGACCGAACCTCGTTAAATCTTTTGTTTGGCTTTCTCCCATTGTTCAATTGTTCTTACTGTTGATAGTACTTCTATATTGCATCTGTGGCTTAAGGGTTCCTCGGCACAACAAGTGGTATCAGAGCATCCCAGGTTCGTCGTGGGATCATCTGGTGATTCGAAGGGCATCTGTTGCTGATTGGCGGAGATTGTGTGTCGATCTCAGATCAGCGTTGAGACTGTTTGAGGATCGTGTGTCGATCTCAGAACAGCGCGTGAAGTGTTCAAGGAATCAATTTGAGGAGTAGATCTATTCAGAAACTCATCTAGGGTTTCGTGAGGAGGTAAAGATCTGATCTTTATCAAATTTGTTTATCTAACTCCGTTGGTTTTCGCATTATATAGAGGATCTAGTTAAAGAGATGGCTGAAGAAAGTACATCTGTGAGAACCATGAATCTACATCCGAGGATTGATGTGGTGAATTCAATGGCACGAACAATTTTGGCATGTGGAGGTACGAAGTGATGGATGTACTGACGTCATCAAATCTCAAAGATACTTTACGTCTGGAGAAGAAGCGAAGTACAACCACTGAAAGAAGAGTGGGATAAGATAAACCGATCAGCGTGTAGCTTATTCAGATCGTGTCTAACACAAGACATCAAATACCTTGTGTTACACGAAACGTCTGCGAGGCAGTTATGGGAGATCCTAGAAAAAAAGTATCTGACCAAAAGTATTGAATCCAGATTACAGCTGAAGAGCAAGCTGTATGATTTTTAGATGAAGAAAGGATGCTCCGTAAATGAACATCTGAATCGCTACACAAAACTTCTTACAGATTTGGTTAATGTGGATGTCGAAGTCAATGAAGAAGATAAAGCGGTAATTCTCTTGAACTCTCTTCCTGCAGAGGAGTATGAGACTTTTACTTTAACCTTCATAAATGATAGACAGTCCCTTAACTATCATGAAGTGTCATCTGCTTTGGTTAATTATGAGATGAGGAGAAAGGAAAGACAGTCTTCTCAGGCAAGCACATCAGCAGAGGCATTAGCAGTAAGAGGCAGAGGTTCACATAGGAAGGGCAAAGATGATCGAGGGAGATCGAAGTCCAGGCCAGGTTATAGAGATCTGAAGAAGAACCAGTGTGCTTTCTACAAAGAATTAGGGCACTGAAAAGTTGACTGTTCAAAGGCCAAAGGGAAGAAGAAGGAGTTTAAGACTGAGGCAAATCTTGCAAAGGTGGTCAGTACTCAAGGCAGTACATCACAGGCAGGTGGATCAGACTCGGACTCATCGGTATTCTCGTTCTCTGTCACTACTCCTATCATTGGCTACTCAGGAGATAATGAGTGGATATTGGATACTGGTGCTACATACCATGTATGCCCGAGTAGGGATTGATTTTCTAACTTTAAGAAGCTAGAGGGATGTTCAGTTGTTATGGGCGATGATCATCCATGTATCATGGAAGGTGTAGGAACAATCCAGATCATGATGATCGATAGGATGATAAGAGAACTGAAGGAAGTGAGGTAGTACCTCAACTGAAGAGAAACCTTATCTCTCTGGAGCTTTGGAGACATTGGGCCTTGTGGTGTCAATAAAGGAAGGAGTCCTTAAGATGATCAAAGGCTCGATGGTGGTACTGAAGGCCGTTCGCCGGAACAATCTTTACTTGAAGGGTAGTATTGTTACAGGGCAAGTGACAACTTCTATTGATTCAGATGAAGACTCAACCAGGTTATGGCATATGAGGCTGGGACACACAGGAGAAAAGTCTTTGCAAGCTCTTGCAAGACAATGATTATTGAAAGGTGCCGGAACCTGCAAGTTAGAATTTTGTGAACATTGTGTCTTCAGAAAGAAGACCAAGGTGAAATTTGGCACAGCAACTCATTGCACCAAGGGAATTCTAGATTATGTTCACACTGACGTTTGGGGACCTACCAAGACTGCATCAATTGGAGATAACCACTACTTTGTATCTTTTATTGATGATTATTCTAGGCGTTGTTGGGTATATACCATGAAGCACAAAGGGGAAGTCCTAGAATTATTTGTGAAGTGAAAGAAGAATTTGGAGAGAAGTACGGGAAGGAAAATCAAGGTCCTCCGTTCAGATAATGGAGGAGAATATAAGTCAGATCCTTTCCTTCAGCTATGTCTTGATGAGGGCATAGAGAGGCACTTCACAGTGAGGGAAACATCGCAACAGAACGGGGTAGCAGAAAGGATGAAGAGGACTTTGCTAGAGAAGGTTCGTTGTATGTTATCTAATGCCGGTTTAACGAAGAATTTCTGGACTGAGGCTTTGGCATACGCTTGCTATCTTGTTAAAGGTTGCCTTCGTCTGCGATAGGAGGGAAAACTCCTCTCGAAGTTTGGTCGAAAAAAACTGCTGCTGATTATATTTGCTAAGGGTGTTTGGTTGTCCAGCCTATTATCATGTTAAAGAAGATAAGCTAGATCCAAGAGAAAAGAAGGCTTGTTTGTCGATTTCAAGAAGGGAATCAAAGGATTCAAGATCTGGGATCCTACGGACAGGAAGTTTTTTTTCAGCAGAGATGTCACATTTGATGAGGCTTCGATGTTGAAATCTAAGATCTCTCAGCAGGTGGAGATTATCAAGACCTAAGATGTATCGCAGCAGGTGGAGAATGATGCTAATCCACTATCTCTAGAAAGTTCAGCATCGGTGAGGATCATACCTAGGGTGACACAAGGTAATGATCAAGCAAATGAGGTAGATGCTGATGATGAAGAGGATCAAGAACAGATCATGGGTGATGTTCCTGATTCTACTACAATTAGAAGACCAAGGAGAAACATACAGAAATCAGGTTGGCTCAATACAGATATGATCGTTGCTTATGCACTTCTGGTCATTGAGGAGGCTATCCCGTCCGCCTACAGAGAAGCTGAAATCAGTTCAGAGTCAAAGATGTGAAAAGCTGCCATGGAACAAGAGATGAAGTCTCTTTACAAGAACGACACTTGGGAACTCACAAGGTTGCCCAAAGGAAAGAAGGCGATAGGCTGTAAGTGGGTATACGCAAAGAAGCAGGGATCTCTTAAAGAAGGTATGGTGCGCTACAAGACCAGATTGGTAGTAAAAGGCTATGCACAAAGAGAAGGAATTGACTACAATGAGGTATTTTCTCTTGTTGTAAAGCATTCGTCAATTCGCATCTTATTGGCTCTGGTGGCACAGTACGAGTTGGACCTTGATCAATCGATGTAAAGACCGCCTTTCTCTATGGCGATCTGGATGAAGAGATCTACAAGTCTCAGCTGACAGGGTTCAAGACTGCAGGAAAAGAAGATATGGTATGCAAGCTGATGAAATCGCTGTATGGGTTAAAACAGTCTCCTAGACAGTGGTATAAGCGGTTCGACAGCTTCATCAGAGGAAAGAGGTACACACGTAGCTATTATGACCCATGTGTGTATTATAACAAGCTACCGACAGGAGAGTATATCTATTTACCATTGTATGTAGATGATATGCTTATTACTTCAAAGTCAACATCTGCAATTGATACACTGAAAAAGGACTTATCTTTTGAGTTTGAGATGAAGAATCTTGGTGAAGTAAAGAAGGTGCTAGGAATGGAAATTACACGAGACAGAAGGAGTGGCAAGGTGAGCTTGACACAGAAGGGGTATTTACAAAAGGTACTTCAAAGTTCAATATCGGCAAGGATACGAAATCTATAAGTACACCACTGGCTCCTCATTTCAAGTTATCTGCCACTATGTCTCCAAAGACTGTTGAAGAACGTGAGTACATGACTAACGTCCTATATGCTAGCGCAGTTGGTAGTCTTATGTATGCTATGGTGTGTACACGACCAGATTTATCACAAGTTGTCTCTATGGTCAGTAGGTATATGCATGATCGGGGACAGTGTCATTGGGAGGCAGTGAAGTGGATTCTGCGGTACATTAAAGGTACCATAGATGTTGGGTTGGTATTTGAGAAGGATTCCATAGGGAAGCAGGAATGTATCGGGTATGTTGATTCCGATTATGCTGGTGACCTCGACAAACGCTGGTCCACAACGGGGTATGTATTTACATTATCTTAAGCACCGTTTAGTTGGCGCTCTATTCTACAGTCTATCGTTGCATTGTCTACTACAGAGGCCGAGTACATGACCATGACGGAGGCTATAAGGAGGCAATTTGGCTTCAAGGCTTGCTTGATGACTTGGGGATTGATCAGGATCTACTGAAGATCAACTGTGACAGTATGAGTGCTATTTATTTAGCCAAGAACCAGGTGTATCATGCATAGACGAAGCACATCGATGTCAGGTTCCATTTTGTTAGGGAGATTCTCGATGAGGGTGTTATTGAGTTCTGAAGATTCACACAATGGAGAATCCCGCCGATATGCTTACCAAGGTGGTCTCAGGAGTCAAGTTTACACATTGTAAAGCATTACTCCATATCCTTCATGTTGCATGAGTTTGTTGAAGCTCCTTTGGATGAACTACGGATGACTTGATCCCTTGGCAGGGTACGTAGGCAACCACACTGGTGCAACCACTTTTGAGTCGACATATCCTATGTTTCAATTCGGCTCAGATTTGAGAAATCTTCACCGAGATGGAGAATTGTAGGAAGTCGCGAGGAAGTCGCGAGGAAGTCGAGGAAGTCAACGATGAAAAGGAAGCAGCAGAATCAGAATCAGCAGCAGCAGGGACCGGTCGACCGGACTGGTCGACCGGCGTGCACCAACGTGCACAGGCTGGTGTGGTCGACCGCCCGGTCGACCGCAGAAGGAGAGCGGTCGACCGTTCGGTCGACCGACTGACATTGTCTAACTCTCGGTTAAGTAAGGTCGACCGGCACGGTTGACCGGTGCTTGGATCGGTCGACCGACAGGCGTATCCGAGCTGATTTGGGAAGTTTTCTGAATTGGCAACTAGCCCAATAAGGAATCTGATTCTCTTAGGGTTTCCTTGGGTATATAAGAGAGGTCGAGTCCTCTTCATATTGTATTGCTTGCAAATTGTATTGATTATTAAATCAATAAAGAAATCTCTCTTCCTTGCCCGAGGACGTAGGCGATATTGGCCGAACCTCGTTAAATCTTGTGGTTGGTTTTCTCCCATTGTTCAATTGTTCTTACTATTGGTAGTACTTCTATATTGCATTTGTGGCTTAAGGGTTCCTCTAATTGGTTGTTGTTTCTGCGCACAACTAACACATGACGTATAAAGACATTGTCTTTTTTATTTTTGCTACAAGAGGCCCCCCTACGGGCCATGTTTTTACTGCGGAAATTTGAAATCGTGAACTCGAGGCAACAAGCCCCAGATCTAACTGGGTGATCAACCGCGACAGACGTGTGAAGGCATTATCTAAAAGCATATAAAGGAAGGACTTATTATTAGATAGCTTAAGGGCTAGTAGGCCGAATATCATGTTTAGTGTTTGTCTTTTTTGCTAAATTCTAATCTTGTTCAAAAGAATGTCATCTAATAGCGGTTAAACATATTATTAGATATCTTAAGGGCACTATTGGTATGAGCTTGTGGTATCCAAAATAATCTCATCTAATAGCGGTTAAATATATTTATTTGTGGAGAATTAAATATTTGTATGATGGATAACTAATTTCTATATTTTCTACTTTTTTATTGTTCAAAAATTTTTAATTGGTATCGTTTTAAGTTTAAGTTGTGTCTCATATTTTTTTTTTTTTTTCAATCGATATCATTTTTACTATATGTTTTTCTCTTTTTGATGTTTGACAAAAAGGGGAGAAATATATGTAGTTTTTTTTTTTAAAGTTAGTAGTATAAGAATTGTTTTATGATGCATAACTTCAGCAGGTGACTTTTCTTGAAGTTCTATTATTCATATTGTTCATATTTTTGTTTATATAAACTAATGAGTTTTGTCATCATCAAAAAAACAGAGATTGTTAGCCAACGGTACAATCGTTCTTTATTTTGATGATTTTAAAACTCATGTTGCTTGTGATACTAATTATCTTTAAAGTGTTTTTAGTATACAAATTTTAAGAGCGAAAGTTTTCAGCTTCAAAAAGAAAATTCATGTAACTTGACTCAAACTTAAAGAAGATACATATGAGGATGTCCACTCTAAGTTCTTGAAGATCAATTCTACTCTTTTATTTATCTAGTGTAAGATTTTTTTTTAGTTTGTAAAAGTTTAGCATAGTGAATTGATGCTCAAGAAAAGATATACACATACACACATAAAAGTTTTACAAAATAAGCTTTATGATTTTTACATTATTTAGTATTGTTTATGATATATATTTAGTTTTCTAAAACTATATTATATTATATGTTTTTACAGACTATTTATATAAAATAAAAGTCCAGGTATCAGAATTGTCGACAGAGGTCTAAGACTTGCCGACTGCTGATATTCAGTGCACAAAGCTGAGATAGCCTCAGCTGTCGACAGTCGTATATAGCTGTCGATAGGGCAGCAATCAAGAGTTGATACATTTTCAGTCTGTTAACAGGTAGTTTCAACTGTCGCCAGTTCTTGTGTTACTTTTTAAAATATATACTGTTGTAAATTGGTTGTCGACATGCTCAAGCCTGCTATCGAAAGACAGACTGTCAACTTGCCTGAATTGCTTTCCTAACAACTCTTTTTGTTTACAAAACTGTCCAGGTTTATTTGAACTTGGTTTTTCATGTTTTTAATATGTTTTTTTATAACTAGACTTATTAGGTTTTCATCTCTATACTTCTTATATATAAAAGAGTGTTTTTAATAGAAGATATACACGTTTTTACATAAGCTTTAAAAGAGAAATCAAGTTTTTGTAAAAATCTTTTAAAGTTCCAGTGCTATTCAGTCTTATTCAGTCTTATTCTCTCTACTTTTCTCACATTTCTTCCTGAGCAATCAATTCTCTATACTAAGCTATAGGAAAAGTATATTTGAGAGTAATTGTGGTCTTCTGAATATCATCAAATATTGTAGTTCATTGCTCTATGAGAATCTCTTGGAAGGAGGGTAGTAAGTTGGAGTTGGGCTCCAGATATTGCGGAACCAAGCTCAGTTGTAATCAAAGTGATGATAGTAGAATATATCATTGCGGTGAAGGCAGGAATGTAGAGTAAGTGTCGAACCTCGATAACAACTTCTTTTGTTTGCGATTGGCTTGTGTTTGATTTCTCATACTCTCTCTCTCTCATTTATTTCATTGCTCATACACACATACATATATACATATACATACATACATACATACATACATACATACATATATATATATAGTTGAGCTGGGCTACTTTCGGAAGTATTAAGAATGTTGATACTCTCACTTTGATTTGGTTAATACACCACCCATATGTAAGATTCAAACTGCTGGATGTGATCTACTAACTATAAACTAGTTAGGAATAAAATTTCACAAATTTTCGTTATCATTTATCCATTCATTAAAGTGACTAAAAAATTGACATTTTTGAGAGACCTAAAACTGCTTAATTTTGAGACCACTTTGATGAACGGGTAAATGATAAAGAGAATCTGTGAAATTTTATTCCTAACTAGCTTATAGTTAGTGGATCACATCCAATGGTTTAGATTTTACATATGTGTGGTGTATCAACTAAATCAAAGTGGGAGTATCAACATTCTTGATACTTCTAAAAGTAGCCCAGCTCAACTACACACCCACACACACACTTGTTATCATTATCTTGTTTGAACTCTTTACATCAAGAAAGCAATTACGCACCTCAACTCTTATTTTAAGAGAAATCACGAGGAGAAGTTCAGAACCCTTCATCGGGTATACGGCTTCAATTCTTGATACTTGAGCATTAAGTTTATTGTTGAGTATTTTCATTTTTAGTTGTTATTTACTTGTATTCTATTTTTCCACTTTAATTTTTGTTTCACCCATTCTCCCCTTCTAGGTGATTTTCATGAAGACCTTCGTCAGTTGCGTCCATTGAGGGTACATGTTATAATGTTACTTTTATAGATGATTTCTCTTAGAAAATATGTGTGTATTTCTTGAAACAGAAATCAGAGGTGTTTCAGAAGTTCAAGAATTGAAAAGCTATAATGGAGAAACAAACAAAACGAAAGGTGATGTTCTTGAGGTCAGAAAATGGGAGTGAGTATACATTCAAGGATCAAGGAGTACTTAGTTAGTGAAGGTATTAAGCACCAGCTGAGTATTCTAGAGCCGTCAGAACAAAATGGAGTAGAGAGCGCTTGAATCAGACACTTACAGAGTGTAACCGCAGTATGAGGTTACAGACTGACATGTCAGAAGGTTTCTGGATACAGATAGTGAGTCAGGTGAGCTATTTAGTGAACAAGTCATCATCTACAACCATTGATCTTTAGATTCCAGAAAAGATATGATGAGGAGAGTCAGTGGACTATTCAATCTTATGGATATTCGGTTGATCGTCATACAGTTTGATTGATAGTCAAAAGAGAAATAAATTGGAGTCTAAATCAAAGAGGTATTACTTAATCGGTTTCACCAAGGGAGCCAAGACATACATAATTTGAGATCCAGAGAAGAATAGTGCCTTTGTTAGCATAGATGTGATTTTGATGAGGATTCAATATTGTAATCAAAGTCAAAGATGGAGGACATGACACATAGTGAAGCTTCAGACAGTTCAGCAGTTTCTTAGAGAGAGAAGTTTGAGTTTTCAGATGATCCCATCGAGCTTGTCGGGTTAGATGAAGACTCCTCAGTTTCAGATGGAAACAGACATGAAGCACTCAGGAGCAACATGTGCATCCTAGACCATTGAGATGGTCAGACAAAGTTTCAGTACCACCAATCAGATATGGCTAGAAAGAAAACCAAGTCTCCTTTGCATTAGTAACAGAAGTTGGAAATCCTAGCATTTACAAGGAGGCAATCAAGATAGATGACAATGACAAGTGGGTCATAGCCATGGAACAACACAAGTAGGTCATAGCCATGGAACAGGAGATTGAGTCTTTGGAGAGGAATCAAACATGAGATTTGGTGAATCTACCAAAGGGTTCTAAAGCAAAAGGTTGAAGATATGTCTTTCGAAATAAGGATAGTGAGCAATACAAGGCAAGACTAGTTGCCAAATGGTATTTTCAGAAGGAGGGTATTGACTACAATGAGATCTTCTCTCTTGTAATCAAACATACATCTATTCGATTGTTGTTGGCAATTGTGGCTCAAGATAATCTCGAGTTGGAGAAGCTAGATGTGAAAATGACGTTTCTACATGGTGAGTTAGATGAGAGAATATACATGAAGCAACATGAAGGGTTCATTCATGTAGGTCAAGAAAACAATGTGTGTCTTCTCAAAAGTCCCTTTATGGGCTGAAATAGTCTCCCAGGAAGTGGTACAAGCTATTCGATTCATTCACGATCAAGGCTAACTACACTTGATGTGAGCATAACAGTTGTGCTTATTTCAAATATTACAATGATGATCTCACATATTTGTTGTTGCATGTGGATGATATGATGATTGCTACAAGAAATAAGATACATATTCAAAAGTTTAAAACTCAGCTAAAAGAGGAGTTTGAAATGAAATATTTGAGAGAAGCCAAGAAGATCTTAAGTATGAAGATAATTCGAAACAGGAGTACATGTAAACTCTGGCTATCCCAAGAGAACTATGTTCTCAAAATATTGGAAAGATTCAACATGGCCAAAATTAGGCCGGTCACTACTCTTTTGGCGTCACTTTAGGTTATCCTCTAGTTAGTATCCAAATTTATAAGAAGATGAGGATGAGATGTCTCGAGTACCATATGCTAGTGCGGTGGGATCACTGATGTATGCTATGGTCTGCACTAGGTATGACTTAACCTATGCAGTTATTAGAGCAAGTCAGTTTATGTTAAATCCAGGCAAGCAATATTAAAAAGCAGTAAGTGGGTGCAATGACATCTACAAGAGACTACGAAATTAGGCTTGATATTTCATAGACAGGAACAAGGAAGCCTAAGATAATACAAGGATATGTTAATGCAGATTATACAGGAGATCTTGATCAGTAAAATCTACGACGGGTTATGTATTCACAGCGGCTGAGAGTGTTATTAGTTAGAAGGCGGAGTTGCAGGGCATTGTGGTGCTTTCAACAATAGAGGCGGAGTACATGACTGCAGTTGAGGCGTCTAAGGAAGCCCTGTGGTTGAAAATTGATCAATATATTTGAAATCATACATGATTCAATTCAAATTTACTGCGACAGTTAAAGTGTGATACATCTTGCTCAGGATCACATATATCACAAGTGGACAAAGCACATCATGTGAGGTATCACAGGATACGTCAATGGGTTATAGTGGAAAAGGTTATGACTTGATCAAAATCAGTACAAAGAAGAATCTAGCAGACATAATAAAAAAGACTATCTCGGTAGAAAAGTTAAGAATATCTTTAAATTTCATCAAGATTATTTAAAGATAATGTAGAGAATGGGCTCTTGGGAGGGAGCTGTATGAAGTCACAAAGGAGGGAGAAAGCTTATTTGATGGTGTGAAGGCCAATTTCTATAAAGGACTCATGGAATATGAGTCAAGGCGGAGACTGTTAGTATTTTGGGTGTCTCACATTCATTGAAGAAGACTATGCGATAAGGAGGAGTTATTTCCAACAAATGAAGAAGCCAGAACGTACACAGAAATGCACAGAGTTTTCGAAAGTTGATTTCAACTTTCGACAGCTCTGACGAACCTGTCGAAAATCTGAGACAGACAACTTTCGGGAGAACGCTATCGACAGCAGAAGCAATCTGGGCGTATCTAATCCGAATTCTGATTTGTTTCAAGTTGAATTCTTATTTCGTTTTTTATCCAAACTTTGGGTGGTTGGTTTCTTATAAATATGAGATTGTTTCATTGATTTCAGTGAGCTTTTGTACCTTGAATCGACTCTTGTATTGAGAGTTTTGAGAGATCTCTGTAAACTCTGTTTTTTGCTTCTCAAATTGATAAAAAAATTCTCCCTCTTCTCTCCCAAAATCTTGTATTCATGATTTGTGTTATTGCTCTTGTGATGATTAAATTATATTATTTGCTACATTAGATCGCTCGAGACTTCCGCTGCTACTCTTTTTGTTTGGTTAACACAACAAAGATCTCTGTAATTTTATTATTAATTAAATTCTGCTAGTATTTCGTGTTTGAGACAATGTCCTTCTCTCCTGTTCTTTCTTTCAGAGTCAAGAAATCACTTACTAATATATATTTCTCTTGAAGTCAAGAGAGAGAAAGAAAAACAAAGAAAACTGTAGTTTCTACCAGCGAGCAAAGAAGCTTTCTCCTCTAAAACCAACAAACCACCATAGGCTGCTTTTGCTGAGAAAAATGTGTGTACAGTACACAACAAAACTGCAGTTATCCTTCATACATGGCTAGTATTATGTTGTCTCCTCATGGTGGCAAGATCAACATCTCCATATCTTCACAAGAGAAAGGATTGCAGGTGAGCACACCAAGGACTGGTTTTCTAAAATCCTTCCCAAGGACAGAAATCTACATCTTTACAAGAGAAATTATGCCCACCATGAATTTTCTGTTAAATCCTTCCCAAAGACGTATCCGAGCCTCGTGCTGTAGGGTGGTCATTCAGTGACCTGTGATGCCATTCCTTCTGTTCTTGCAATCACTGCATTTCTCGATTGCCTCCTGCATCTTCTTGCCTACATTCTCCGACAACCATGAGGAGATCATCACAGCTAAGAGAGGTTTTCTTCTGCGAATCTTTCAAGAATCTTGGGTAGATGTATCTTCCTTGATTGCTTAACAATCACATTGGCTTGAAGAAACTCCTCCTTGGCCTTGCTCTAGTTCACCTATGATATTCTTTGCAGTGTAGACCCTCTGCTGTAATCATAAAAAGAATGTCGGAATCCAGTACACTGATAATGGTGGTGGAGGTCAGTTACCACAGGATCAGAGGCCGCTTCGTTGCACAGAGCACAGAGAACAAGCAGCTGACAGGTGAAGAGAGCAATGTTTGAACTCATGAGCTGCTTTTCTTCCCCATACTTCTTCCTCTTAGCCGTAGAAATTATTGTTTCACACCACTGCAAACACTGAGATTAGTTGAGAGATACGGAAAGAAGAAGTCTGTCACTAATACAAGAGCTCCATTATGCTCAGAGCCAGGTCATGATAGAATTCATGCAGATTTAGACACTATGGGAATCCATAATCCCATCCTTGTTCAAAGGGACAAAGTTCTAAGCTACCGCGGTAGATAAATGCATCTGGCAGTTGATATAATATATTACGAAAAATTAAATTCCTTAACTTATAGAGAAGAGAAGTTGAGCTCACACACGGCCAATTCGAGGAGTGTAACGGCTAGTGTAGGTCCTAGAAAATCCAATGCACTAGATAAATTTTAAATTGTGCCCCTTAACACACTAATGCTAGAATTCATAACAATATGAAATAATATTGAACTTTAAGAATTTAACTAAATAACTAATGGATAAAGAACAATTAGACCTGATTTGAGCTTGTTTTCTTCAACTTCAAACTTTCAAACTTTCATGTTCCAATTGATTAATTAGCAACAAACTCTGTTAAAAAATAATATTAAATAGTGAAGCAGCAAAGTTTGAATCTGAATACAATAATAAAAGGAGAAAAGTTGGGGGTTCGAAATTCTCACCGTCGCCTGTGGCGAATTTCATGCTTAATTAAGATAAAGTCGAGCTTGTAAATATGAAGAAGAATAAAATGATCAGAAGTGTGCACCCTTCTTCAAGGCGACAATGGCCTATTCAAGACAAACACCAAGCTTGTAAATATGAAGAAGAATCAAAAAGATCAGAGGACAAATGCAAACTATTTCAAATAACATGCCAGCAAGAAACTTTGAACAATGAGGAAGAGAAATTCCTGTGAATTTTGTTAGGGGCAACCCTTGAACCTGTGACTACTCTTTCATTGAAGACAACAAGGATTCTAAAGGAGCCATAATTATGTGTGAACAGGGAAAAAAAAGACATTTGAACTAGAATTTCTATACAGAATAAAAAGAGAAACCAATAAATTTGATGTCCCCTTCTCTTAGTTACCACAATTGCTTCATCTTCTCAAAGAACAAGAAAAAAGCAAAGGTAACAGTTTACAGCCAAAACAAAGCTTAGATAAAATTGCACAAAATTCATACCCTCTACATATTTCTAATGCAAAGTTCCCTCAAAAACATATCTCTAATGCTAATTCTGAATTAATGCAAGGAAATAAACTTCATAAAGCAAAAAAAGATTTAAACTAGAGATCAGTAGCAAACAATGGCAGTGGAGTTATAATTGAAAATACTCTTTGATGCAATAAAACCCAAAGCCCTGCTCTAAAATCCCAGCTCATTTTCTCCTAAAATTCCAAAAACCACCAACAACCCATCTCACCTAAAAACAGAACAAAAGTATACCCAATCCCATCTCCAACCACAAACCAAATCCAAAATCATGAAATGGGTACATAAAAAAACTAGCAGAAAATGGAAACCAAAATCAAAACTAGTCAATTCCTTTGGCGAAGCTGAAGAAAAAAGGCTTTAGGCACTGGGCTTGTGCCCTTGATCGCCCTGGGCCAGGGCCGGCCCAGGGCAGCAAAGGATGGAGATGGAGTTGGCACTAATTATGTGCCCTCCAATATTATATGCAGCCTGCACTATACAGAGAAATCAAGTAAAATGATTAAGACATTCAATTAAATCACAACTACCACCAAAAAATATTGACCAGATAATCAGTTTCATGGATTACAGCAAGGAAACTCGAAAACTGGGAATATTTCCTTAGAAGAATTTGTGCTTCATAGCAACTTGTGCATTTCCACATGTATAATTAATAATGCAGTATCATGGTTATGATACAAATTGAATGGATAGGCAAATACTTATGTAAGATTCTCCTAATGAGTAATGGTAGTTTCAAATGTTGTTTCCTAAATCTATTTCTCCAATAAAGAGCTCTACAGTATAACATGCTCGATAATATATGAGTTCCTGCAGTACAATGCTTGTGAGAATTTCACTATGTTGTTAAACAAATCCATCCTTCTGCGAGAACTGTGTAATTTCAAAGATTTTGATGATGTGTACTAACTTATAAATTAAGCTACTAATGAATTTTGTCCGTATTCTTTGTCTTACCGCATGATAAGACATATAAAAGAGAATGGATTGATTAAACAAAACTGTCACATCTATATGGAGGATGGAAGATATCAAGCCCCACAAATTCAAGCTACATCAAAGTTAAATCTAGCTATACAAGACCTACTGGAGTAAAGAAAATTAAGCTCCACAATATCATATCAAATCAAATCAAAGATATATCATTATATAAGAGCCATTTGGAGTAAGCAGAATTGAGATTCAACTTTCATATCTATTGGAAATAAGTAATTAAATAATAATTTAATTATTTTCACATGGCACAAAAGGAATTCTTAAGCATTTAAACTTTCTATCTCTCTACTAGAATTTCCTGACAGAATGTCATTCTATCAGTAATTAGAAAAAGAGTTTATTCCATTAAAGTAATCTTTATTAGATTTGAGTCTCTCATTTGACTACAAAATCTGAATACTTGTACTTGTCTCTATTCATGATTTGATAAAAGAGACTGCATCTAGTTTATTATTTAAATTGTCTCTTTCATCATCTTTCTTGGATATATACTAGTACACCTCTTGTTTGACTCACGTGGGTAATGATCGGTTGTCACTTCTTGTCTCCAGTGGGATGCACATTATTTTTTATATTCATTTTTGTACTACTATAGTGCAAGATATACAATTTTTATTTTGACAGTTATTCCCACTTGTTACTCTTGGGCTGTCATAGTACAAGTCCAGTCATATTATCAGTCTAGTCCTTTGTCCATCTGCACCTCTTTCGTAGCTGCAACAATGCCTATATTTTTATATGAGATGGAGAGAAATCCTCTCTCTTTCTTTCTTTTATTCAGTTGCTACAATGCTATCTCTTCCATCTTTCTTCTCTAGTTGCAACGACCCGTTAATGCTGCAGATTTTTTGAACCATGCCCAATCTTCTTTCCAGCCAGCATTAATTGCCCAACAGGAAAAAAAACCCTCTATATCTAATGACCTGATCTTCAAGCCTATTGGTTGATCCATAAATTTAGATCTGAGAATACAATTCAAATAGAAAAAACAAAAGGCAAAAATAGAGAAAATACACAACAGTGTAAAGAGCTTAACTTTCTATACAAAAATTCTGAAAGAAGTTATTGCGCTACAACATTTATTAATTCTTCAATAACTTCTTGGTTAAAGAAGTGCCAAAGCTTTCAATTCTTCATCAGGCTTCTTTACTCACTTTATTTAATTCGCTATTGATTAGAGAATCTTGGGTTTTAAACTCGTCAATTATTTTTTATTCTCTCTTAATTTCTTGATATTAAAAGGTTCAATTATTGAAGATAAATATTTATCACTCCTTGATTACATAGAGTCCATTATGTATATTTTATTTGAATTGAGATATTATGCTAATTGGTTCTCACTTTTGTTATAGAAAAAATCAAAACTTGTTACTTGTGTAGAAAACTCTGTCACGTCCTATTTCGCAAAATACGTGAAAATGGAGTCGCGACGAGAGTCAGCGACGTATATATGCGAGGAAAAATCCCACGTATACACGCTAAGCCTAAAATAACCTGAACAAGTTATAAAAATCTACTAAATAAGATCGATATCACTGCAATACGATATATAAACATCTAACACAACCTCTTGGTGTAGAGGAGAAAGTCCAACTTCGGAGAGGACGTTGGCGGTTATTCTTCGGGGAGAAGAGTGAAAGTCCAAGCTCGGATGTGAGCATTGGCAGTGTAATCACTTGCTTTGGATTGAAGCTAATAGCGAATTTGAAATCCTAGAGAAGAGCCCTCTAAGTAGCGGATGTAAGGGATTTTTCTAACCACCCTAAAATCTCTGTAGTCCTCTCTCTTGCACTTTATCTTTCTACTATAACTGTTGCATTAATTGTTTTACCTTAATTAATTGTCCTTAAATTATTATTACACTATTGTTGATTATGCCAATCAATTTCTAGTACAAATTCAGATTCTGTCAGTCACTTTATTATTCTGCCAGTGAATATGTTAATAATAATTGTTATTTACTAGTTAGTTTTGAATTCTGTCAGTTGCTGTTAGATTCTTCCAGTATGTTTACAGTTCATATTTCTAATTCTACAGGCCGAATTGGCATTCTACGAAAATTTAGTTCTTGGGTAAAATTTGAATTAAACCTTATTTTTAGTTTAAACCTTATTAACCCTCTCTGTTTTTTATTGATTTTTACAAAGGGGAAAACTTACAAAAAAGGGTCGAGGAGCTAAATTACAAGTAATTCTTTACAGGAAAAAGATTACAGGTAGATCTCCTCTGAGATTTCTGGGGAAGTATGCCGGTAGGAATCTGATCAGCGCGCGATCACTTTATCCCTTTGATGATGCGATCGATCAGACAATCGGACTGTTGTCTGATGGGATTCCCTTCTCGCCTGATTCGGAGAATCAGAGAATAGAAGGTTGGTAGAACCCTCTTATTACTTCTCAAATTGTCTCCACTTGGGAATTCCTTCTCGCCTGATTCCGGAGATTCCTTGAGAGGAAGGAAGATCTTAGGGTATTAGCACCCTGATTAAAGAAGTAGTTCTCTGAATTCTTGAAAGTAAGAGAATAGATCTCTTGTTAGCTTCCGCTTTCTTGTCCGCCGGTGGTCCTCTCTTCGGGGGGGTATCGGTCCGTCCGTCCCCTTCTCCCTTTTTCCGAGCCTCTTGGACTTGAATCTTTTCAAGCCCCTGAGCCTAACCTACTAGTGGGCTATTTATAGGCTCAATAGGGAGTTATGATTCCCTTGATTGTCTCCCTTTAATGAGAAATTATGAGTGTAACTGCTAAATTTAATCTCGATCACAATGATCTCATCTGGAGATTTGATTAGTCAAAGATGACCATAAAAGATTGGCTCCTCTTAATAAGGGATACTCCTTGATCCTCTCCAGTTAACTAAGAGATCTCCCCTGATCTTCTTACCTGATTGGGATAGTCAAGAGATCATGTCAAGCAACTGTCAAATTTGATCTCGATCACAATGATCTCATATGGAGATTTGATTGGTCAAAGATGACCATAAAAAGACCTACAGCGGGGCTAATGAAAAGCTTCATGAGAAGCTATCAAGAAAGCTTCCGAAAAAATTAGAATTAGCTTCCAAAGAAGCTAAAATTAGCTTCAGGCGAAGCTGTAAGTTAGCTCTCTGGAGCTATGAAGAGCTTCATGAGAAGCCAGAAAGCAAGCTTCCTGAGAAGCTAGAATTAGTTTCAGGCGAACCTGTAAGTTAGCTCTCTGGAGCTATGAAGAGCTTCATGAGAAGTCAAAAAGAAAGCTTCCTGAGAAGCTAGAATTAGTTTCAGGCGAAGCTGTAAGTTAGCTCTCTGAAGCTATGAAGAGCTTCATGAGAAGCTAGAAAGAAAGCTTCCTAAGAAGCTAGAATTAGCTTTCGGAGAAGGTAGAATTAGCTTCAGACGAACCTGTAAGTTAGGTCTCTGTGGAGTTATGAAAAGCTTCATGAGAAGCTATCAAGAAAGCTTCCGGCGAAACTAGAATTAGCTTCAGGCGAAGCTGTAAGTTAGCTCTCTGTGGAAAGCTTCAAGGCGAATTTAGACAAGCTTAGCCTCTCAGTCGAGGCTATCCCTTTTGGCTCATGCGATACTAAGTGTTGAGCTAACTTAACATCTTAGGCCTGCTTAGGTCTCTTTAAAGACAATCTTGACTTACTGTCTGCTTCACTGGATCAGTAGAGTGCAAGTCGCTGATTTGTCCCTCGGAGATGGGTAAAAACTGATCATCAGCTTGTCTGTGACTTGTCTTTTGTAAATATCGATAAGTTAGATGTCGTTCAGACCGGTTGGAAAGCTGTCTAAGAGTCTTATCTTTTTTTGAGTGTCAACACTCTCTAAGGTCTAATTATTGGTATCAAAACTTGGTACTCATTTATATAGGCCTTACATCTTATAAACTGATCTTATGACATCTAGCAATGATTTTGTATTACTAAAGTAGAGATCAAATAATAAACCTTCATTGTTTAATGGGATTAATTATACCTATTGAAAAGCAAGCATGGGAATACATGTTCAATCTAATGATTGAAATTTTTGGGCATGATAGAAGATGGTTTACACTTCTCTTACCAAAATGTGTGATACTTGGGATTGAATATGTGCACATAAGTATCATAAACTTGGGCCAAATTGATAAATGAGATTTTGTGCGCTTGCGCCTGTTGGATATATGTGATGCCTATAGAGAACAAAACTAAATCTTGTAAACTTGTTGGACATAGCCTATAGAGAACAAAGCTGATCGTGAATTTGAAATCCTAAAGAAGATGCCTCTAAATGTTAGACATAGCACGATTTCCTGAACCATCTCAAAATCTGTAAGGCTTGGGGCACCATCTCAAAAGGTTAACCTGTTAGGTGGAGTAGCCTAAACACTTATATACCCAAGACCATCCCCAAGTCTAACCGATGTGAGACTATTTCTTCCCACTATGCTCAACAATCCCTTGTCCCTCGGATCAGTGGCCGACCCGATCCATTGTTGGGATGTTCCACACATTCGGTCCTAAATGTGGCGCATGGCTCTAATACGACTTGTAAGGCTTGGGGCATCATCCCAAAAGGTTAACCTATTTGGTGGAGTAGCCCAAACAATTTTGTGTGGAAGCCGTAGTGTGCTCAGCTTCCTTGCTCATCTAATGCCCCACGAAGATAGTGAAGAATAAGACGCCTCAAGAGGTAAGGAGTAGTTACAAATCTAGTGTGATACAGCTTCGAATTTTTTAGTATTGCATATGTTCAAGTATCAGAAGTCAAAAGGAAGAATCTCGGTTATCGCGGTGAAAAATATATCTTCATCGGATATAGTGAGGAGTTGAAGGCATACAAGCTCTACAATCCACTAAGAAACTAGTGGTTAGTAGAAATGTTGTCTTCAATGAAGCAGAAGCATGGAGCTGGAGTAATAAAGAGACTGTAAAAGAGCAACCAGTGGTGGATGAACTTGATGAGCCCTCACAGGAGGTTTCATCACCAGCTACACCACCATCTCCTTAACATGCTACACTATCTCCTGCAAGAGATTCTCCATCTTCTGAGAAAGATAGTAGCAGCGAATCTGTTGTGCAACGAGATCCCATCAAAATGAGAAGTCTCAGGGAGATCTATGAGCAGATAGAAGAAGACGGAGAGACTAATCTCTTCTGTTTATATGTTGATCATGAGCCTCTCACTTTTCAAGAGGCTGAGGAAGAAGATTATTGGCGATTGGCAATGAAGGAGGAGATTCATGTCATCCAGAAAAATGACACTTGGGAGTTGACAACCTTCCATAAAATCACAAGGCAATAGGTGTCAAATGAGTGTACAAGATCAAACGCATAGCAAATGGTGAAGTTGATTTGTACAAGGCGAGGCTTGTAGTAAAAGGCTACAAACAAAAGTACGACATCGACTATAAAGAAGTATTGCACCAGTTGCTCGATTGGACATTGTAAAACTATTAATTTTACTTGCAGCTCATCATAGGTGGAAGAAATACCATTTAGATGTCAAGTCAGCATTTCTCAATTGTATTCTTGAAGAAGAGGTGTATGTAAAGCAACCAGAAGGTTTTCTGATAAAAAGACAAGAAGATAAAGTATACCGCTTGAAGAAAACCTTGTACGGCTTGAAGCAGGTACCACGCCTGAATTGTTGGCTATCTTCATCAAAATGTCTTTACCAAATGTCCTATGAGCATGTCATCTATATGAAGAGGAGCCATCAAGGCAAATTTCTAATAATTTGTCTTTATGTTGATGATCTGTTATACACAAGAAGTAGCGCTGAAATACTTGTTGAATTCAAGGTGGCGATGTTCAATGAATTTGAGATAACAGACAATGGATTGATATCCTATTTTCTTGGCATCGAAGTGAAGCAGCAACAAGATGAGATATTTATATCTCAAAAAAGTACATGAAGAAGATCTTAGAGAAATTCAAGATGATTGATTGCAACCCAGTGAATACCCCAATAGCCACAGGAATAAAGCTATCAAGAGAAGAAAATAGAGATTTCATAGACTCGACTTTCTTTAAAAGCCTAGTTGGTAGCCTGAGGTACTTGATGATCACAAGGCATAATATCGTTTCTGGAGTCGGACTTGTCAGTCGCTATATGGAGATACCAAGGGAGTCTCATTAGAAGAGGATTCTAAGGTATATCAAAGGGATACTCAATCTTAATCTATTTTATCCTTATGGTGAAACTGTAGAGTTAGTAGGTTGTTCAGATAGCGACTGGGGAATTGACCAAGATGTAACGGTCCCAGTTAAAAATTTTCCATTTAACCATACTTATCTCATATAATCCAAGCGTGGGACCCATCAAGGTACAATACTTCCAACATAATCATCAAAACTCACTACAATACATCAAAATTTTCACTAAAGATAACATGTATGAACAACTCGAGACATATCATACTAACACATGTAGTTCGCTAATCCATAAAAACACAGTCTACATTTATCGTGTCAAAATATGTACATACATGTAAGGATCTAACACTAGGTCCTAATAGAATTACAAGTCAAGAGTAACACTTACTAAAAGTATGCATGTTAATACAAAGTTATATACATAACAAAAGTAACATCTAAACAGTGGTTCTGGTGGCGCTTGTCCCGCACAACTGCCCTTAAGCGGGTCCCTTGCCCTTGTCCAAACCTGTTGGTGGAGTTAGAATAGAGTGAGCTTGACGGCTCAGTGAGTAAAACAATAACTAAACATGCCTATCAAGTAGGTATACATGGCTAAATTATCTGATTGACATGTGTGTCGATATACTATTTTTGTAGGATCTTGTAATTAGCCATGAGCCAAAACAAAACACAGTAACAATGCCTTATTAGTCGACTAGGCCACCCTATAGTCGACTAATACTCACTGTAAGTCGACTAATATGAAGCTATAGTCGACTAACTCTGCTTCACACGCACCTGCTACTTTACTAGCAGCCAAGAATTTATGTAGTCGACTACCCTCCTTGGTATAGTCGACTAACTCAAGTACTAGTCGACTTGAAGTTCCCTATAGTCGACTAACTCTGGATCAGAAATTGTGTTACTCTCTGGATGTCACCTATAGTCGACTACCCTCCTTATGTAGTCGACTAATCCACAATATTAGTCGACTAGTAGTTGACTCAAGTTGACTAAAACTGTCAAAAACGGATTGTCAACTTTCTGTTTACTCTCTGTATCTGGGATTAGTCGACTACAGTCTGTTTGTAGTCGACTAATCCTGCTATATCAGCAGTTATCTGCCTAAAGTATCACACCTATAGTCGACTAATTCCGGACTTAGTCGACTAATCTACTTAAAAAGTGCCTGTTAAGAAGTCATTTCCAGATTTGCTGTTAAGGGTTTATACATGAATATAACATAGGACTTATATCATAGTGACAACCACATACATACACATAATCTCCCCTTCTACGCCTCCGGTTCAACCCGGTCCCTTCCTCCGATACAATACATATAATCTCCCCTTCTACGCCTCCGGTTCAACCTGGTCCCTTCCTCCGATACACACAAAATATATATATATAATCTCCCCTTCTACGCCTCCGGTTCAACCCGGTCCCTTCCTCCGATACACTCATGCCATCATATAATATCAATATGCAAAACATGTAATAAAATCATGGATTCATAAACAACATGAGTAATACTTGCGGAATTGAAACACATGAACCCAAGACATACATGAGGTCAAATACTTGTATATCTCTTACACTTATTTCATTTCCTACTTATTTCTACTCATCATGTTGTTAAGATTAGCATGTTCTACTCACACTTGAAGTAGTATGGCCTGATTTTTGTTGTTGTTGCTGTTAACTTGCTGCTGCTGCTGCTGCTGCTGTTGTTGTTGTTGCTGCAGTTGTTGTTGTTGCTGCAGTTGTTGTTGTTGTTGTTGCTGCAGTTGTTGTTGTTGTGAAAGGAGAGAGAGAGAGAGAGAGAGAGTTTGTGAAGAGGGAGAGGGTTTGTTGATCAAAAGTTTAATCCTCTTCATCCCTTCTATTTATAGTCTTTTATCCTCCCATAATAATGTGCCAAGTGTCCCTAAAACATCCCATCAAGTTTAATTCACTCCATAATCAACTCCATGCCTCTCCCCTCTCCATGGAGTACAAGCATGGGGGAAATAGTGGTAATGTTGACTTTGGGGCATAATTCTTATACGTATAAATACTTACGTATACACTTGTATATACGTATCCGTATAATACCCGTATAATGCATATGGCTTATTAAGACATCATGCATGCATACTAATACCATTACCCTTATAATTATTTAGGACAAGAAATGCTTTAATTAAGGTAAGTGTTACATTCTACCCTCCTTATGGAAGTTTCGTCCTCGAAACTTAACGTACCTTGAAACAAATGTGGATGGGCCTTTCTCATCTCCTCCTCCAGCTCCCAAGTGGCTTCCTCTATGTTTTGATTTCTCCATAAAACCTTGACCAAGGAAATATTTTTGCTTCTCAATTGCTTTTCTTTGCGATCAAGAATTTGTACTGGTTCTTCCGTGTAAGACATATCTTCTAGTATATGCAGGGGTTCATCGGAGATGACATGATCAGGGTCGGGCACATACTTCCTCAGCTGAGATACATGAAATACATTGTGCATCCGTTCTAAGGCAGGGGGTAGGGCCAAGCGGTAAGCAACTGGTCCAATTTTATCCAGTATCTCAAACGGACCTACATATCTAGGAGCTAATTTGTTCTTACTGCCGGTGCGTCTCACTCCCTTCATTGGAGATACCTTCAGAAAAACACGATCTCCTACTTCAAACTCCAGTGGTCTGCGACGATTGTCCGCATAAGCTTTCTGTCTGCTCTGGGCTGCTTTCATCCTTTCCCTGATTAGCTTGATCTTCTCAGTAGTCTCTTGAATTACATCAGGTCCGAATAGTCTTCTATCCCCAACTTCCTCCCAACAGATTGGTGATCTACACCTCCTCCCATATAATGCTTCAAATGGAGGCATACCAATAGTGGACTGATAACTATTATTATAAGCAAACTCCACTAAGGGTAAATAGTTATCCCAACTTCCCCCAAAATCTAGTACACAGGTTCTCAACATGTCTTCCAATATTTGAATGGTCCTTTCTGACTGTCCATCTGTTTGGGGGTGGGCTGCTGTACTGAGTTGCAATTTAGTGCCCATAGCTCTGGACAAACTCCTCCAAAATCTGGATTGAAATCTTGGGTCCCGATCTGATACAATGGATTCAGGTACTCCATGCAATCTAACTATCTCTCGGACATATACCTGAGCCAGTCTTTCCATTGAATAATTGATCCGGATAGGCAGAAAATGGGCAGATTTGGTGAGTCTGTCTACCACTACCCAGACTGTATCCATTCCTTGGGATGTCCGAGGAAGTCCAGTGACAAAGTCCATAGCAATTTGACTCCACTTCCATTCGGGAATAGATAGAGGCACTAATAAACTGGGGGCTTCTTATGTTCCGCCTTTACTTGTTGACAGACCAAACATTTATGGACAAAATTTAAAATGTCTACCTTCATTCCTTCCCACCAGAAGTTATGTCGTAGATCTTGGTACATTTTTGTGCTCCCGGGATGAGCTGTATAAGGTGTACTATGAGCCTCCTTCATTATTTCTTCTTTGATCTCTGCTACATCTGGCACACATAATCTGCGTCCAAACCTTAGTACATCTCCTTCTATTTGAAACTCCTTAAGTTCTCCTTCTTGCACTTTCTTCATCATCTTCTTTATTTGAGCATCTCCTTGTTGGGCCTCTTTGATCTTGTCGTATAGATTAATTTGGATACTCACTTGATTTAGTTGATACTCAGAATTTGAAGAATCAATGACTCGCACTTCTATTTGTATTTCTTCTAGATCTCTTAATATTCTTGCTTGACGAGTCATCAAGGCGGCCAGGGCCCCTCCTGATTTCTGGCTCAAAGCATCAGCCACTACATTGGCCTTTCCAGGGTGGTATTGAATAGTAATATCATAATCCTTCATTAGTTCTAACCACCTCCTCTGTCTCATGTTCAGTTCCTTTTGTGTGAAGATGTATTTTAAGCTCTTATGATCAGTAAAAACTTCACAAGACACTCCATACAAATAATGTCGCCAGATCTTTAAAGCAAAGATTACAGCGGCTAATTCCAAATCATGAGTGGGGTAATTTCTTTCATGGGTCTTCAATTGTCGGGATGCATAGGCAATAACTTTTCCATGTTGCATTAACACACATCCCAAACCCAGTTTTGATGCATCACTAAAGATGACAAATCCTTCAGTTCCCGAAGGTACAGTTAAGACAGGAGCAGATGTTAACCTAGCTTTAATCTCCAGGAAACTCCTATCTTGATCTTCTCCCCAAGCAAACTTCTTATTCTTTCTAGTTAATTGAGTCATTGGTGCTACAATCAGAGAAATCCTTCTACAAATCTTCTGTAGTACCCAGCTAATCCCAAGAAACTTCGGACTTCAGTAACATTAGTGGGTCTAGGCCAGTCTCGGATTGCCTCAATCTTTACCGGGTCTACTGATATTCCTTCTTTAGATATAATATGGCCAAGAAACCCTACTTGTTCTAGCCAAAATTCACATTTCTTCAATTTTGCATAGAGTTGCTTCTCTCTCAAGGTTTGAAGAACAATATTAAGATGTTTCTCATGATCTTCCGTATTCTTTGAATAGACCAGAATATCATCAATGAATACTACTACAAACTGGTCTAGATATTGATGAAAAATCCGATTCATTAAGTCCATAAATGCTGCCGGGGCATTAGTGAGTCCAAAAGGCATGACTAGAAATTCAAAGTGTCCATATCTTGTCCGGAAAGCCGATTTGGACACATCTTCAGGTTTGACCTTCAACTGATGATACCCCGATCTGAGATCTATCTTAGAAAATACACAAGACCCTTGCAGTTGATCAAATAAGTCATCAATTCGAGGAAGAGGGTACTTATTCTTGATAGTTGCCTTATTCAATTCCCGGTAGTCAACACATAGTCTCATACTCCCATCCTTCTTCTTTACAAATAGTACAGGTGCTCCCCAGGGAGATACACTTGGCCGAATGAACCCTTTGTCTAATAAGTCCTGCAATTGAGTTTTAAGTTCTTTCATTTCTGCAGGGGCCATACGGTACGGTGCCTTAGAAATTGGGGCAGTACCGGGTATTACATCTATTGTAAACTCTACCTCCCGATCCGGGGGCAGGCCTGCTAAGTCTTCCGGGAACACGTCAGGGAACTCATTCACAATTGGAATAGTCTTAATATTTACATCAGTCCTTGTGGTATCCAACACCGAGGCCAGAAATCCTTGACACCCTTGTTTCAATAACTTGGTGGCTTTGATGGCTGATATGAGAGGTATATCACCACTAACTTTTTCTCCTTCAAAAATAAACTCCGGAGTCCCTTCCATTTTAATATGATCCTTTTCTTATTACAGTCCACATTAGCACTACAAGCAGACAACCAATCCATTCCTAGTATGGCATCGAACTCCATCTCACCTAGCTTAATCAGATCAATGTATGTCTTCATTTCTCCAATTATTACCTCACAATTCACATATCTAGTGCTAGCTATCAAATTTTCCCCTATAGGTGTGGACACAACCAATTGAAATCCTAGGGGTTTTGAGACTTGATTTAGTTTTTGAGCAAGAGCACTAGATACGAATGAATGAGTAGCTCCAGGATCAAATAATGCATGAGCAACATGTCCTGATACAGAGATCATACCTTCTACCACTGCATTCGAGGCCATTGCTTCCCGGTGGGTTAATGCGAAGGTTCTGCCTTGCACTTGAGGTTGCTGAACCGATGACTGGGTTGTTGCAGGACGTGGGGCATTACTGGCTTGTCCTCTGGGAGGATTCGTCCTCATGGTCGGCCTTCCACTTCCTCTACTCGGCCCTTGGCTTCCACGCATTGTCGGACAATTCTTTCTTAGATGTCCCACCTCTCCACAATTAAAACAAGACCTGTCAAAGAGACAGTTTCCAAAATGGTTTACTCTGCACCTCTGACACCAGGGAGCCTCCGAGGTTCTGGGATGGGACGCAGAGGTAGCTTGTGTCTTCGAGGGGGTGTCTCTGTTTCTCAGCCATGTTCTCCTGCCTCTGGCCCCTCCTCCTCTATGAAAAGTGGTGTTAAAACCCAGGTCCTTTGTTACTGGTGGATCCTGATGCCGTCATCATTGGAGGTCCTTGATAACGGGGGCGCTTAGAATTGGGAGTTCCTTCTACCCAGTCTCCCTGACCTTCTTGTATGTCCATTTCTACCTCCAATGCTCTTTCTACTGCCTGGAGATAATTCCTCAGTTGTAATGGAATCAGTCGGCCACGAATATCTGATCTTAGGCCCTTTACGAACCTCTTTGTCTTTTCTCCTTCACTCCTTACCAAGGCATCAGCATACCTGGATAGCTGAGTGAATTTCTGATCATACTGGGATACATTCATAGAACCTTGACGTAGTTCCAAGAATTCTGTTGCCATTTTATCTCTGGCTGTCTCCGGAATGTATTTCTCAGTAAATTTGTTCACCAAGAATTCCCAAGTGATTGGTTCCCTGGCATTCTTCATACTAAGCTTCACTGCCCGCCACCAATGTTCCGCTTCCTTCTGGAACATAAAAGAAGAGAAGGACACCTTCTGTTCATCAGTGCAACTCATAACCTCTAAGATCTTCTCTATTTGAAGAAGCCATGATTCGGCTTGTAAGGGGTTCGCCTCTCCTTCAAATACGGGCGGTTTCATCTTCTGAAACTGCTCCAGTGCTCGATGGGAGTTGTTATTATTACTCGCTCTAGACATTAATTGTGCGAGCCACTCCGGCATTACCCCGGGAGTTCCCTCATTCCCTCTCATTTGAACTTCAGAGTCTCCATCATTGTTCACTGGGGGTGCACTCCCCATCTCACTGTAGTGTGTCGTATCGAGGGACTCATCAGGGGGTAGTTGGTTCAAATCCATGTATTCTCCCTATAAAAATAAGGGCGTCTAATCAACATACTATACAATATAGGAATGCATTGGGATGAAACTTTAGTCTCAGACAATCATGTAAATAACATTACTTTTGAAAACAAGCAACTGATTATATATATATATATATAGTTACATCCATCATGGATACAAAAGGTATTATGCTGACATGCCTTCCTTACTGGATATCCAGATTAACCCGTGTGCATTCATAAGATATATGCCAGGGTACATACAACAACCCTAAGGATATCCATTATCTAACATACTAGGTCTATACATGTATACACATCAAAAGTGTCAGCTCTAAGGTTCACCCTTCGTAGGGTAGAGTGTCCCCACTGGAATCTCCGCTAGTGCTGCTGCTATCATCCATATCCTCCTCGGGGTCTTCTTCCGGTGATTCATCCCCGCGCAGCACCAGTTGTCTAAATCGTCATAAAGGTCCATATCCTCTTCCCACGTTTCGTTCCAAAAGACGCCTCCATATGTAAATCCCCTTCGAGTTTCTTCATTAATCGAGCTAGAATGCTCCATCACTGGTATCTCAAGTGAATCTCCCACAAGACTACCTGTGTCAACATGGGTTGGTTCAGGCTTGTTAGATGCCTGCGACTCGACCTCTTCACAATCTACCCAGTCTAGGGGCATAATCGTTTCCGCTGGGTCAGTTTCGTCCGACTCGTACCCCCAATCCATGGAGTCCGCTACCCAGCTCTCACTCGAGCTGTCGGAGCTAGAGACTGGCCAGCATACGTCGGAGTCCCCCATCTATATGTAAACAAAAAGGTCGTATCAATCTCAAGTTCCATGAAATAGTCTCAATCATACAACTATCATCAAGAAGCAACATAAATAGACACACTGGTAACTACACTTATCCTTAGCCTATTCATAAGTCTCATGTCCTTAGAATAACTCATATTCAATAGATAATTTAATGCATCCCTTGACACCTAATGCCAACTACTTAACTATGATCACATGTCTGCACGTGTAACCTAACAATTTCATCATCTCTTACTCCTTCTACTTCTAAACCTTTGCTCTGATACCAACTGTAACGGTCCCAATTAAAAATTTTCCATTTAACCATACTTATCTCATATAATCCAAGCGTGGGACCCATCAAGGTACAATACTTCCAACATAATCATCAAAACTCACTACAATACATCAAAATTTTCACTAAAGATAACATGTATGAACAACTCGAGACATATCATACTAACACATGTAGTTCGCTAATCCATAAAAACACAGTCTACATTTATCGTGTCAAAATATGTACATACATGTAAGGATCTAACACTAGGTCCTAATAGAATTACAAGTCAAGAGTAACACTTACTAAAAGTATGCATGTTAATACAAAGTTATATACATTACAAAAGTAACATCTAAATAGTGGTTCTGGTGGCGCTTGTCCCGCACAACTGCCCTTAAGCGGGTCCCTTGCCCTTGTCCAAACCTGTAGGTGGAGTTAGAATAGAGTGAGCTTGACGGCTCAGTGAGTAAAACAATAACTAAACATGCCTATCAAGTAGGTATACATGGCTAAATTATCTGATTGACATGTGTGTCGATATACTATTTTTGTAGGATCTTGTAATTAGCCATGAGCCAAAACAAAACACAGTAACAATGCCTTATTAGTCGACTAGGCCACCCTATAGTCGACTAATACTCACTGTAAGTCGACTAATATGAAGCTATAGTCGACTAACTCTGCTTCACACGCACCTGCTACTTTACTAGCAGCCAAGAATTTATGTAGTCGACTACCCTCCTTGGTATAGTCGACTAACTCAAGTACTAGTCGACTTGAAGTTCCCTATAGTCGACTAACTCTGGATCAGAAATTGTGTTACTCTCTGGATGTCACCTATAGTCGACTACCCTCCTTATGTAGTCGACTAATCCACAATATTAGTCGACTAGTAGTTGACTCAAGTCGACTAAAACTGTCAAAAACGGATTGTCAACTTTCTGTTTACTCTCTGTATCTGGGATTAGTCGACTACAGTCTGTTTGTAGTCGACTAATCCTGCTATATCAGCAGTTATCTGCCTAAAGTATCACACCTATTGTCGACTAATTCCGGACTTAGTCGACTAATCTACTTAAAAAGTGCCTGTTAAGAAGTCATTTCCAGATTTGCTGTTAAGGGTTTATACATGAATATAACATAGGACTTATATCATAGTGACAACCACATACATACACATAATCTCCCCTTCTACGCCTCCGGTTCAACCCGGTCCTTTCCTCCGATACAATACATATAATCTCCCCTTCTACGCCTCCGGTTCAACCCGGTCCCTTCCTCCGATACACACAAAATATATATATATAATCTCCCCTTCTACGCCTCCGGTTCAACCCGGTCCCTTCCTCCGATACACTCATGCCATCATATAATATCAATATGCAAAACATGTAATAAAATCATGGATTCATAAACAACATGAGTAATACTTGCGGAATTGAAACACATGAACCCAAGACATACATGAGGTCAAATACTTGTATATCTCTTACACTTATTTCATTTCCTACTTATTTCTACTCATCATGTTGTTAAGATTAGCATGTTCTACTCACACTTGAAGTAGTATGGCCTGATTTTTGTTGTTGTTGCTGTTAACTTGCTGCTGCTGCTGCTGTTGTTGTTGTTGCTGCAGTTGTTGTTGTTGCTGCGTTGTTGTTGTTGTTGTTGCTGCTGCAGTTGTTGTTGTTGTGAAAGGAGAGAGAGAGAGAGAGAGAGAGAGAGAGAGAGAGAGAGAGAGTTTGTGAAGAGGGAGAGGGTTTGTTGATCAAAAGTTTAATCCTCTTCATCCCTTCTATTTATAGTCTTTTATCCTCCCATAATAATGTGCCAAGTGTCCCTAAAACATCCCATCAAGTTTAATTCACTCCATAATCAACTCCATGCCTCTCCCCTCTCCATGGAGTACAAGCATGGGGGAAATAGTGGTAATGTTGACTTTGGGGCATAATTCTTATACGTATAAATACTTACGTATACACTTGTATATACGTATCCGTATAATACCCGTATAATGCATATGGCTTATTAAGACATCATGCATGCATACTAATACCATTACCCTTATAATTATTTAGGACAAGAAATGCTTTAATTAAGGTAAGTGTTACACAAGATGAGAAAAAATACCACTGGTTATATCTTCTATTTTGGTTAACTGCATTTTCATAGATCTCAAAGAAGTAAGGAGTTGAGACCTTATTTTCATGTGAAGCAGAATATATGGCGGCTATATCTACAATCTGTGAAGTAATTTAGTTGAGGAATATTTTAAAGAAACTGGATCATCCACAAAAAGAATCAACAATGATATTGGTGAAAAACAAATCAACTATACAACTTGTAAAGAACCCAGTGCATCGTAGGAGGAGCAAACACAAAGAATACGGTTTCATTTTCTCAGATACCATGTAAAACAGAAAATCATAGAGCTGGAATACTGTCATACCATAGAGCAAGTAACAGATATTTTCATCAAACCATTGGCAATTGAACCTTTCAAAAGGCTAAAAGATATGCTCGGTATGAAAATATTTTAATTTGAGGGGGCGTATTGGAATATCAAATAAAAATGTCTTTTATGACATTAATTTTAAAAGTAGAAGAGACACTATAAGGTGAAGAAATGAAGAGTCATCATCATCAATTAGGAGGAATGGAGAGTCATCATCAATTAGAAAAAATGAAAAGTCATCATGAATTAGAGAAGTTAAAGAGTCATACACACACACATATTGCTTTATTGTCATTTGTTTATGATGTTAAAGTAGATAATTGGTATTCTTGTAAGTTTTTCTTTGAAGGCTATAAAAGGCTAGTGTACCTATTTATTTTTCAAGTAAGAAATCAAGGAAGAAAAATTGAATTCGATCCATTCTCTATTTAAAATTTTAGATTATAGTATATTAGTCCGTAGATTCGTATACAACAATTTGGTGGTTTGTTTCTGTTGTCAGAAGTTGGCATTTTAAGATGGTTTGGCTATGGTTAAAAACTTATAGATGTTGACGGCCTTTACAATGTTGAACCTTTGGAGCTAATCAAGTACTGAACTATTTTCAGATTCAAGTAACAGATCCTATCAACTGTTGACCATGGTGAACATGTCACCATTGTTAGGAATTGTGACTGGAATACATCGTGAAGGTAGTTGGAACTTCGAAGATAAAAAACGGATATACACAACGAGATATGCATATTTCTAATCGACGAATACTGAGTATAGTCGACTAATCACATGTATTAGTCAACTTATATTGTGTAGTCGACTAGGTTGGCCAACGGAGAGTTAGGGTTCTCAAATTTTGTTAGAGTAGTCGACTAGTATTTGGGCCTCGTCGACTAATACATGATATTAGTCGACCAATACCCTGACCTAGTCAAGTAATGGTGGGTCTGACAGTTTTCTTTTCTGAAATTATTTCCAGTTCGAGTTGGATTCAGGTTTTCTTTTCTTCTGAGTGGTGGTTATTCATATTGATGGAATTTGTTTAGGAGTAGGATGGTGTTATGGTTTATAAATAACCCCCTTGTGGGTGGCCTTCAATGTAATCTAATGAATTTATAATTCTTAAAGATGTAATTCATCTAAGTGAGAAATTCGTGAGAGAAGCTTAACCATAAGGGTTCGCTGTTCTTGGCAGCCATCAAAGGCTTGTAATCTTCTCAGTAAGAAGTGTAAGTAATTCTTATTATACTTCTTTAAAGTTTAATAAAGTTTCTCCGCTTCTCTCATGGGCGTACACACGATCTATTTGATTGGTGGAATTACGTTATATTCTGTGTTGGCTTTCAATCTACTTTAAAAATATCTTCATCTCTTCTTCTCGTTGCCCTAGTAGATCCTGTGCTTAGTTTTCTCTGTACCACCCTAGTCGATCCAGTCGTGGGGGCGTCTCCAAATTCACAACAATTGGTATCAGAGCATACGGATTGTTTTCCAACAATTGGTATCACAAGGTCAACATGAAGATGTTTGTGATCAAGTTCGATTTTTAGAAGTTCGATGGTATCATCAATTCCAGTAGATGAAAAATTAGGATGAACGCCATCTTGACCAAGAACGGGTTGAAGAAAGTACTACTTGAGAGGGAGAAAAAGCCTCAAAATATGAAGAAAGAAACTTGGCAGGAGTTGGATGAGAAATCCTTGACAATAATTCAGTTTTGTTTGACGGACGAAGTGTTGGAGAGTTTTTCACAGAGAAAATAGTATCCTTGTTGTGGGAGCGACTTCAGGATCACTATCTGAAAAAGTTATTAGCGAATCGGTTGATTCTAAAATAATATCTCTTTCTTCTCTACATGCATGAAGGTACACCTATCAAGTCTCGCATGGCAGAATTTTCTCTATCATCAATGATCTAGATAAGATAGAAGTTAAGATAGAAGATGAGAATCAAGTATTTCTATTATTGTGTTCTTTATTGTCTTCATGTAAGAGATTTAGGGAAGCTATCATCTATTAAGGCAAGTCAACAATTAAGGTCAATGAGGTTAAGGAGCATCTGTTCAACAAGAAAAATTGACACCCAGTTGACGGGTGAGTCTCATCATGATGATTCCGGACAAGTTCTTTATTCAAGAAAGAAGAGTAATAATAGAAGTTCCACCGGTAACTCAAGACATATGAATTTAACGCACAACTATTGACACAAGAAAAGCACATTAGAGTTTATTGTTGGCTTCAAAAGAGAAACAATCAGATGCTAATGTCACTGAACTGATTGGAGAAGGTGAAGATTAGTGTGACGCTCTATCTGTTATAGACAAATCAATTGTTAATAAAGATAAATGAATTATTGACTCTGGATGTCCACAGCATATCAGTTCCAATAGGAAGATATTCTCTCATACACTTCGGCTCAAAGGGGAGAAGTCTTCATGAGGAATTCTGCTACAAGAAAGGTGATTGGCGAAGGAACAATTCAGTTTTGTTCTCATGATAGATGCATCACTACTCTTCAAGGCATCCATCATATTCCCGATTCAAGATATAATCTCATCTAACTTGGAGTCTTACAAGAGGAAGGGTTCAATTTCAGTTCTGAAGGTGATCTTATGAAAGTCTCTAAAGAGATAAGGCCGAATGTGTCGGCAATATATATGTTATAAAATTCGAGTGTTACAGTTGGTGGATTACAGTTATTCTCGGCTTCGAAAGCGGCGGTTGTGGAACAATCAGAGACTACGATGGTTTCGAGCTCGGATATTCAGTTGCAACCCGAATGGGACTAGGCACGCACAAGAAAGTCCAGATCGTTACTCCTATAATGACGAAAATTCTCATAAATCCTATGTGGATCAAGAAGATTGTTGGGTGATAAAGTTTAAGGTTGGGCCTGAACTTATTCGACCTAATCAAGTTGTGAATCTCATGAGGGTGTTATGGATAAGAGGGAGTGAGATGAAGATGAAGTCAAGATTTGTTCAATTATGAGTGAATGCGAGCACATGAAGCATGGTGGCTATTCCCGGACTTGGACGTATTTAAGTCAAGGGAGAGATTGTTAGGAATTGTGATTGTAATACATCGTGAAAGTAGACGAAGCTTCAGAGATCAAAGAACGAACGTGCACAAAGAACTGTGCATATTATCAGTCAACTAATACTAGGTATAATCGACTAACATGAATTAGTCAATTTATTCATTTTTAGTCGATTAGGTTGGCCAACAAAGAATTGGGTTCTCAAATTTTGTCAGAGTAATTGACTAGTATTTAGGTCTAGACGACTAATGGCGGGTCTGACAGTTTTCTTTTCTGGATTGTTTCCAGTTCGAGTTGAATTCGAGTTTCTTTTTCTTCTGAGCGGTAATTGCTCGTATTGATGGAGTTTGTTTAAAACTAAGAGGTCATATGGTTTATAAATAACCCTTGGGGGTATTCTTCAATATAATCTAATGAATTTATAAATCCTAAGAGTGTAATTCATCTAGGGGAGAGATTCGTCAGAGAAGTTTAGCCATAAGGGTTCGCTGTTCTTGACAGTCATTAAGGGTTTGTAATCTTCTCGGCGAGAGGTGTAAGTAATTCTTATTTTACTCCCCCAAAGTTTAATAAAGTTTCTCCCCCTTCTCCTGTAAACGTTCACACGATCTGTTTGATTGGTGGAACCACGTTATATTGTGTGTTGGCTTTCTATCTATTTCAAGAATATCTTCTTTTTCTCGTTGCCCTAATAGATCATGTGGTTAGTTTCCGTGGTACCGCCTCAGTCGATCCAATCATGGGGGCGTCACTGAATTCACAACAATTGGTATAAGAACAGACAGATTGTTTTCCAACACTCATCTTGTTCTTTGTGAAGTCTTTCAGCCTTTTTCCCCATTTATGAACCAATTTTGGCAAATGGAGTTGGTTAAAAGTTGAGCTAATTTTCGTGAACTCTTGTTAAATGGTAAAAAATTGATGAGAATTGGCAAGTAATGATGATTCTCAAATTAGCCAAACCATCCTCTATACCACATCAAACCCCCTCAAGTCTAGAGTTGTGAATTTCATCAAAAGGTTGGAATCTCTCTCTCTCTCTCTCTCTCTCTCTCTCTCAGTTTTAAACTCTTACTTATTTTAATCTTAACAGAACAATTAACTCAAATCTAATTCCTAAATCTTCTACTATTCATCTCTCAAAAATCCCAATTCTAACTCCATGAACCTCCACTCCCCAAAAGAGAATTTAAAGATGACTTGCTGCAACATTATGGCCAAGCTTAAGATCATTCCTATAGATTCAACGAATCTACATTGCTTGTTTTAAAGTTAGTACTCGATGAGTTTCTCATTTCTCTACGTTCTCCGCATTTCTAGAGTACTAAAATTCAACAACAGAATACGTTGCGAATACATGATCGTGCATTAATATTTATCTCTGATAGAAGTTTATAAGAAGAGGTCGTCATAATATATTTTCAACTTATATAAATCAATAATTAAACTTTTCCAAAAAAAAAAAAAAATCAATCAATAATTACCTCAATAATTATAATTTTTATATTAGAAAAGTGGACAAAACAATCTAAATCTTATGCTTAGATATCAAATGAGGCCACCTATATTTAATTTGTGGATAATGAATATACAGCCGTGGCCTTAGAACTTGATTATGAAAGTCCAAAAAGAATGTGCATCCAAACAAGAGGGTTTCTTTCTGTGAGGAGTGGTTGCATCAAGGAATATAGAGAGCATATAATTAAGCACTTAAACAAAATTAATAGAATAAATCCAGTCCAGCTCAGACAAGGAGACTACCCTTAAAATTATTTAGTGGTTCACAGAGGTGCACTTGCACCACCAACAATTAATTAAAAAATATCAACTATGTTAACAAGATAATCTACTCCATAGATAAGGTTGTACAATTAATTAACATGATCAAGCTGAACAATATACAGAAAAAGCTCAATTATGCATAATCTCTGCCATGATCAGCAAGACAAGACACTGATAACCACCACAAATAAATCTATCCTTGAATTATTTTATTTCAAGTTGTCTTTAGTAAGTCGCAGATCCAATGACAGATCCAAGCATGAAGGCCTATACTATTTGCCCATTCGAAGAAAACTACAAATTTAATTGAGCAGGAACATGGGAGTATCTCTACAGGTAATATTCTCTGTTGCCTCATAGCAGTAAATAATAGTTCGTGCGTGTGTATTGTGCTTTTTGGTCCTATATGCTTGGAGATTAAGATTAATTCTTTTTACACAATAGATTTACTTAATGGGCTCAGTGACTCAAGTGGAGTCTCTCTCACCGACTCTGGACTCAGCAGGAGCTGGGAGACATGTCACAACTTTGGTGGTGGAAGATTTGATCATGAGGCGATCGGATCAGAGCTGTAGATACTGTGTCGGCAGTGACTCACCAAGGAATGGCTAGTGTTAAACTGTAGATGACGTAAGTGTGGTGAAAGGGAATGCCACGATTTCGGTGGTGGGAGCTCCGATTATGGGATGACCAGATTTGAGTTGCAAATGTCGTGACGGTGCTGGCGGGAGATCCGACCAAGAGATGGTCAGGTTAGAGCAACAGGCGACACATCTACGGCAGAAGAGAGAAGCTGCGACTGAGCTGAGGGAGTTCCGTTGTCTTTATTTTTTTTTTTGTTCTTTTTTCTTTTTCGCTTGAAAATGAGCAAATTGTATATGAGTTTCTATGTAAATTTATGCCCTTCTATTTTGGAGATGTTCCGTTAAATTCTTATTAATGAAACTCCAAAAAGTTTTTACCTCATGATATTATTTTAAAAAAAAACTAACTATAAATACCAGACAATAAATACTTAACTGAAGCGGCCGATTTATAGCGCTCTCCCCTTATGATTAATGATAATTGATAAAAAGACGAATGAAAGTATACAGTAAAAAATCTCATATACAAGGCGTCTCACCGGAACAGAGGAAAAAAGAAAGAAGAGGAAACACAAAAAGATCTAATTGGCTACAGTTAATGTTACTTTATTTGGGGAAGATTTGCTCGACCTACAGTTGAAATTTCTTATAATTTTTAGTTTTGTTCCCAATCTTTTCGAGTCATTTTCGTGGAATCAAATTTTATATTCTGCACAATTTGACTCCCTAGAGCTAGTCTATTCACAAACAAAACAACATAATAGAAACAAACCGTCCTCTCGTAAGCTCTATAAAAAATAATTTAATAATAAATTTATAATTTACACAACAAAAGTACATAAAAACAGTGTAAAGATCATCACAAAATATTACACTTTTCAAATAAATCCAATTTTGACCTTGTTCAGATACTTCGTGAAGAAAAAAAATTTATATCAATCTTTTTTCTGCTGTGAAAACAATAATAGATTTAAATTTCACTGACTACGAGAGATGAAAATTTTTGAATCAAAATACAGAATCACATTATTTATTTTATTTTTGAATCAAAATAGATGTCGGCTAGTAGCAGTTTTTTTTCTTTTCTTTTTTTCATTTGGAGTAGAAAAGTTTTATTTTATTTTATTTTTTACTAATTATCTCAATCACTGATGAGATTCATCGGCGACCTCCAGAGAGTAAACCCGGAGCCAGTCAAAGGGAGAAGAAACGTTAAGGAGACAGTGTTCGAATGAGGAGCATTAGAAACAGATGGAAGGATCGGGATTGTCACGTGATACTCCTCATCCCTGCTCCTAAACTTTGTTATTTGTCTCGTGGCATCTCCAATCTCCACACCAGATTCACGTGTGCAAAATAATTGAGCCCAATAGCTGTCCATGACGCACATCACAACCATTAAATCAAAAACCCTAGGGCGGTTGGTCGGCCATCAATCACTAATCACATAACTAATCTTGATTAAGCCCGCACCGCCCAAATTATTTAAACCCTAACCCCGGCCCATTGAGTCAATGGACCCACTTTTGCGCCGACTAGTGGGCGCCGACGGACGGTGCCCAAGGCCCATTTAGCCCTTATATAAAGCCCACCAAGTGCGTTGCAAGAGTATGCAAGCTTGGGAATTTGAAGAGGAGGAGAGCTAGCAAGTGTTTCTTCTTCTTCTTCCTAGCCCTTTCCCGGCCTCGGAAAAAATGGTGAAGATCGCATTCGGGAGCCTCGGCGACTCGTTCACCGCCGCCTCGCTCAAGTCCTACTTGGCCGAGTTCATTGCCACCCTCCTCTTCGTCTTCGCCGGAGTCGGATCAGCCATTGCTTATGGTAACGAGTCTACAAAACATGTTTGAATTTAAATTTTGTAGTACTGAATGTGTGCGTACAAAATTTTCCCTTTCTGAAAAAATGTGACAATTTTCAGGCAAGCTGACCGCTGATGCTGCCCTGGACCCGGCCGGGCTTGTGGCCATCGCCATTGCCCACGCCCTCGCCCTCTTCGTCGGTGTCTCAATGGCAGCCAACATCTCCGGCGGCCACCTGAACCCTGCAGTCACCCTGGGCCTCGCCATCGGTGGTAATATCACCGTTCTCACCGGTATCTTCTACTGGATTGCCCAGCTCCTCGGCTCCACTGTTGCCTGCCTCCTCCTCAAATTTGTTACTGGAAAGGTAACTTTTAGTTTACATAGTTTCTATGTACTTTGCTCTGATACCATGTTGAATCAGTCAGCTTAAGACTTGGTCGCGTCACTGTGACAACATAACTTGCAGGCAATTCCCACACACGGAGTTGCAGCAGGGATGAGCGAGCTCGAGGGAGTCGTGATGGAGATCGTGATCACCTTCGCGCTCGTGTACACGGTGTACGCCACCGCGGCAGACCCCAAGAAGGGCTCGCTCGGCACGATCGCGCCCATCGCCATCGGGTTCATCGTCGGCGCTAACATCTTGGCTGCCGGCCCATTCAGCGGCGGTTCGATGAACCCGGCCCGCTCTTTTGGGCCGGCTGTCGCTGCTGGGGACTTGGCCGGGAACTGGGTCTACTGGGTGGGCCCCCTCATCGGAGGTGCGCTTGCTGGGCTGGTCTATGGAGACATCTTCATTGTGTCCTATGAACCACTTGCTCAGGATTACCCTTGAGCAAAAAAGGCTCGTTCTTCCGCCCTCAGTTTGTTTGTGATTTAATGAATGAAGATCAATGGCACCTTGTTTTTGTTTTGGTTTATGATTTATGAATCATGATCAGTTGTTGTTGTTGTTGGCATGCAGCTTATTTGTTTGTTTGACTCAAGTTTATCATTCATATTTATGCAAAATTACTGTATTTGTCGTGGTCACATGTCACCCAGTGATTGTGTATTTACTAAGTGGCAGCCAAAATTATTTGAAGTTGTTGAAGCACGAGCCGGCTTTTTTGGAGGTACAATATCAATGTTGGTTGGTACCGGCCAGTACTTTTAAGAACGCTTTGTAGCTGGCATGGGGCCCCATTTATGACTGGTTGACCATAAATGGAACTCTCATGTTGTGCGGCAAATGATTAAAGAGAGAGTGTGTGTGTGTGTGTGTGTGTGTGTGTTGGGTTGGGGGACTAAATTTGAGTTTTAATGTTTTGCTAACATTATCAAATTTGCGTTTCAATACTCCATTTAAATCAGAAAATTAGACTCAATACTTATTTAAGACGTTAGCATATTTAAATAGGAAATTATAATCAAGATTTTTTTTTTCCCTGGTGTTATGTTTCATTTTTCTATACGATCTCTTGCTTTTAGAGTAATTTGCAAAGATATTCTTGTCCAACCTTGAAACTCAATGAAAATTAAACAAAATAAAAAATTTTCACATGACTGAAATTTGGTTAATATGTTATGGGCTTCCAGCTTTTGAGTTACAAAAGAAACAGTTCACAAAAACTAAATTACATAAAACAGTTACAAAATAACAAAACAAAATAAACAAACATCAGAATCAAAGAGCAACCCCTTTCTCAAACAATTCCAAGCTCTCCAAGCCTTGTGTCGGATGAACTGGGCCCCACACAAGGGGACATCAGGTACTGGTGGACCAGAGCAGCCAGGGCCGCACCGATCAGTGGGCCAACCCAGTAGACCCCGTGGTTCTTAAAGTCTCCGCTGATCACTGCAGGCCCAAAAGACCGGGCCGGGTTCATGGACGCGCCCGTTAGCGAGCCCGCGGCCAGGACGCACGCGCCCGCCACGAGGCCAACCGCGAGAGCGCCCGCCACCGAACCGCTGTGGCCTCTCTTACTGCTGCTAACCCTTGGGTCGTATGCCACGTAGACCGTGTAGACCAGCGCAAACGTGATCACGCTTTCCAGAATCGCCCCCCCGAAACCCGTCATTTCCGGCGCAATGCGGGTTGTCGGAATTGCCTGCCCGAGGGTAGTTCAGTAAATCGCTATTCATAATTGAAACTTTTGGTGCAACAAAAATTAACATTTTTTCTCACACAAATGTGTTACTAAAATTTTGTGCTTAATTTATAGATCGTGTCTCTAATTTTATGTAAAACAACTTAGGCATTGCATCTTTCATGACTTGATTTTATTGAAAATAGTTAGGCCAATGTTAAAACATGAGCCAGTGTTTAAAAAAAAAATTGAATGTAATATATACTCCACTTCTTTTCGGAAAAAAATAAAATGGCTAAACATGAATCTAAAATATTTTCAAAAAGGACAGGAAAAAAAATTAAAAATGTAAAATTAAGGTGCAATAATTTAAAACAAGCAAGCAAGAGATTGCAATAAAAAAGGATGTATTCATGTAATGATCAAGAACGATTGGAAAGTTCCCTCCAACGGGGGGAGGGAAAAAAATATTAGTATCCAATTTGAAATGTAGAAACTTTTGAGGCGTTATGAATGAATAGATGGTCAAATAATTATGAAAAGGGGTGAATCAAAATTTTCCAACTGTAAATAATATTGATTGTGACCATGACTCCTCAGGTGAGAACATACGGGATTATTTCTAACTAATCAAAAACTATACACATATATTTTTTAAATTTTTTTCAGCACATGGCATGAAGAAGGTGAATCTGGAGAAAGATGCAAGGAAAAATAATATTTCAAGGTTTAAGAAACATAGATATAGATTTTATAATAAATATTCACGCGCAAACAGATGAATATTTGGAATAGTTTCTTTTGTATTCGTCCATTTTGTAGAACAGGAACAAGTTTCCAATTAACAGACTAGAAAAATTATGCTAATTTTACGTGAAGTAACAAATTAAATGGCAATCCGGCCACTCGCCGAGTATTTGCGTTGCATGCAGAAAGTCCAATTACCTGGCCGGCGGAGCCAACACGGAGGAGGAGGCAGGCGAGGACGGCGGCCACCAACTGCGAAACACAGTACAGAATAGCGGTCGGACCCCGATATGTCCGCACACCGCCATCCCGAATGTCACCGCAGGGTTGACGTGGCCCCCGGAGATATCTGCCGCAATGTAGACCGTCGCAAAGAGCGCGAACCCCTGGGCCAGTGCCGTCGCCACAAGAGACGAGGCCTCCGACGTTACATCCGGGGTCAACATTCCTATGCATACAAATCAAGAGAGATCGATCAATCAAATTGGGCAGAACATAATGTAATCTAAATTGATTGAAACCTAGTTGCATTGCGTACGGGCAGAGACTGCGGAGCCCACGGCGACGAAGACGAAGAGGAAGGTGGAGATGAACTCGGCGATGTAGGACCGGAGCGCGTGGCCCGAGAAGCAGTGCTGGAACTGGGAAGCCATGACTGATGAACCGGCGAAGAGGAAGAAAGAAGGGTGAGTGAGTGAGTGAAGTTTGAGTAGGAGAGACGCGTGTGTGTCTGTGTTTTGTATTGTTTTGTTTTTGGAAATGGAATGAGCGGTTGGGGAACGGAGAGGCGCGATCCTTTTGAATGGAGGCCGTTCCGTTGTGAGAGTCGAGAGTCAGTTATTTGCGGTTTCTTCCCGTGACACCGTACCGTTATTTTTGCATGGAAGAAGGCCTCTGTGCTTTATTTGAACAGGGCAGCCCAACAGCCCATGAAGCATGAAGAGGAGACCGAGGCCCAAGCCCAAGAAGTTTCTCACACCTGACCTAACCTTTTAGAAACCAAGATATCTCGGCGTATTTGGTTGCAAGGAAGTGGGCAGAAGTAAGGAACTGAGAAGTATAATTGCTCACTTTCCTATCTATCTAAATACTGAAAAAAAATAAGAAAATTCTTTTTCTTTTTCTCTTTTCCCTTTTACACAATTACTTCCTCACTTTCAACGTGCTGTAGTTAATTTTGTGATCATGTTAATCTCATTTGTAATAAGTTATACCTTAAAACAGTTAATTTTGTAATCATGTAAATCTCACTTACATTCTAATTATAATCTTTTTTATTTTTTAATTAATTTTTATTTTGATATTATTTTGCGGTCAACTTTGTGGTCAACTTTTCCACTTTCACATTACCATCTAAACACCGAAAAAGACATAACATTTTCCAAACATACTTCCCAACAACATTCAAACACCGAAAAACTCACTAACTAATTCTTAAGTTCCAAAGGGAACTATTACTATTTCTTCACTTCCTCACTTCCACCCCGAACCAAACAGCCTTATGACGCGGGCAGAATTATGGCTTGATCCGAACGTCTTAGATAATTATGTTACATTTTTATTTCAATATGTACACTAAGAATACTCATATTTATACCGCAATGCTTCTTCTTCTTCTCTTCTTGCTTTTTTTCCTTTTTACTTTTTTTTTTCCCCATCTTTTCTATGTTTTTTCTTTATTTGTTTTTTTAATGCATGCACTAGCTAGTAAAAGTCTACAGCTAGCAAGCTCTGTAGACTTCCTCGAAGGGATAAACTTCTGATCTTTGTCAAGGTATGGGAAAAGTATGAGAAAAGTATTTCTCGACTATAAATATGGGGCGGCTATTGACTTTAGAAGGAAATAAATAAGGTATTATTTAAACATTTACAAGAGACCAGAAAGGCAGTAAGTATGCAACTACTACAGATAAAAGTAACCCTAATCTCTCCTTAAACAAAACCCCAGTGTCCCTTAGATCCGATTCAAACCCACGTGTTCTGTTCACAAAACTAATCATTTCATGTTTCATCCTCTCACTCAGTCTCAACAGCCAATTGGAACCATTGATCACCGAGACAAATCCAACACTTGAGCGATCAAAATCCACGAAAAGTACCACTTCTTAAAGCAAACACGTACCATCAAAAGTGAGACACCGTCGTCACATGATAAAGGATTAAGAGCTGGTTTAAGTGTTTTCCAGCTGCGAACATGATACTTAATTAACTAAAGTTGACAGTTATTAGACTGACATCAAATAACATAAAATGGATAGTAAATATCAACAATAAACTATATAGAAGTTCTTTTCTCATCCTCGCTGATTGACTGCTCAGCCATGAATATCCCAGACCTCGTAACAAATCGCGAGCCTTCGTGCAAGCGAAAACATAAACAATAATAACCCACCATCGTCACATGATAAAAGGATCAAGAGCTGCTTTAAGTGTTTTCTAGTTGTGAACATAATGCTTAACATGTTGAAGTTGACAGTTATTAGACTGATACCGGTAACATAACAACTAGTAGTAAATGTTCCCAGTAAACTACACAAGACTAGTTCTCTTCTCATCGTCACTAATCGACAACTAAGCCATGGTGATCCCAGAGCTACATACAAGGAGTAGGTAGCAAAGGAACAAAATAAGGGGGTTGGTTTCAAGCAAACCACCAAGAAAAGCACAAGGCTGTCCACCCTTTGTGCCCCTTCAGCCCTAACTCACCTCCTCTTCCTGTGCACTTCTGAAAACCCAACACAACCCACCCCCCCCCCCCCCCCCCCCCCCCCCCCCCCCGACAACAACCCAACCCCCACCCTGCCCGCTGCCTTGCTCTCTATAAATACCATCAAATCTTCACAGTTCTCTAACTGACAGACAGAAGAATCAGAAGCGTAACACTAAAATGGAGATGGATTTTTGTTGGGGAGGAAGAAGAGGGGATACACAGTCACCCTGGAGGGAGTGAAAGAGGAGGAGATAGTTAGGGTTCCGGTGATTCCTCCACTGCAGATGCCAAAGGAACCGATGGAGTTTGTATATGTTTTGTCGAATAGAGGAGTTTGTATAAGAAATGGAGTGTATACATATGAAGGATGTTTTCGCTATTTTTCTACCCGAGTTATAGAGTGACTTCAAACCGCTAGCATAGCAGAGAATAGAGATTTCTATATAACTAACAATTGGGCAAATAATTGATATGTGAACGAAGAAATTATATATTCCAAACAAAATATTGAATTGATGCAGAATGTAATATTCTACAGTAAACAACCTTCAGAACACAACAGTTTTGTTCAATTCGTAGGGTAATACCCGAAGCTCACAGTATGATTTTATTGCTTTTGACAGGCATTGTTTCTCAAGGTTCTCAGATTTCTGCACGAAACTTTCTAATATGTCCCTGTGAGAGACTCTCTCTACCTGATCCACACAAATCAAGAATTAGAATAAGCAACCACAAGTGATGAGCAAGATAATTAACTTTGTCAAAGCAGCAGATAGTATGATGATTGAATGGATAGAATAAAACACAGGCAACTATTGGTAAATCAAATCATATGACCCCAGTACTAAAACCCTCTCCTAAAGCTTTATAAGACTGCAAATAAATATAATAGTTTAACGAGCAGGAGACTCGTGCCTGACTATGAAAAGGCTGTCAGCATGCTGGGGAGGAATGTTCTTCAAAATGATTAAACATGCTATCAAAATATTAATCATTGATTGCATCCACATGTTCCTTTACAGTATGCATAATATTATGAGAAATTAAAAACTCCATTCAATATTATGTAAATAAGAATCTACCGAATATAGGATTTTCTTAATTTAAGAAAACACTAGAACTCGATTTAGAGTGGGGGAAAATTGATAGTTCAAATAGTTCTTTCCACAACAATGACAAATAAAATGTTACAAAATAAGAGAAAGAAAATAAAATGACAGTGTTCACAGTTTGCTTAGGTTGTCACAATTGAGATAAAGGTCTGTCAGCTATAGGATTCAATAAATCCAAGGAGAGGTGACAATACACAGGCATAACACATGAGACATTGATCCAGAAACAGAGACGTCTCCCAGTCTCAAAACTCTGATTAAGACTTCAAAGAGACACCTTTTGCTGCAAAATGATACCTTGATGGTATCATGCATTATTTCAGATTCAAAATTTTACGTACTTATTTGCATTTGAGAGTCATTATTAGACAGGATTTATATTTCCTTCTAGAATTTTAACTTATTTGGAAATCTAAAATCTTATTTTGCAGCGTTATCTATTAAATGCAAGTAACTTCTTTTAGTAGTCCTATGAAGTTTATTTTAATAGGAAATCCTTTTTGTAATTTACGTCGGAATTTTTTGGATTTATCCAGGATTTAGTTTCTTTGTTGCAAGCCTTGCATATAAAAAGGATTGTCTGCTTGTAAAAAGGTACTATATGGTGATTTGATGAAAATAAAAATTACTTAAACTTTTCTGAAACTCTTCATTGTGATGGAGACCTCTGAAATTCTTGTGGTGTGTGAGGCCATCAACTATGAAGCCAATAGTGGTGTGAGGCCACAAGCCTTTTTCCTCTATCAACCTTATCTCCTCTTTTTGCTAAATCTTCAATATAGAAAAGCCCTAGCCACCATCTCTCCAGCTCAATACTAATTTCCACCAATCCATTCGCTACTATCTTCTGCCTTACAAAAAGATATGATGTGCTAAGTTTTATTTTCCTGATGAATTTATAGTTAAAAAATGCTCCATATGTCGAGAAGCATTAATCGGTTTCAAGACGCAATTCACTAATAGAGCACATCACTAGTAACAATGAGCAATTCTGTCCTTTTGCTATCTTGCATATAGCAAAATCACCAGGATTGTTCAAAAAAAACTATTGAATTCAAACTTGAGGCTGCAAAAGAAATGCTTGAGATATGGTTTTAAGCTGATTTATCTGTATCTTATATAGTCTATCTAGCTTCATCAATAATAACTCACTTACTATGGATTTTACCTCACAGTTTGAGAAATCATTAAATCTTATACCTCTTTCAGGTTCGAAGAATCGGTTGTTCCAGTTCGACTAGGCAGCCGTTCCGTTTCCGACTCGGCCGAGTCGGAACCGGAACGGCCTTCGCCATTCCGATTCTGTTTTGCAAGTCGAAGGGTTTCGCTATTTTCAGATGACTCGCGCGAAATTCCGAGTTGACTCGGCCGATATGGCCAAGTCAACCATGGACTCGGCTTGACTCGGCCGATATGGTCGAGTCAACTCTGATTTTTTGCTAAGTCAACTCTAAAAATCACCTGAGTAAAAAAAACATCAGCATCAACTTACCTCGTTGCCGCCGGTCGCCCACCTCCAGGGCGCCGCGCCGCCTCTAAGCGAGAGGGGAGAGAGAGAGATTGGAGGGGGAGGGGGCAGAGAGATCATAGGGAAGAGGGGGAGAGAGATCGGAGTCGGAGGGGGAGGAGGGGGAGATCGGCGGGAGAGGGGGGAGAGAGATCGGCGGGAAAGCAGGGGAAGAGAGAGATCAGAGGGGGAGAGGGGGGAAAGAGAGATCGGCAGGGGAGAGGGGGAGAGATCTGACCCGATCTCTCTCCCTCTGTGTCTACATTTTTTTTTTGTGGTGTTTTCACATTTACCCTCAAACCCTTAGTTTTTAAATTTACCCCCCCCCCCCCCCAATCATCATATTTCTCAAATTACCTCTCAAAACAAACTTATTTTGGACATGCGATACATAAAAATTAATCTCTACATTTTTTAAAGATTTATCGTGATTTTTTTCAGAATTTTTTAAACTTTATTTGTAGCGTTTTACGCATATCGCCCGAGTCCGTTCTGCGACGCCGCGTCGTTTCTGGAACGGTACCCGCCGAGTCGGCGGCCGAGATCGCGATTTTGAACCATGACCTCTTTACTACTTCACGAATGTTACTAACCTCATTTGTGCATTTTCAGACACGCTATAATTAAAGCTCAATTGCATGTTTACTCTCCTCTCCTCTCAATATGCATTCCTTGCAACATTCTTCCCTTTGGCCTTTGCGGTGCCTAATCAGCTAATCACCAAACACATTTATGGTAGTGCCATACTCTAGTCTTTAAATTTTATCCAACAACACTTCTTTAAAGCTGGCCTTTTGGCTTAGAGATGAATTTGGAAATACCAGGTAGCAGATATTATCATCTCTCCCTTGGTCTTGAAGAATTTGGAAAGGTTTTCTCCTTGGTTACTTGATGTTAAACTGTGCAACCATTAAGGTAGATTTCCTACTGCCAACAGAACCTTCCTGGTTCCTGGGCAAGCTTCTCCGGCACATAGTTTTGACTTCTAAGAATTCGGCAATATGAAGCTCACAGTTGTAGAACAGTCAATCTTATGATGGAGTCTTCTCAAGTCAAACTCGTGCTCCATACGCAACACCATTTTGATGGATAACACCTAAAACAATGATGATGATCACAACAAGGGAGAACTCTTGCTCTAACCTGCCTTTTTTAGTCTACTATAGTAAACAAGCGGTCTCCTAACCTAAAAGTTACAACTGTAACCACCAAAAGCATTACAATCATTTTAGCAACGCCGTAGTAAGGTCATAAAACTAAATAATTAATTAACAAAAACATTCAAGCTAAAATTTAACATGGCTACCCAACTCCTAAAGAAACCAATTTGCTCTGGTGATTGCCTCTCTCTTCATGTTCTTTCCCAAATTTCTTCCAAGATCAAAATTGATGCAAAATTTGTGAACTTAACACATGCAACAAAGCCAATTTAAGTTTTTCATAGATCCTCAAGATCTCTATTTCTACTCTTATGGGTTACTGTAGATATGATGCGAGTGCCGTTTAGAGAGGAGAGAAAACTCAGGTGGGGAAGTAGTTGCCGTCTGGATACAACACTCTGTGAGCTGCAATGGCAGCACAGTGAACAAGGAGAATATAACCTTGCTTAATTACAATGGAAAATGTGGAAGTAGAAACACCATAGCTTTCTTGAGGAGTGCGGTAAAATATTTCATAGATCATGAATGAAGTTGAGAACCACTGACCACCATCAACTCAGGTGGGAAAGTAATTGATGTCTGGATATAACACTCTAGGAGCTGCAATGACAGCACAGTGAACTTGGAGAATATAACCTTGTTTATTTGCAATAGAAAATATGGAAATATAAACACCATAGATTTCTAGAGGAGTGCAATAAATATTTCATAGATCATGCATTAAGTTGAAAACCACTGACAACATTACCATCTGTTCAATTATCGGACCAGCATCAAGTTCTTCAGTGACAAAATGAGCTGTTGCTCCAATCAATTTCACTCCAGCATCATAAGCCTGGCATCAACAAATTACAGCCTCAAGCCACGACTAAGGGGTAATTTCTACAATGTGCAAAACCCAAATAAGAAGATAGGTAATCCATTAATAAAACAAGAGTAATTCATGAAATAGGAACCTGTCTTGATGGGTTACCACCCTTGAACGATGGAAGAAGGCCGTGATGAATATTTATTATATCTCTATTATAGCTCTCCAGAAACCTTTTTGACAAAACCTGCATAGTTTGAAAGTAAAATAAGATTAATTTGCAGTCATGCACAACAAATAATTTGGATAAACCTGCAATCATAGTGATCCACAAAGAAAGCTGTAATAAAAAGTGAAACTATTATCTTAATTTTATGATTTTTCTGCTGATGTTTTTTTGAATCCAGGAAGGCAGATACAGAAGCAAAATGCAGGACAAATGATATTAATTGATGAATATCATTGACAATCCAACTTCAGATGGTTCATCCAAGTGTTTCTTTCACTTCATGGAATAAAAATTTTGTTCAACTTCCAAAAGATGCAATGTTCCTTTGATCCATAATTAATAATTCATTTTCACCAAGAGACCTGTTCTCAGAGACAGAGGATAATTCCAGCAAGCGTAATTTTATATTCAATGATGGTGGATTTCCTTTTCTTGATCATTGGTGTCTCGTCATTGTTAGCCATGTTTACTGAGAGATTTAGGTATCACTGCTACATCCCTTCCAGTGCTCCACTATGGGCACTCATAAAAGATGGTATTGGTTTATTGCCAACCAAATTTACTAATACTATGTCTAAGCTTGGCCACTTGCCTCTTTCACCCTGTTGCATAAAGCCATCATTGACAATAGCTCCTTTTGGCAACTCTAGTCACCAGGACGGTCCCAATCCCATCCGAGTTACATTTCAACTATACCTATCCCTCCCTTTGTCATTTGGAAAAAGTTTCTTTTGGTATATAAATATGATAAAGAATGTCTCTTCGACATAAGCAAACATGTTAGTAGAATCTAAACACGTTATGCACTAGGTGAATTATTAGTTAGATTTTTTTAGATTTTTTTTTTTTTTTTTTTTTTACTTGTTACTTTATCAGAAGATATGGATGAAAATATTTAGATTTTTTTTTTTTTCATTTTATTTTTAATAGAACACACCCAAATCACCACGGATTTTGATATGTATATAGATGCGCATACACATAGTTATATCACCGTGTCCCCATATCCTACATTTTAAGGATTTGATGTGTCGTTGTGTCCGTATCGTGTCATGTCCGTGTTCATGCTTCATAGGTTCTCAAAGTCCATCGGCAATCATCTCTCTCAAGGCTCACAATTACAGATCTTATCTCGAGAGCCATAAAAACCATAAAATGGTGATAGATGGCTGCATGCCTTCTCCACCCATCATAGATTGAAGAACATGAACATCTTTTTCAAGTGTGGCTGTTCAATAGTTCAAGATTCTCATGAAAGGTCCAAAGCAAATCCGCTTTGAAAACAAATTGGAGTTGTTACCACTGAACAGAAGGTTAGTGAGCATGCAACTGCAGCAGGTTGAGACAGGTTAAGCTTCAAGTCTAACCTGCCTCGTCCACTGAATATTAACCCAAGCCCAACCTGATCAGACCGAAACTTGGTTGCGGATCTCAAAAGCCTCAAAACCCGAGCAAGTAAAGGAACTGACCAGGTAAAAGCCTGCTTCATTTAGACTGGGCTATGTTACATCTCCCTCTCCCTTTCCATTTTAGGTCTCTATAAGGCATTTCCATGAACATCTGTGTCGAAATTATTTCTATGAGGTTATTGCAATGTTTTCATGTCTAGTGTAGAGATGGAGGAAGATAAAAGGAGAACTAGGATTCAAACAAAGATGTGAAACTTTAAACCTTACCCCACACCCTAAAGCTATAGGGAACAAACCCTTGAAATACACAAATACAAATTTCTGAAGACTCCCTTATCACCATCATCAGTGAGGCAAGCTCCCAAAAAAAGTTTGGGGGGTGAGGGTGGGGGTGGGGTGGGGTGTTGGTGATACACAGTTATGTGATTACAAAAAAATTTACAAACTCAACATAATTCTTTAGAGGCTTTTCTATTTTAGTTTAATTTAGTGCTGCTAAATATATGTTGATACAGCACAAACTATACTTTTGAATTACTTATTTGTTCTTGAAAAAAAGCTTAATGTACCGAAAAATGGAAGGTACAAGATAAAGACGTTATAATTTATAAGAAAAACAATAAATCCAAATATCTATGTTTGGTTACAGTAATGGGCTCTAACAGACAAGTATGCCGAATATCAGAAGCAAAAGGAGACAATAAAATAGAAATGTATTATATGATACGTAAGGTGATATAAGTTTTTCTCTAATTGATGATCAATAGGATAACAATGGAATCATTTAGGCTTAGTTTGGCAATGGGGTTTGGTTTTCTAAATCGGGATTTTGTGGCATCTACGAGCCAAACTCTAAAAATTGAATCCATACTACATCAGGAGACCATTTTAGAGTTGATTAAAACTTTACTGAAACCCCAAAAAATGTGCTTGGCAACCATTTTGGTGCTTCTCAAACCTTGGTTTCGACTACAAAGTTTGTCTCCATAACCGGGGTTTCAGAAACCCTGCTCCAAGTAAAGTTTTGGAAACATCAAAGGGCGTGTTTGGATGTAAGGAATCGGAGTGAAGTGAGGAAGTGGGGAAGTATAATTGCTCATTTCCCTATCTATCCAAACACCGGAAAAGGAAAATAAGAAAACCCCCTTTTCCCTTTTTCATCTCTCTTTTACACAACCATTTTCTCAATTCCAGAGTGCTACAGTTAATTTTGTGGTCATGTAAATCTCATTTATAATAAGTTATAGCATAAAACAGTTAATTTTTTGGTCATGTAAATCTCACTTGCATTCTAATTACAATCTATTTTTTATTTTTCTTAATTAATTTTTATTTTAATATTATTTTGCGGTCAACTTTGTGGTCAACTTTTCCATTTCCACTTTTCGTTACCATCCAAACACCGGAAACGACAAAACATTTTCCAAACCACACTTCCCAACAACCATCCAAACACCAGAAAATTTACTACTCATTTCCCTTTTTCCTAAAGGAAATAAATCTTACTTCCTACTTCCTCACTTCACACCATTCCTTAAATCCAAACAGACCCAAAGTGAATGAAAGTGGGGTTTGCATCTATACAAGCCTAGTTTCAATTGACTTAAACAAAACCTTAGTTTTGGAAACTAGGCTGCCAAACTAGGCTTTGGGCATTGAGGGTTATTAGAGTTCTATCAATACATAATTAAACAATAGTAAATAAGGACAAACCAAGAAAATAAGAAATAAGAAATTTTTATATTTGGTGGTATTATAATTATGTAGGTCCTCTCTCTTCCTTTTTGAAAGAAATAAATTAGACCATGTGATTATAAGTGACAAAAGGATTAGCAACAAGGATCGAGTCTATTCAAAAGGCACATGGAAGAAGAAGAAAGCTACTAAGTTGCCTTTTAGTGACTTTATTTGGGTTAATTTCTGTTGACACTATAAGTTGATTAATGTCATTAGCTATTTTTTATTTTTTCTAATTTTTTGTAATTTTTTAGGTGTTTTGAGCCTTTTTCAGTCAGGAGCATTTTTGTGATTTTCCAATTCCGATCATATATTATATATTAAGGTTGTCATCAATGAAAGTTATTAGTTTTTTATTGCATTAAAAGTCCTTGTGATGTTTCTCTCTGGCTCTCTGCATTGGAGGCAGATTCGTTGATGTCGGTGAAGCTATCGGGTGTGAAGCTTCTTGTTCATCTATCTTTTTAACTTTTTCCTAAACTTTTATCTTCTTTTCTTTCATTGCAAACATATAACAATAAAACCCTAACCTGGATCTAATCTAAAACACTTTTAATCTCTGAACCTTGACAAAACTCTCGCCCTAAACCTTATTTCCTTTCCCTTTAACTGCTACCATCCAACTTCATCTTCTTTTGGTGTTGTTTTTGCCGATTCTGTTGTTGTTTTTGTTGTAGTTCCTGAAACCAAACAGCAATAAAACCATCAATAATCCTTTCTGAAACTCCCTTTCAACCTAGACATGGAGTACCTTCATATTGGAACCTTAAATAGGTTCTACCACATCATAATTGAGCCTTTTTCTGCTGATCTGAATTAATTAATTCTGAATCAAAACAACAACGAATTTCTCGAAGCAACGAACAACTTCATAGGATTTTGCCACAGTTTCCTCGTTAGAAAACCAATCAACGATTTTTATGACAGGTCTTAACAAAGGAAACTGTGGCAAAATCCTATGAAGCTGACCAGTCACAGGAATCTTGTGCTTTGGATTTGATCACAGCAAACCAAGAGAACAATCTTTTCATCGTTGTTCCGATTAATATATGCAGAAAAGGAGTTTTGGGAAGGACTATTGCTGGATTCTGGACATCAACAACAACGATAAATGAGGAGGAGTATGGATGGCAGCAGTAGAAAAGGAAAGGTTCTGATAATACAATCATGCAAAAGATTCCCACTCAGCTAATTTTAACAAATAAAAATAGTGAAAATACTAATATTCCATAGCTAAATTTTTGTGTACAGTGATGTGTGTGGTGGGAGTGGCGACATTGACAACAGGGTATATGTGTGCGGAGGGGGCTATACGACAAATTAAAAGATTAATCACACATACCACATGATGGGGTGTGTTGGTGAAAATATAAGTATTAATGGTTTTTAATACATTCAAGGGAACCAACCCTTTTCGAGCAATATTTATTGCTGGAAAGTTCAGACATAAGTAATTATCACTCAAGGAGATTAAAGGGGCTCGAAGTCAGGTTCAGATTAGAATTTTGTTAGATAAGATTGCAACGCATGAAGAGAAGATAAAATTTAGGGGAAAGAGAGAGATAGATGAACAAGAGGACTTCACACCCGATGGCTTTACACCATCACCGACATCAACGAATCAACCTCCATCACAAAGAGAAATGTCACAAAGAAATACTAACACAAACTTTTACAAAAAAAACCAACCTCGATGACAAGCCTAATATATAATATAGGGCTGGAATTGTTAGATCACAGAAATACCCCTGACTAAAAAAAGGCTTTGAGCAGCCTAAAACAAATTACAGAAAACCTCCCAAAAAGTACATTAAAATAGCTAGTAACATTAATTCAACTAAGGGCGTGTTTGGTTGCAAGGAAGTGGGTGGAAGTAAGGAAACATAGAAGTATAATTGCCCACTTCCCTATCTATCCAAACACCGGAAAAGGAAAATGAGAAAACCCCATTTTCTTTTCTCTTTTCCCTTTTACGCAATCACTTTCTCACTTCTAGAGTGTTACAGTTAATTTTGTGGTAATGTAAATCTCATTTGTAATAAGTGTAACTCAAAACAGTTTATTTTGTGATCATGCAAATCTCACTTGCATTCTAATTGCAATCTAATTTTTATTTTTCTTAATTAATTGTTATTTTAATATTATTTTGCGGTCAACTTTGTGGTCCACTTTTTCACTTTCACATTACTATCCAAATACCGAAAAAGACATAACATTTTCAAACCACACTTCCCAATAACATCCAAACACCGAAAAACTCACTAACTAATTCCCAAATTTTAAAGGAAACTATTACTATTTCCTCACTTCCTCACTTCCCCCCTAACCAAACAGCCCCTAAGATTACTAAAAGACAAAACTTGAACATGATTTAAATATTCCTAACTAATTGTATTTTTCCTCCATATGTATCTCAAATAGACTCGATCCCCATCACCATGTGAATATTGTTGTATCCTTGTCTCCTATCTGTGTCCATACTTTCTAGGAAGTTATATAGCACAATTCAAAGTAGGGAAAGCTTCACCCAAAAAAAAATGAAATGAAATTCAAGGGCCAATCAACAAGATACCAAACCTCTAAAAACTGGTGTCAAATTTGTATGCATGAAACTATAGACAAATGCAGGCTATGCCATATAACCGTGAAGGCCAATTGTCGAGTTAAGAGAGTAGGCTGTTTACGTAGTTTAAGCTCATAAAACAAAGGAATTACCTATAAGTTCCTTAAGTAGGCAAAGTGGTAAGATGATAGGGTTCGACAAACAAACTAATCTCCGAGGCATAAGCCAAGATCCAGATGGAATCCTATCCTGTGCACCAGGAAATTTTTTTAATTATTATCATATTTGGGAAAGTGGAAACCGTTTTGGTTCAAATACACGGTGGACTAGGATTGGAGTTTATGTCCTACATGGTCCCTACCCAAATTTAAGCCGAGCTGGAGATTTCTAATCAGTACCCAAGTCAAATTTCAGTAACACACCAGCCCAAGCATTTCTATTGTCAGGTTGCACGGGTCAGGTTGAAGGTCACCTCAAATCAATTTTATTTGGGTATTGTAGCCATCTAAGCCATGTTGCGACATGTATAAGGCAACATAACTGCCTTGATAAATCCAAAATAATACAAAGGAAAATTTTCAGAGCTGTCATCTCTGATGTACCTATTTGACTAGCTTGATATAGCGGAAAAATGACTGCCGAGTCTTATCTCAACAATTCCTTGTGCATCTCTTTCCTTACATGAGTTATAAACAAGGATAACTTTCTTCTTGTTCCTTTTTTTACAAAAAATTATCCATTAGATCATTAATTAGATTTATTTATTTAGCGCAGTTCAGAATCATTTAGAATGACTTTCCCATAATTAACGGAGTAATTTGAGCCGATCAATAAGAATTAGCTAATTGAGGATATATTAGAAGGTTGTCGGGTAGAAGGTTGAAAGCAAAATACGAATGAGATAAAAAGGGGTTGGTGATGAGAATAGACTCTTAGCTAAACACATGCTCTTAGCTACTCGAATGACTATGCTCGAAGTCAAGCCATGGTTTCAACCACTAAGGGCAGTCAAGGCTTAGAGTACCCAATGAATTCAGATAAGTTATCAATCCTACCTAGTAGTCCATTCTTCCCCTGCAAGATAACTATGCAATCGACCAGTGTTTATAAATAGGGGGTCCCTGGACCTCTCAAAGGCATGCAACACATCCTTACTCACATATAGTCACTTCTCCTTGAGTGGTGACTAACTTAAGCTTCGGAGGGGGGCGCTGTAGGCCCGTAGCAATCCGCCCCCTACTGACATGCTTTATCTTGCAGATTCATTGATCAGGACCACACATAGATGAAAACGGATGAGTTGGCATGTTAGTTGGAACACTTGTCCATATGAATGGTACATATTAAAGCCCTTTTCACTACGCCAAAACTCTAATGTTATGATAAATGTTGAGGATAATATTCTATATTCTAACACATCCTCGCAGGTCGAGCGCTTTTTCCATGAATCAAAACCCGAGCTTTTGTATAGTGGTATATTTTTCTTTTCAATTCACTTTTAAAGTGCTCGCTCCATGTGAATTGACAGTGGGTTGCTCTGATACCATATTAAAGTCTTACCACTACATCAAAACTCTGAAGTTAAGTTGAGAGTTGAGCGTGATATTTTATATTCTAACAGTACTAATGGGTGTCTTAGAACTTTCTTATAATTGGGTTTTTCTTACATTTTTTTTCCTTTTTTCCTTTTTCTTTTGTGTGGGTGTGCGTGTGTAGGTAGGTGGGGGTCGGTGAGTTCGGTTGTTTATATTTTGAAAAGGTAATAAGAATTTGGGCTTTTTCTTGTCTTAACTTCAATTTTTTTAGATTGGGTCTTGTAAGAGCCCATATGAGAGCTAATCTTCTTTCATTCAAAACTATCTTTTACTCTTTTAAAGAATTCTTGCACCTCATAGCAATGATTTCAAAATTTTCGATCTAAAGAGTCTAAACATGTGACAAAATATATTCTTCTTATCTATCCAACATCAAGAAAAAGTGTTATTAGAACCAATCCTCAATCATGATCTAATTAATCATGTAGAACTTCTGCTCAGTTGAATGTCACTTGCTCGACATGGTCTTAAAGTATGAACTTGCGCACGTGTTTGTTTGCACTTAAAAAAAAAAATCATGTTGTAGTATAGCATCTGTTGCCAGTCATGGTCTTAAAACATTATTAAGCATATTAAAAATTTACTTCTTATAGTTTTATAGGTTTTGGAAGTGCTACCTAGACGATTAATGTGTGCGCCAAGTGTGAAGATAACCTTAGTGTTCGACATAACCTCCAAAAGCTCGAACATTTCAAACTCCAAGAAGCCCAATTCACTTCATACAATGCTAATTTCTCTTGAGCCGTAACATGAAATTAAGACTAGGAAAAAGGGGGTGCCAATAGCTTTATCTCAGAAAATAATGAATTAAATAAGGCTTCCATGAGAATCCGGCCTCACAGTTCGGAGCAGACTCTGAAGGTCAATTCCATAAAAGACTAGCACCTTAAAAGCCCCTATCTGGTGGTCCATAGGTGGGTTGTTGGACCTAATTAACCATTTACTAGCCTTAAAAATGTGCACAATCTTTAAGTAGTAAGCCAACTTTTGGGGATAATTCTCATATTATCTTGCAACCTTGTTGTACATCGATGCTATACCTTCATAGCATCATGGGTCAGCACTATTTCAGTCCTCGTTTCATCTCTCTCTAATAATCCAATGCAGCTGCTGATAATGCAGTGCAATCCTACATAATGACAATCGAATGCTGGTTTTTATATTATAAAAATTTCCCAACACATGGAACAACGCATGTTAATACAATATCATTTGTCAGAATATCTAGGTCAAGTATCAGAGATGTCTCATGCCATAACCATGATCTTTTCCCGAGCCAAATACACATCTTTCTTTCTATTCGGATCGCGCTCAATTTAAGCTAAACTTTGTTTCTTTCACCCTAATCATCAACGAAGAATCCCTTTAATTGGAGAAAAAAGTAAAAAGTAAATATCTAGATTTTTCACAAATATAAAGCAAACTGATAGCAGTTGCCATTTTGTTTGGTACTGCCATCTTCACATAATCTTATAATCACGTATCCAATGTGTCAAGCAACTTACTCAATAGGAATTATGTACAAAAATAATATCAGGATAGCTAACAGTCCTTCCAGCATGTCCCGATTTAGAGCCTGATTTATATGTCAGGTAAGGTCAGTATACCTCTCAGCCAAATTTTCCAAGATAAAGATTTTGTGGCGTCATTTGAAGTTCATAGAAACAGAATATTATTCAACTTCAAGTAAACAAGTGAATATGCGGGTAAATGAATATAAAATACCATTTAGCCATACAAATCCAGAAACAAAATTTGAGTAGAAGAATACTTATCACTTCTTGAAGCTATCATAAAGTTGGCATTTTCACACTCCAGCAACATGATTACTTTAAAATTTTCCATTGGCATTGATGGATCTAGAAGACTAATAAGCTCATTCTACTGATATGTTTTTCATACTACACAACTGAGCTTTTTTTTATGCTTCCTGGCTTGAGGGTGAACATGCATTAGTATCATACTACGATTTATAAATTAAGGATTGATAGAATACATAATACAGAATTACTTCAATGTTTTCAGTTGTAGACATTTCAAAAGAAGAAGAAGAAGAAGAAGAAGAATAAATATATTTTCTAATCTTCCTTGTTTAATTTACAACATTGAAAACATAGATTAACCGTGTGGGTGCTCATGAAACCATCTCTTGTTGATAACAAATTAAATTGATTAACCAAATCATTTCAATCAATCAGATGCTATAAAGAGACGTCCAGATAAACAATATGGTATTACATTAGGTGGTGATCATCCATGAATAAATTACTTTAAATGGTTGACAAGAGATCCAACTTCTATCTAAATAAACAATTTCAATATAATTCAAGGTTTATAAATTATGATCTCTCCTCTTCATCCAAAGAGAACAATCAGATGTTCTTCAAATTGACATTTTCCATGGGAGGTACATTGACTAGAGAAATGAATGTCTGTGGCTCGGTGTCAACGAACATGTGAAGATCAACTCTCTCTTGCAAGTCATCATTGAAAAGTTTTTTAAGAGAAATTTAAAAATAGAAAGACATCAAGGTCATGAAGATTATCGACTATTCTAACACCCCGTTCCCGGGATACGTACCCAGATACGTGTCCTAAAATTTTCGACCGTATTGTTCAATTTTCTTCTAGTATTTGCTTTTAGGTTGTGATTATTTATGTTATTGTGTATCGGATCTGCATTCTCAGACCTAAAGTCAGCCCTGACCCGGACCGCCGATACTAGCCTGCAACCCGATTTGACCTTTCTGAAAGTCCGATTTGACTGATTTCAGTTTCAAACACTGTTTTCTAATATTTTGAATTTTTATGATTTTCTGAAATTTTTCAGAATTTTTCTGTAAAACCTCCAAAACCGGTGTCGGTCGGCATAGCTGAATGATTCACGGATTTTTAGTTTTCAAATGGGATTGAATTTTCAAAAACGACTTTCACGTTACTTCTTAGAATTTCATTTTCTATCTAAATGTATTTTTTGAAATTTTTCTAAATTTATCAAAATTTGACCGATTCTGATGTCGACCGGTATCGTCAGAAGATTCCAAGATTTTTAATTTGAAAACTAGATCGAATTTCTCGAATTAGATTTCACCGAGCATCTTAAAATAATATTTACTATTTTTAAAAAAATTTTGGAACGTTTCTAAAACAGTCAAATTTTCGCCCTATTAAAATATAATATTAATTACCGATCTTGTCTTTTCGTGTTTATTCTTTCTCTATTCCCCTACTTTATACTCCCAGATATTATAATAAATTAATTATTTAATAATAAAATTTTTAAACTAATTTCCTTCCTTTTTTCTTATTTTTTTCCTTTTTCTTTAATTTTCTTTCTTTTTCTTCTTTTTCTTTTTTCTCTTCACTCCACCCCCATAACCCTGTTTTTCCCTGCCACCACCGCCTGCAGCAGCAGCCAGGCCATGATGGGCTGCTGCTGCAACCCCTCTCCTCCCCCCATCCCCATTCATCATATCCCTTCTCCTCCTTTTCTATTTAATCTCCTTCCTCATCCCTTCTCGTTTCATTTCCAATTTCATTTTAACTTCAACAAAAAAATCAAACTACCCTCTTCATCACCGCCGCCTCCACCACCGGAGCCGCCGCCGCCGCCTTCCCTAGCCGCCGGCGTCCCCTCCCCCACACCTCCTCTCCACTCCACCACCTTCAACCTCCACCAACTCCTCACCATCTCCAAATTTCATCAAAACCCACCACCATCACCTCTCTTCCTCCTCCAAAATTCACCACCACCTCCATCAAATTCACCACTCCCACCAGCCCATCATCACCTCCTCCTCCTCTAACTCCCCACCACCTCCAACAATCACCACAACCACCACCACCAACTACCACCACCACCTCCACCAACAACTTCACCATCCACCAAAAACACCAACACCACCCCTCTGGGGCAATCGCGCCGCCCCACCCGGCGACGCCATCGCCAGCCACCATCTCCCTCCTCCTTTCTTTTTTTCTTCTTCTTTCTTTCCTTCTTTATTTCTTTTCCCTTTATCCATAAATAAACTCACTTTTCTCACATCCCTAAAATACACATCCCTCCATTCTCAAATTACTTCCCCATATTTACAACCATACCCCTCCCCTTTTAAATTCCTAAATTCTTTTCTAAAATATCCCATTTTCTCTCTCACCTTCTTACAACTCTCTCTCTCTCTCTCTCTCTCTCCTCTCTCATTCCCTCTCTAATATTTATATATATTTATATTTATATATTTTAATATGGGCTAGTGGCTTGCTCGCACGGGTTCGCGGATTTCTTGGATTTTAACCGATATTTCATTCCGGTTTCAAGCGAGTGTTTATATTAAACTTAAAAATAACTATACTTAATTTATAGCATAATATTTATATGTGGACATCTTATTATTACCGTAACATGCCTAACACTTGCTGATGTAATATTTAATACATGATTTCTTACTATACAAGCTTATAGATGGTATTATACTCGGTATTTACCCGACATTTGACATGTTATACTTGATGCATGATTTATGGCACCAGCACTTGATATATTATATTTGATACCTGATCCACGGCACTTGATATCTGACACCGGCACTTGATTTGATACCTGATCCACGGCACTTGATATTAGACACTGGTACTTGATATGTCATACTTGTCACCTGACCCTGACCCCCGGTATATGACACAGGCTAACCCTTACTTGACATGCTTTCATGCGGTACAAGTACATTGACTTGACATCGTGACCCTTGATCGGACACTATCACCCCTGATACATGTATTATATGGCATATTCATGACTATCACTTTTACGGGGACTTGGCATGATTATTATATTATTACCAAACATTTGGTACTCCTGAACTCTTGTACTCCTAAACTCCTGTATACTTGAACCCCCTGAAATAGGGAGGCTCCTGACATTACTCCTGATATTAAACTCCTGTTGACCCCCGTAATAGGATAACCATGGATATTGGACTTTTGTGAATACCATGTGGACTTTATTATTTGACACTGTTATATTTAAACAACTTATACCGGGACGGGAGAAATTGATGGGTATAGAAATTGATGGGTATCGATATAACTTCTGTGTTTATAGTGGCCATACATATGTTGTACAACTAACTCCTGTTGGATTCGACCTAGAGGCCACCAGGCGCTTCCGAGGGGTGTACTGGCATCCCTACCCCCTTTCCTGCCTGTCGGGTGTGCTATAATCCCCCGGATATATCCCTGTAGGGAACGGTGACACTCTATTCCTGTTCGGGCGTATACTAAGACCTTCGGGCATATAGTAAGTCCCAGTACTAGCGGTACGTTCCGGCTCAGTACCGGATACTCCTGGACCGTTGACCCGGGCATGCACGGGACCCATTCTAACATGGTTCATCGTTCCCCATCAATTTCCAATAACCAATCTCGCTTGACTTGTATGCGGAAGTATATGGTACGGGTCATATACCGAAACATACAAATTGAACGAGTTTTAATAATAACTTGATAATTGACTTCATGATACATGAATTTTATTGTCATTTTCATACTTGCTATTTATTGTAGTTACTCCATGCTTGATAATTTAATTACATGACATTTGACCTGCTACACTTGCTTTTATTTCATGCCACATAAATTCTAATGTCATTCCCATATTTCACTAGTTCTTGTGGTTATTCCATACTTATTGATTTGGGCACATTATACTTGACCTGATGCACTTGCTTTTATTTATACTTATCGTTTGGGTTCTTCTTGCACTCGCTGGGTTGCCCACTAATACACTGGATTTGCATGTCCAGATTTAGCAGCTTGGACTGAGGTGGACCCATCAGCTGAGGACCAGGCTTTTTTCAAGGAGCAGGCGGATCAGCCGTAGTTTCATCCCGTCTTCCCCGCTCGCGAGATTCCCGCTTTCAGCTCGTGAGTCCTTATCTTTTGTACCCTGTACTGTCTGCTTTTATACTACCTGGTGATATAATATTTATGTAATATTATGTCACAATATGTGATGACTGAGTACTTGTACTATTTTGTGTTGGAATGTATAACACCACGTATTTTCGCACTCTGATCCCTATATTATGTTGTATTAATGCTTAGCGTACATACGTGATGGTACCAACGCCCTGCGTATATACGTCGCAGTGGCGTCCCCGTATCCGCGAGAGCGGGGTGCCACAGGTTGGTATCAGAGCATAGGCTCTCACACCTTCAGTACAGCCTGTCTGCAAATGAATATTGGGTTAATTTGCGACTAAGTCACACGAGTCTTTGCTATACATTCCAATCAAAAGTACGAAGTTATCTATTCTTTCCTTGAAATTCATCCCTTGATTTCTGAAATCTCATAATTTCGTCACCTTTTCAGTCGAATCCAATATGGAGAGACGGGGGACATGTAACGGTCCTGGCACTTCCCGTAACGGACCGTCGGGGAGAACGACATAATGAGAATACTCCAGGGGATGATGAATGGCTAGCAGCAGTAGACAGAGCTCTTGCGACAAGGATTGCTAACTGCACCCCGGGAGCAGAGGCCGGGTACTTTGTCGGATTTCAGGAGGTTGCAGCCGGCAGAATTTCCAGGCACGGAGAAGCCCCTGGATGCAGAGCAGTGGTTGATCGACATGACTGATCTTCTGAAGGCGGCCAGAATTCCTGGCAAGAACCAGGTGAAAGTGGCCATGATCCAGCTGAAAGATGTGACGAAGACCTGGTGGCTAGCCGAAGAGGCGAGGCTGGAGAAGCCCATCTCTTAGGACCAGTTCTTGAAGGGCTTCTATGAGAGGTTTTCCCTGCAACTGCTTAGAAGGAGATGGAGTAGTTTATCAGGCTGCAGCAGTGGAATCGATCAGTGGATGAGTATGCTGCTGAATTTCTGAGACTTAGTCGGTTTGCACTGTATATGGTAGCCGACGAGGAGAAGAGAGCTAGCAGGTTTCAGCAAGGATTGAGGGTGGATATCCAGATGTTGCTTATACCCCCATCAGCTGAAGACATACTCCCAAGTTCTTTCTATAGCTAGTGATGTGGAGCAAGGATTGGAGAAGAAGAGGAGAGTTGAGCTGCAGCACAAGCCTCTGAAGCGCCAATTCTAGCAGGTGCATTCAGAAAATCCAGTCAGATTTTTTGGTGGTGCCCCAGTAGCCAAGCGGCCTTTTCAGCCTCCTTCTCTCAGCTTGTGTGTGGGTACTGTCAGAAGCCTGGACACAATCAGCGGAACTGTCATATGGTCAATGGGCTGTGTTTGGCTTGCGGATCCGGCAACCACTCAGTAGGTGAGTGTCTATTCAAGAAGACCAGGAATGCAGCTCCTGCAACACCAGCACTTGCAACACGAGTGGCACCACCAGCACTTTCAGCTCGAGCAACTCCCCCAGCATTTTCAGCACCACCGATGAGGAGGAATCCAGGACCAGTAGGCAGAGGAGCTCCACTTACTCCCCAGCGTCAGACTCTGGGTCAGACTCATAGGGGACCCATGACTGGAGTAGGCCGCGGGAGAGGCCAAGCCTACAACTTGACAGCAGAGGAAGCTGAGGCATCTGGAGAAGTAGTGGCAGGTACAATCTTGGTCCACTCAGTTTCAGTCTTATCACTCTTTGACTCCGGTCCATCACAATGCTTCATATCCAGTAGATTTTCTGCTTTGCATTTTATACCCCTAGTATGTATGGGTGACCAGTGGGAAATTAGTACGGAGAATTGGGTAGTCATTACTAATAAGATTTGCAGGGCGTACACTGTGGAGTTAAGTGGCAGAAAGTTAGAAGCCAACATGTTCGTACTGGACACTAGAGGGTACGATGTGATCCTAGACATGACTTGGCTCAGCAAGTATCATGCGGTGATCGACTGTCGAAACAAGAAGGTGATCTTCAGAATTTCACACCAACCGGAGTTTCAGTTCTTTGGAGAACGCAAGTCCCTCCGGAAGAAAAATCAACTGAATTGTGCCACTGCAGAAGATAAGAAGAAGACGATGTCAGTGTGGAATGAATTCCTGGATGTAATTGAGGAGATATCAGGACTTCCACCTGACAGAGTTGTGGAGTTCTCTATTGACATTATTCCAGGAGCGACTCCCATCTCTAAGGCACCGTACCGGATGATACCAATAGAATTGATTATATTGAATGAGCAGCTGCTGGAGTATTCAAGCAAGAGTCTGATTAGACCGAGTACTTCACCTTGAGGAGCACCAGTGTTGTTGGCAAACAAGAAGGATGGTGGCAAGAGATTGTGCATTGATTACAGAGAATTGAACAAAGTCACCATTAAGAACAAGTACCCTTTGTCGAGGATCGATGATCTCTTTGATCAACTTCATGGGGCACACGTGTTCTCAAAGTTAGATTTACAGTCGGGGTACCATCAGTTGAAGGTGAAGAAGGAAGATATCCAGAAGACGGCATTTAGAACTCGCTATGGTCATTACGAGTTCCTAATTATGCCCTTTGGAGTTACAAATGCCCCAGCAGTCTTTATGGACTTTATGAAGAGAATCTTCTCACCCTATTTGGATAAGTTTGTGTTGGTGTTCATTGATGATATTTTAGTCTATTCCAAGAATGAAAAAGAGCATGCAGAGCATCTGAGGGTTGTGCTACAGACGCTCCGACTTGAGCAGCTTCATGCCAAACTTAGTAAGTGTGAGTTCTAGTTGGAGAGTATAGCATTCTTGGGCCATGTTGTTTCTAAGGAAGGAATCTCGGTGAATCCCAACAAGATTCAGGCAGTGAAAGATTGGCCAACTCCGAAGTCAGTAACAGAGATTAGGAGCTTCATCGGATTAGCTAGATATTATCGAAGGTTCGTGCAGGACTTCTCCAAGATTGCAGCTCCTTTCACCAAGCTTACCAGGAAAGGAGAGAAGTATATGTGGACTGAGGAGTGTGCGTCTGTCGTTAAGTAGTTGAAGAACAAGTTAATTTCAGCTCCATCTTGAAGACACCCTCAGGGATAGGAGGAATGGTTATATACAGTGATGCTTCAGGGAAGGATCTTGAATGTGTATTGATGCAGTATAGACATGTGGTAGCTTATGCCTCCAGATAATTAAAGCCACACGAGAAGAACTACCCAACACATGATCTAGAACTGGCAGCTGTGATCTTTGTGTTGAAGATTTGAAGGCATTACCTGCTGGGTGACTGAGTGTTAGTTTACATCGATCACAAGAGCTTGAAGTACATTTTCACTCAGAAGGAGTTGAATATGAGGCAGAGGCGATGGCTGGAGTTGATGGCAGATTATGATATAGATCTGCAGTACCATCCTTGTAAGGTTAATGTTGTGTCGGATGCCTTAAGTAGGAGACCCGAGCCAACATGGTAGTGGTGCTCACTCAGCAAGAGGAGTTACTCAAGGAGATGAGACCATGGTTCACAGTCGCGGTCTCGACCACCGACTCGGCGGGCACTGAGACGAATCGGTCTCGGCGACTCGGATCGGTATCGGGCGATACGCGCAAAACGCTACATAGAAAGCTCAAAAATTCTGAAAAAATCACGACAAATTTTAAAAATTGTAGACATCCACATTCATGTATCACATGTTCAAAACATACCACCTAGCACACTAAATATAAAGCAAAAACATAAATACACGCGTCGTCGATAGAAGCATATCAAAATACATGCACAATATAGTAAATTACAAAAATTACATTCATAAATACATACTAATATAGTTATTTCCATATTGAATTGCGATGAGGCACAAAATCATCATCATAATCATCTCTGCGGTAAGTAGATAAACTGATACTAGTGCTCGCAGATCTCTCAAGTTGTGGTATGTAGTCATGGACATATGTCACACCATAATTTGGCCTGATTTCAAACTCAACATTTGCATATGACATTCAAGACTATAAGTTCCTCCATCAATAGATTCAATACTATTGTTGCCCTCATTATTGTCATCATCACCATTACCGCCATCACTGTCATCATTATCATCACCATCTTCACCATCATCACTATTAGAACTGGATAAAACCCTCACATCTTCACCACCACCACCATCGTCTGCTTCTGTTATACCTCGGGGGAGAGGGGGGAGAGATCGGAAACAGGGAGAGAGAGGGAGGGGGAGGGGAAAGAGACAGAGAGACGGGAGATGGAAAGGGAGAGAAAGAGAGCGGGTGAGAGAGGAAGGGGGAGAGAGAAACAGAGGGAGGGGGAGGGAAAGAGACAGAGAGAGAGAGAGACGAGAGATGGAGATAGGGGAGAGATAGAGAGAGCAGGTGAGAGAGAGGGGAGAGAGAAACAGAGGAAGGGAGAGAGAAAGAGACAGAGAGAGGAAGGAACATCACCCAGGGCTGGGGAGGATCGGGCAGCGGCGATCGGGCCACTGTGGAGTCCAGATCTGAGCGGCGACGATCGGACAGCGGCGGTGATCTCCAGATCTGAGCAAGAGAGATAAATTTTTTTCTTTTTACCCGTTCGTCACGGGTGAATATACGTTTCGAGCCGACTCGGCCGAGAATCGGAGTCGAGTCGGTCGACTCGGCCGAGTCATGACCGATTCGGCCGTGAATCGGCCGAATCGACTGAGTCAACTCCGATTCTCGACCGAGTCGGTCTCCTCTGAGTTAAGTCGACCGACTCGTGACTCGAACTCGTCTCGGAGCGGGCCGAGACGGATAAGACTCGGCCGACTCGTCTCCGACTCGGCCGAGTCTTTGAACCGTGGATGAGACGGCTAGACTTGATGGTGATTCGGAGGGCCAGTGGATCCGTGCAGTTGATGGCATTTCAGATCCAGCCGACATTGATGGAGGAGATCAGAGAAGCTCAGAGAGAAGATCCCAGATTGCTGAAGTTCAGAGAGCAAGTGGAAGCAGGGCTGAGGGCAGATGTTTACATTCATACTGATGGTGCACTCTATTTCAGGGGTAGAATTTGTGTGCCTCAGGGGGAGATTAGACAGAAGATCTTAGCTGAAGCCCACAGCTCAGCTTACTCTATACACCCTGAAGGAACTAAGATGTATCAGGATCTGAAGCAACATTTCTGGTGGAATGCGATGAAGAGAGAGATCGTACAATATGTGACGAAGTGTCTAGTGTGCCAGCAAGTGAAGGTTGAACACTACAGACCAGCTGGATTACTACAACCTTTGCCAATACCAGAATGGAAGTGGGAGCATGTTATTATGAATTTTGTCACCGCTCTACCCCGCAGTCCAAAGGGGAACAATGCAGTATGGGTAGTTGTTGACCGTCTCACTAAGTCAGCACATTTCATACCATTCAGAGTGGGACAATCTATAGAGCTTCTGACAGACAAGTACATGAGGGAGATTGATCGACTGCATGGAGTTCTAGTGAGTATCGTGTCAGACAGGGACACGAGGTTCAGATCTCGCTTCTGGGAAAGCCTTCAAGAGAGTTCGGGGACCCGTCTGAAGTTTAGCACATCTTATCATCCAGAGACAGACGGGCAGTCCGAACGGACCATTCAGATCTTAGAAGATATGTTGAGGACTTGTATGATAGACTTCAAGGGATCGTGGGAAGACCATCTACATTTGACAGAGTTTTCCTACAATAACAGTTATCAGGCAAGCATCAAGATGGCTCCATTCGAAGCCTTATACAGCAGGAGATGCAAATCACCATTGTGTTGGGATGAAGTTGGTGAGAGAAGACATTTGGGACCGGATGTGATAGTACAGGCAGTGGATAAAATCAGGACCATCCAAGAGCACCTTCGTGCAGCACAGGACAGACAGCAGAGTTGGGCAGATTCTAATAGAAGACCGTTGGAGTTTCAGGTGGGAGAGCATGTGTTTCTGAATATGTCTCCGACCAAGGGAGTGATCAGATTTGGTGCACGTCAGAAGCTGAGTTCGAGGTATATAGGCCCGTTTGAGATATTAAAGCGAGTGGGAGAAGTAGCCTACAGATTAGCACTGCCACCATCACTGGAAGGAGTGCATAATGTGTTCCATGTGTCACAGCTGAGAAGATATATCAGGGACGAGAGTCATGTATTGGATTATTCAGAGTTGGAGTTGCACCCGGATTTGTCATATACTGAGCAACCAATGGCTATTATGGACAGAAGTGTCAAGACCCTGAAGAACCGGACCATCCCGTTGGTGCTAGTTTCATGGAGCAGGCATAGTCCGGGAGAAGCAACTTGGGAGCGAGAAGACGTCATTCGTGACCGTTACCCGCATCTCTGCGAGCCGTGACTGTTAATTTCCTCATGATCATCATCTCTTGTCTTATCAATTCTTCCATGTTCATCTCTTTCCTTATTGTAATTTCGAGAACGAAATTTTTGTTAGATGGGTAGATTGTAGCACAACGTTCTCGGGATACGTACCCAGATACGTGTCCTAAATTTTTCGACCGTATTGTTTAATTTCCTTCCAGTATTTGCTTTTAGGTTGTGATTACTTATGTTATTGTGTATCGAATCTGGATTCTCAGACCTACAGTCAGCCCTGACCCGGACCGGGAACCCGATACTAGCCTGCAGCCCGATTTAACCTTTCTGGAAGTCCGATTTGACCAATTTCAGTTTCAGACACTATTTTCTAATATTTTAAATTTTTATGATTTTTTTAAATTTTTCAAAATTTTTCTGCAAAACCTCCAAAGCCGGTGCCGGTCAGCATCGCTGACTGATTCCCGGATTTTTATTTTCAAATGGAATTGAATTTTCAAAAACAGCTTTCACGTTACTTCTTAGAATTTCATTTTCTATCTAAATGTATTTTTTAAAATTTTTTAAATTTATCAAAATTTGACCGATTCTGGTGTTGGTCGATATCGCCAGAAGATTTCAAGATTTTTAATTTGAAAACTAGATAGAATTTCTCGAATCCGATTTCACCGAGCATCTTAAAATAATATTTACTATTTTTGAGAATTTTTCGGAACGTTTCTGAAGCAGTCAAATTTTCACCCTATTAAAATAATATTATTAATTACCGATCTTATCTTTTCGTGCTTTTTCTTTCTCTACTCCCCTACTTTATACTCCCAGATATTATAATAAATTAATTGTTTAATAATAAAAATTTTAAACTAATTTCCTTCCTTTTTCCTTATTTTTTCCTTTTTCTTTAATTTTCTTTCTTTTTCTTCTTTTTCTTTTCTTCTCCTTCATCCTTCACTCCACCCCCATACCCTGTTTTTCCCTGCCATCGCCGCCTGCAGCAGCAGCCAGGCCATGTGGGCTGCTGCTACAGCCTCTCTCCTCCGCCCATCCTCATTCATCATATTCCTTCTCCTCCATTTAATCTCCTTCCTCCTCCCTTCTCTTTTCATTTTCAATTTCATTTTAACTTCAACCAACTTCAACCAAAAAATCAAACTACCCTCTTCATCACCGCCGCCTCCACCACCGGAGCCGCCGTCGCCGCCCTCCCTAGCCGCCGGCGTCCCCTCCCCCACACCTCCTCTCCACTCCACCACCACCTTCAACCTCCATCAACTCCCCACCATCTCCAATTTCATCAAAACCCACCACCATCACCTCCCTTCCTCCTCCAAAATTCACCACCACCTCCATCAAATTCACCACTCCCACCACCCCATCATCACCTCCTCCTCCTCTAACTCCCCACCTCCAACAATCACCATAACCACCACCACCAACTACCACTACCACCTCCACTAACAACTTCACCATCCACCAAAAACACCAACACCACCCCCCACACCACCCCTCCCCAGGGCAGCCGCGCCGCCCCCACCCCCGGCGGTGCCGCCGCCGCCCCAGGGCCGCCGGCCGCCATCTCCCTCCTCCTTCTTTCTTTCTTTCTTCTTATTTCTTTCCTTCTTTCTCTTCTTTCTTTATTTCTTTTCCCTTTATCCATAAATAAACCCACTTTTCTCACATCCCTAAAATACTCATCCCCTCATTCTCAAATTACTTCCCCATATTTACAACCATACCCCTCCCCTTTTAAATTCCTAAATTCTTTTCTAAAATATCCTATTTTCTCTCTCTGCTTCCTACAACTTTCTCTCTCCTCTCTCATTCCCTCTCTAATATTTATATATATATATTTATATTTATATATTTTAATATGGGCTAGTGGCTTGCTCGCACGGATTCGCGGATTTCTTGGATTTTAACCGGTATTTCATTCTGGTTTCAGGCGAGTGTTTATATTAAACTTAAAAATAACTATACTTAATTTATAGCATGATATTTATATGTGGACATCTTATTATTACCGTAACATGCCTAACACTTGTTGATGTAATATTTAGTACATGATTCTTACTATACAAGCTTATAGATGGTATTGTACTCGGTATTTACCCGACACTTGACATGTTATACTTGATGCATGATTTATGGCACCAGCACTTGATATATTATATTTGATACCTGATCCACGGCACTTGATGTCTGACACCAGCACTTGATTTGATACCTGATCCACGGCACTTGATATCTGACACCGGCACTTGATTTGATACCTGATCCACGCACTTGATATTAGACACTGGTACTTGATATATGTTATACTTGTCACCTGATCCTGACCCCCGGTATATGACACATGCTAACCCTTACTTGACATGCTTTCATGTGGTACGAGTACATTGACTTGACATCGTGACTCTTGATCGGACACTATCACCCCTAATACCTGTATTATATGGCATATTCATGACTATCACTTTTATGGAGACTTGGCATGATTATTATATTATTACCAGACATTTGGTACTCCTAAACTCCTGTACTCCTGAACTCCTGTATACTTGAACCCCCTGAAATAGGGAGGCTCCTGACATTACTCCTGATATTATACTCCTGTTGACCCCCGTAATAGGATAACCATGGATATTGGACTTTTGTGAATACCCTGTAGACTTTATTATTTGACACTCTGTTATATTTAAACAACTTACATCGGGATAGGGGAAATTGATTGGTATCGATATAGCTTTTGTGTTTATGGTGGCCATACATATGTTGTACAACTAACTCATGTTGGATTCGACCTGGAGGCCACCAGGCGCTTCCGAAGGGTGTACTGGCACCCTTACCCCCTTGACTGCCCGCCGGGTATGCTATAATCCCCTGGGTATATCCCTGTGGGGAACGGTGACACTTTATTTCTGTTCGGGCGTATACTAAGACCTTCGGGCATATAATAAGTCCCGGTACCTAGCGGTACGTTCCGGCTCAATACCAGATACTCCTGGACCGTTCTCCCGGGCATGCACGGGACTCATTCTAAAGATGGTTCATCGTTCCCCATCAATTTTCAATAACCAATCTCGCTTGACTTGTATGCGGAAGTATATGATACGGGCCATATACCGAAACATACAAATTGAACAAGTCTTAATAATAACTTGATAATTGACTTCATGCCACATGAATTTTATTGTCATTTTCATATTTGCTATTTATTGTAGTTACTCCATGCTTGGTAATTTAATTACATGACATTTGACCTGCTACACTTGCTTTTATTTCATGCCACATAAATTCTAATGTCATTCCCATATTTCATCTTGTGGTTATTCCATGCTTATTGATTTGGGTACATTATACTTGATCTGATGCACTTACTTTTATTTATACTTACCATTTGGATTCTTCTTGCACTGCTGGGTTGCCCACTAACAACCCTGAATTTGCATGTTCAAATTTAGCAGCTTGGACTGAGGTGGACCATCAACTGAGGACCAGGCTTTCTTCGAGGAGCAGGCGGATTAGCTGTACCTTCATCCCGTCTTCCCCGCTTGCGAGATTCTCGCTTTCAGCTCGTGAGTCCTTATCTTTTGTACCTTGTACTGTCTACTTTTGTGCTACCTGGTGATGTAATATTTATGTAATATTATGTCACAATCTGTGATGACTGAGTACTTGTACTATTTTGTGTTGGAATGTATAACACCACGTATTTTCGCACTCTGATCCCTGTATTGTGTTATATTAATGCTTAGCGTACATACATGATGGTACCATCACCCTGCGTATGTACGTCGCAGTGACGTCCCCGTATCCGCGGAAGCGGGGCGCCACAACTATCATAAGCAAACACAGGCGCAGAAGTGAATTCAAATTAAGGGTAAATATGGCTTACCTGCATGTATCTTGCAAGGACAAGGAAATCAGTATCTTGTATCAAATCCAATATCTCCTCTTCTCTTTTATTTTCCCGAGTTATTGGCAAACGATTATATGGAATCCCGTGTCTTTCAAGAAATCGTATAACATGACTATTTGGAGGTCTATCATGATTGCTGCAACATTTTAACAAGGATTCCAAAGTCAGCGGCAACCATATTTTGCTGTAAGACAAACGAGTTCAGAATATATACCACCTTATCACACAATTTATATCCACTGGAAGCCTACCCTCCTGCCATCTATGTAACAAGTCCACCAAACAGTGATCCTACATATGCAAACAACAGGACACATGGAAAGAGCATGTAGATCAGATATTATAATTCAAGTGCATGTAAAAGACATGAAGTGAGCTGAATTTCTCCACATTTATGTCTGTCCTTGGAAGAAACACCACTGCCTCGGGACATTAGCCCATATTTTTAAGTCCAGTATCAGATACTCTAATTATGAAATCATTTTCTAATTCTAGAAAGAATGCAGGATAGAATATATATATAGCACCTGCTTTGAAGCAAGAACTGCAATCTTATATTTTGGATCTAGATCAGGAACCCGAACAATAGATTTTTCTGCATTGAAGAATTTTGACAAACTCATGAAGTCATTGTCCATCACATTCCTCGGCCAGCATGCAGGATCAAATGCAAATTCACTGTAAAGTCGCATAAAAGCTTTGTTTCATCAAGATTCTACCACTAAAAAGATACACAAGTACAAGGATGAGACTACAAAGATACATGTCACATTGATTTGTTAGATTGCCTAATTGCTAATTCCAGTACAAGGGCATATATGATAATATTGCATATCTTCTTACATAAAAAATATGAAATGTCTTCATTATATCATTATTGGATAGCTTCCTTCTTGTTTAAATTGTTTTCACGCAAAGAAACCATAAATATTCCCTAGTATCAGTAAATTACTATATTAGCAAAGATCTAAACTATGGATTATTTTCTAGGTGGGCCCCAAACCATCCTATCAGCAGCTACCTTTCTTTCTTTTTCTTGCCCTTTTTTTCTAACATTGCTCTCTCATTCTTTAGCACTTTCCCTTTATAACTGTACCCAGCACCTACGTTATAAAATGATTTTTTTTTTTTTTTTTTTTTTTTGCTGAGTTTTAGTTTCTCATTAGTCATTAGTACAATATAAGTGGCATTTTCAACAAAATACAAGAAAATAAGGGAATTCATATACCTCTATCTCTACTATTATAATGCAAACCCTTGTGAGAATTGCTACTGATCTGAATTATCACATTCATCACTAACTTGCTCGCCATTACAGTTGTTTAAATATTTTACTTTGGAGCTTGGAGATGTTTTAAACAATCTTCATACAAATCATGTCAATTAAAAGATGCACAATAAGAAAATCTATCTTCAGTAATAACAACTCTAATGCTATATCAAGTCAAGGTGTCCTGCATTCATTCAGCCAATTCAATTAACCGATTTGACATTTAAAGAAATAGAACTTGAAAGGGGAGAATGGGGTGGGTTACCTTCTTGAGTAGAAAACGTGCTTGTTCTCGGGACGAAGACGTCGACGCTGCGCAAATTGGCGCCTCTCAGAGCGATGCACTCCGAGAGCTTTGCCACGATCCCCACCACGTCCTGGGAAAAAAATCCAAGCAAATTTGATGAAATTGTAGTGTAATTCTTGCAGAAAAAAGGAGCAGCGAGAGAGAGAATTACTGGGCAGTGAAAGACGTGGATCCCGAGGGTGGAATTGCGAGGGGAGGCTGCGGAGTTTGAAGCGATCGATGAGGAGCTAAAGAAGGGGCTGCCCAAATACCCTGCAAATTTTCGGGAGCGAGAGGAACAAGATAGCAGCAAGGCTCGTTTTCGATAAAGAGAGGCCATGGGGGTTTTGGATTGAGCAACGCGGCCTCAGACTGTGCCCCGCTTTTGGGTTCTGCCGGGCTCTGAAGATCCAGTGCCGACTCAAATTTCAGTTCTTTCTTTTCTTTCTTTTTTTTTTTTTTTTTTTTTTTTTCCTTTTTTGTTTTCATCTGCCATGCATCATTATTACTTCACCGTAATGGCCGAACTTATTTTGTGAGAACAATTTTATGATGTTAGTCTATTGAAAGTTGGAACTAAACTTTTTTTTTAACTGTTAGTAAAATGAGTGAAATCAGAACTGGAACATGAAATGAAATGTTCTAATTTCTTATTCCAAATAAAATATTCTAATTTCTAATTCCAAATTGTGATTAGTCATTTTCATGGAATGCTCTATACATACTAATTTGTTTTTCCATAAATTTTGTTCGTTTTAGTTTCCTGATTTTTTTTTTCCTTCATTAATATTCATTCTTCGTAATATCTTTCTTTTTTATCCTTTATTCTTTTTTTTTCCCTTCTCATTCTTGTTATCTTATTTCTTTATCTTTCATTTCTTTTTTTTTCTTTTTTCAATATTTTTCCACGTTTTTCATATTTTTTTTTGAACTTTTATCCAAATTTTCTGTTGTTCTTTGTTTTTGATTTTTAATTTTATTTTCTTTCCACGTTTTTTGTTGTTTTCTTTTATTTTCTATCCTACTATTTGTTTTTAATTCCTTCCTCGACTTTTATCAAGACACTTTTAGTTTTATTGTTTATAATTGTTTCTTTTCTTTTCTTTCTATTTTTTTCTAGGAGATCTTTCCGGTTACAAATAAAAACATAAGAAGAAAAACATCTAAAATAAGAAAAGAAAAAAAAATCAAGACAAAAGGAAACAAATCTACAAGAGAAAAAAAAAGTGAAGATATCATGATCGTCATAATCGCAGTCCTCACAAAAATGTCATATTTCTGAGTCTTTATAAGAATGCGATCATGATCAAGTCCTCTTTATTAGGATTGCAACTATGATCGTAGTCCTCACAAAAATAGCTTATTTTGAGTCTTCATTAGGACTATTCCCAGACTATATTGGTCCTCACAAAATGCCCTAGTTTCAATTAATAAAAGGACTTCAATCATAGTCGCAGTCTTCTAATAAAAGACTTAACCATAGTCATAATCCTCATATCAGCATCGTCGTTATCAACAAACCCATGTTCACCAACATCGAATGATACCCAATGCTTTTCCAGATTTAAAAACCTACCGACTGCTTTTTCAGATCTAAAAACCACATCAATCATAAACACAAAAAAAACTCATCGCGAGTACGAACGTACGAGATTTGCAAAAGGTCAATCTCAAAAAGAAAATAATATGGGGGCTGCCCCTGAGACCCGGGAGGGGGCTCTCCGTCCCTTCCAACCCTCACGACAACCTGACTGTGTAGGTTGATTCACAAATTACGCTGCGTCAAGGTCAGGGTTGATGGGATAGCAATGTCGAGGCGATAGGGGAGTGTAAAAAAAGAAATAAAAATATATAAAGAAGTGATAGTTGGGAAGAATCAATTTATGTCGACGTAGATGAGACTGTAACAAATAAAAATAGGGAGGAGTCTTTTCCTAATTATGAAAGAAAGTAGATGGCTGTAGCGAATTGTTCCTAAAAATTAGGTAAAAGGTCAAATAAGGAATTGGAAAACAAATAAGATAATAAATTAGAAAGAGATAAAAAAAAAAGGAAGAAGAAGAAGAAGCTTTTAATAAAAGGACAATCTTACTTCTAGCTCAATCTCAAGCTACAACCTACAACTTAAACAAAACATTAATTTCTTAATTCTCCCATTTTCTCTTTTCTTTGCTCCTGTGATCTTATGAAATATCCAAGTTAAGAGAATTAATTTTAAATGAAACGAAACTAACGTTATCGCCTTCAAGATTTTATTGAGAGCAATAATCATATAAAGAAGGAAAAAAACTATAAAGAATATCCAAAATTAAAGTCGAATTCTTTGATCAAAACAGCTAAAAATCACCAAAGAAGAAAAAATTATAGAGAATTTTTGATATGAAAATACCCCTTAAATTTCGAAATTGCTCACCCGACCTCAACCTTTTGCAATGTTGATTGTCTGAATTGATGATTGGAGGTACAAATATAAGTAGAGACTTTGAAATTTGATTAAAATAGGACTCCGAATTAGTTTAAAAACAGGATTTGATTGACTTAGTTATGAAAACTCATCAAATTAAAACCCACCTTATTAGAGAATTTCGATTCAGGTGGCTGAGAAATGGAGAAGAAAGAGAGGAAATTTCTTTCTTTTCCTTTTTGGTTTCAGAAAAGGTAAGCAACAACAGGTTCTGATTCCAAAGCTGCTTCCGGTCGAGATGAAACATTCTCGACTTCTGCTTTTAGATTTTTGTTTCTGATACAGATTCTGATTTGGTGGGGAGATTTTGCTCTCCCGTTTTAAATAACGGTAAGTACACGATTGACCGTTTGCAGCACTCGAGGGTCGGTCCACAGAGAAAGTGTTTCTAAATGATGCTAGCACAAATTAGGCAAATTGATTGAAAAGATTGAGAAGTTGGTGTGAACTAGTTTGTCAAAGAGAAGGATCATGCAACTAGAGTAGAATCTCTTAGACTACTGTTCATGTGGTGGTATTTGTCTTTCAACTAAATGATTACACAATAATAATATCCTGCTTCAATTGACATAAAATCCTATAACGTTAGTTATAAGCACAAGATATTAAATTTAATCCCATATTCCATCAAAGTACTAAAATAAAATTAAAACAACAAATAAGGAAATCTCTAAGCATAGAATATCGACTATTTAAACATATTTTGTCAAATTTCTAAATATCTAGCAATTAATCTCGTTGATTAAAATTCAAATAATGTGTTTTTCATACTTTATTTGAGAGAGTCCATCACAATCTGAAAGTCTAGATTCATTATCCTAAACTCATAAAATTTTATTTAGTTACACATAGCATAAAATATTTCAAATAATTAGACATGAATAATATTTAATTTCTGTTTTAATTAGTTTAACAATATTTGCTAAAAAATAATTCTAAATCTACTGGATTGCAGTGTCCACTCGATTATCAATTAATGAACTAATGACAAGCACGTATAGATTACCTTTCGCACGTGGACCGAGGCACCTGCGTGCCCGTGATCGAGGCTTTCTGCTTCTGGGCGCTGGATCTGAGGTGCAGAACAACGCCTTTCTTGATGCTAGAACAGAGGCAAAAGCGCCTCTTTTCTGGCACTGTAACGAGGCAAAAGCGCCTAATTGGATCAGAGAGACAGCACCTCTTGGCGCTTTGCAGTTGGGGGCTTAAGTGAAGGCAGCGCCTTCTTTGCTGAGGGCGCTGTAGAGTGCCTTTTTTGGATGAAGGCGCTGCAGGCGCCTTAATATTGGGGACCTATAGATGGCGCCCCCCTCCCTATGTGAAGGCGTGGCCTTCTATGCAGAAGCTATAGGGCGCCTTTAATTGAAAAACAAATAAAAATTTTAATGGCAGTACGCGCGTGAAACGAAACACAAATAAGAGAAAAAAATTCAAAGAAAAAATTGCGGTCATCAAATAATATTCAGAAAAATTTAGATTACCGAAAAATCTCTCTTTCCTTAGAGTTTGATCATTTTACACAAAAGTCCACGATAATTATTCAATTACACAGAAGAACTATTTCATGTAAAATTACATTTAGCCTCTGGACTTTACAAAATTGCATTTTTGACCTAACTAGCTTCAAACTTCTCCGAATTGACTGTAGATTTATTTGACGTCCATTTTAAGCGTGGTAAAGCAATACAGGCAGTGCCAAATATCCTATCTCGCCTTCAATCTTCTGTTGCACATCTTACAGTTTTTGAAGTACGCTTTTGTGGTCCAGTCTTCTTTTGATAGCTTAATTTGCAAAACATTACTAAAAATACCCGAGTAACATTATTTATAGATAAATAATAGATGAATATGGGCAAAAATGTGATAAAATTGTGCTCATCAAATACCCTCACACCTATCTTTTGCTAGTCCTCGAGCAAAACTGATAAAAAGAAAAATTAAAAACAAATAAATAGAAAAACTATAGAATCATGACACTTAGCACGTGCAACAAGTTGTTAGACCCTAGGTTACCCCTGGATGACGAGTTTTGTCTCGTGAGGGTTTTCAGTTACACCCACAAAATCTATAAAAGCATGAGATTAAGGAATAAATAAAAGTAAAATAAGAATAACTGAAAATCAGAAAAATCAAAAAAAAATTTATCTACTCAAATTAACCAGTTAGCAAGATCACAAGTTTCTAAGAGTTTCATTTTCAAGTAGGGCCTCAATACAAGGAATCATATTAGCTATAAAATAAAGTCTCAAATCTAAAATTTTACACCACCGGTTCTAAGTTTCAGATCTTATTCACCCCATGATCATGATTTAGTTCTCAAGTTTGGGAATATTTAACTACAACTTTCATACTTGTTTTTGTGATAACAAATTTTTTAAAGATTTTTAACTATCTTTCACGTAGATACCGAGGCTACCCGAAACCAAGACACCTAGCTAATTGATAGTAAAAAAATTATTATATTTTTATGGTGTCTTATCCTATTAGGCTTTCTCAGCTACCCATATAGGGAGTTTTGAGCCAATGCTCCCAAACCAGATGATCTTAAGGCAATAAGTATAAAAAACACTCCTAGGACTCAATTATTCAAGCAACTGAGGCCACAAGACAAGACTTATTAATAATATTTTATTATATAATATATTTTTTAGTTGTAATCAATATCCTAAGCCTATGAACTTAATAGTGTAAGTGTTATTGGGTACATACTCGCTAGACTAAATTTAGATGGAATGTCTGTTTTAGATTTTATTCTTTATTTTAAGATTTTATGATTCTTTAATCTTGATCTTATTTTTAAAATTCACTCATGGATACTAAATCACTCACATACTAGCTAACTATCTGTAGAAAATTTTCAAATTTTTTTTTTAGACTCTTAAAAGAAAATAAAGATAAAGTAAAGAAAGAGAAAAAAATATAACCAAAACACTAAAACCATAAAGACTCCTAAAAGAAAAAAAATGTGTGAATCTCCCCCAACTTAAAATATGTCATCTCCTCATCCATGCAAATGGATACAGAGATAAAAGATGCACTCTTAAACTATACACATGATCATGATAATCAGACAATCTACGCATACAAGAATAATGATGAATTTTATAAATATGCTAGAATTGTAGATAACTCACAGTGCATTAAGAAAAATACCGTTGTAGAAACAATCGAAAGACTGCTCCCTGTGCGTGCATCCCTTCTTATCCTATAACACTTATAGATAACTTGATACCAAAGTTAGAAAAAGAGATAAATAAAAGACTCTAAACATTATACTGACTCCCTAAAGTTGTCTTAAATCCTAAAACAAGTGGATGAAAATGAAGCAGGCTATAGTGAAAATATACATATCTTCACCGAGCTACCCTGATTAGTTGGAGGTTCCTGGTTGGATTCAATGTTCGGAGTTGGTAGCAGGAAACTCAATGCTCTTTCTAACTCATCTATGCTTTCCATATGTGATAACAGTGCAAGGTTTTGCAACCCCACAAAATTATCATGCATTGGCACACGTGAATAGAGCTTGTGTTGCCAATTATGAATACCCAGACGAAATTCAGTGTCGGTAGCAATTGATTGCGTAATTCGATTAGCATATTCATTCACCAACTCTCCTTCGTCAAAACAAAATTTCAAAAACGACGAGTTGTAGCCCAAAAAATCATTCTCGTCGTCCCATAGTCCGTAGTCTATATCTGGGTCTACCATATTCTTAATTCTCCCACTTGCTTTATCATTGTCTAAGACATAGAATCATTATGTTAGTTTTTCTTTTCTTTTCTTTTTTTGAAATTAATATATAAATATACAGATACAATACATGAACTGCTCATCCAGCGTATTGGGGGTCATGAAGACTCATGACCTCCTTATTATCGCTCGCAGGTATTTCCAAAAACGGCTTTTAATATTGTCCATTAACCTTGAACACTGTATCATTTTTTAGATCTTCTATCCCCACTGCTCCATAAGAAAACACCATACGCACCACGAATGGTCCTGTCCATCTAGATCTCAACTTACCAGGTAACAAAGGTGTAACCCCCTGATCCCCGGTGTACGTATCACAGTATCGGTACGCGATACGACGTACAAAATTGATTTGGCCTCTGTAGTAGTCCGATTGAGCTAAATTTAGTTTCAAAAATTATTTTCTAATATTCTAGATTTTTGCAGGATTTTCTGGAATTTTTCTGGATTATTTTGGAAAATCTCCGTAGTCGGTGTCGACCGATGCCGATAACCGACTTTACGATTTTATTTCACAATCGGAGTTGGATTTTGAGAATCCGCTTTCACTGAATGTCTTAGAATCACATGAGCTACGTTAGGGTCTTTTCGGGGATTTTTCTGAATTTATCGAAAATCCGGCCAAACCGGTGTCGCCCGTATCGGCGACAGCTTCCGGGATTTTTAATTTGCAGACCGGATTAAATTTCTTCAAACCGTCTTCATCTTACGTCTCAGAATAATATTCTCTATTTTTTGTAATTTTTGGGCACCGATCGGAGCTAGTCAATTTTTGACCTATTAAAATAATATTATTTTAAATATTTTCTTTTCTTTTTCTTTTTCTTTTCCTTTCCCTTCTTCTTCGTTCCAGCACTTTCTTTTCCCCACCGCCTTTGACCAAACTCCCACCGCCTCTCTCTCTCTCCCCTTAAAATCTCTCTCTCTCTCTCTTCCTCTCTCTAAAATCTTAAACGCTCTCTCTCCAATTTCTCTCTCTCCTCTCTCTATCTCTCTCTCTCTATCACTCTCTCTCTCTCTCATCTCTCCCCTGTCCAGAGAAACAGACCCATGCCCCAGGCGGTGGCCGGCGTGCCATCGCCATGCTTTCCCCCGGCCACGCGCCGCAGGTGCGTGCCCGGCCGGCGGCGGCCGCGCCCCAGCCGGCCTTGGCCGTCGCCGTCTCCGGCCATGGGTGCCGCCCCTCTTTTCCCCTATTTTCTCTCTCACTCTCTCACTCCCTCTCTCTCTCTCTCTCACTCCCCTCAGCCAGACCACCGCCGGCGGCCAGGCCCGCCGCCGGCGGGCTCCTCCACCGCCGGCCAGCTGGCGGCGGGCTCCTCCACCGCCGGCCAGCAGAGCTGGCCGGTCCTGACACCCACAGCAGCAGCAGCACCTCTGCTGCTGCTGCTGTAAGTGATTTGTGTGTGTGTGTGTGTGTGTGTGGTGGTGTGTGTTTTGTGTGTGTGTGTTGTGTGTGTGTGTGGTGTTGTGTGGTGTGCTGTGTGTGTGTGTTGTGTGTGTGTGTGTGGGCTGTGTGTGTGTGTGAGGGTGTGTGTGTATGCTGTGTGTGTGAGTGTGAGAGTGAGTAGGAGTGAAGTGTGTGCTGTGTGTGTGTGAGGGTGTGTGCTGTGTGTGTTGTGTGTGTGTGAGTGTGTGCTGTATGTGTGTGTGAGGGTGTGTGCTGTGGGTGTGTGTGAGTGTGAGTGTGAGTGTGTGTGTGTGTGTGCTGTGTGTGTGAGTGTGTGTGTGTGTGTGTGTGAGTGTGTGTGTGTTTTGTTGGGTTCGGGTTCACACCCGAACCCATTATAATCCTATTGATTGATTGGAAACCCGTTACCCAATAAGCCTTACCCATTAACCCACTAACCCACTTCAACTTAAGTCATTTGGTTTGGGTATCGGATCTAAACCCGACCCGTTATAAGTCCAAACCCGCATCCAAACCCAATAAAGGTATATTTACAGAAAACCCCCTGTACATTTCAGTATTTGCATTTAATATTTTATTTACATATTTAACCCTATTTGTTATGATTCAGTATTCGGGCGATATCGGGAGCATCCGGACTCCGATTGGGACAATTCTAGATCCGTTGCGATCGTGGGAAAGAGAGCTACTTTCCTATGGCTAGTTTGTGAGTGTTTTTCTTTTATAAATTATATTTGATCATGTTTAGTAATCTTGATTGGTTGCCTGTAAATACCGGTTAATAAATGGTACTTAGTGAAAGACTAGTATAACGATTAGTTAAACATGCATAATCCAGATCATATGATGGTGACTGACATTACAAATAGGGATAGCTGATACTCGATTAGATATGATCACTGGTACCGGCCTCCCACTAGACACCATGGCTAGATGTACCCGTAATTATTACCCGAACATGCATTCAGTACAACCAGCTATTGTTATCATGCATTACACGAAATATAATCATTCACTGCTACATGGATACACCAACACAGTTATTGCATGTTAGGGAGTTACTGTTACACGGATACCCTGGACACCAGTAGTAGGACACAGATACTGTGAGGTCACTGGACATGGTAGTATAGTCTACACTGCTTACTGTTATTACATGTCCTATCACAGAGATAGGTTACACGGATCATGGCTACACATCTATATTCCACTGGTACACGGACATACCCATGCACGGACTAACGCATTTCATATTAGTATTATCATCGTTACATGGATGCTCGATACACTGTTATCTCATGGTCACACATCACTGTTACATCTGCTTACTGCACGAGTGTACATGCATGTATTGTTGTTATCTTCTTGTCATTACTGTCCATATTACATGTATTATTGTTCCATGTTACCGTATTCATGTTATATGGTTTCCTGTTACTGATATGGATATTCCTGTTACTGGACATGAGAGCTGTTGATATGCGATATGTGGAATCCCACATCTATTGTTCCTGTTACATTGTTCCCGTTATATTGTTCCCGCGATAATGTTCTCGTTGCCCGTTATATTGTTCCCGTTATATTGTTCTATGCTACCAACAGAGCTCAGGTCCAGTTATCATGTTACCCGTATCTGGTACTGTGTTTGTTCTTGTTACATTGTATACTTAACATATCAGATCATAATGATAACTGGGATATGGGGGAGACTTGACGGTTGATTAGATCTTATCGGGTGATGTACTGGATCCATATTGTTAGTCCCACTGCAGGGGACGGTAGTGCTGCCTACCAATAGCTCCATGAGCTCCCGTTACTTGATTCGTGCTCCCCTCTTAGCGGAGGGCCCTGGTCTCAGCAGCCAGGGTTTTGTTTAAGGCCGTGATCCCGGGTATGCACGGGATACATCTACCCGATAAGAACTCCTCGACCTTGAGTTTCCAATTAACATAATAAAATAATATACACAATAGTGGACGTCGGGAACACTTGTTATTTGATCACTCTCTCGTTTGGATAATGGTACCCGTAGGCCATGTCCGGATGGGTTCGGCTGGAGTGCGGGCTCCAGTATGAACTGCCAGTGGTATGAGACACCGGTAGAGATTGATTAAAATACCAGGTGGTACTGATCGCTACTATTGTATAAATGACATGACTTGACATGACCTGCCTGTTACATGTTTAGTTGTACTTGTGACTGTTCCTGATCATTTATCTGCTATCATGTTACATTGATACTGTACTTGTTTCCTATTACAATTCCTGTAGTCATCTGCTACTCATTCATCTGCTACTCATTGCACATGTATACTTTGTTACATTACCTGGTACTTGTTACCCTGTTTGTAGTGGCATACTATGCATGTTCTGCATTGCATATATATTTTATTGTTGCAGACATATGCCCATCCGCATGGTCACCTCTATCACGTCACCACTACATGTTCATGTCTATCACGTCACCACTAGACAATCTTATTTATTAGATTATAATAACTGGATACGACTATAGACTTGACCCGATAATAACCGGTTTAGATGGCATGTTTATATATTTCTACAGCTTACATGTGTATATATTTCTACTGCTTCTTATATGAGTATTATATGGTATCGCTATTTTACCATCTTGTATTATATATTATTATCGTGCTTGTATCTATCGTATATATTACTGTCTCCTTCATTTTACCACTCACTAGGTCGCTTTCTGACGACCCTGGGTTTGCGTGCCCAGATTGGAGATCCGCGTACCGTAGTATCCGAGAGAACCTTGGAGTCACATCAGAGATTCCTCATCGGGACTATTCCTAGGTATCTTAGTAATTTATTTCCGTTATCTTATTTGTCCCTATTTTTCATATCTGTTATGATCGCTGACCTCTTTCTGCAGGTATTCTTGTACTGATTTCATGCTGGAACTTAGTTATTGATGGAGGTTATTTACTGTACTGAGGCTTAGCGTACGTACGTAGGGTTTTCCGCCTTGCGTATGTACGTCGCCATAACGTCCCCGTACCTGCGGGATCGGGGCGTTACAAAAGGTAGCCTAGAATCATATAATAAGACTTTCTAATCCAATGTGAATGACTTTCGCAAAATTGCTTTGTCATGGAACACCTTTGTCTTTTCCTTATAGATTCTGGCGTTTTCGTATGCTTCATTCCTGATTTCTTTCAACTCGTTGAGTTGAAGCTTTCAATGTTCTCCTGCCACGTCAAGGTAAAAATTGAATTATTTTATGGCCCACATGGCTCTGTGCTCAAATCTACAGGTAGATGGCATGCTTTCCTAAAAACAAGCCGATACGGAGATATTCCAAAATTGGTTTTAAATGCAGTTCGGTATGCCCATAAGGCATCTACTAATTTTAATGACCAATCTTTGTGATTCAGATTTATTGTTTTCTCCATAATCTGCTTAATTTGCCTGTTGCTCATTTTCACTTGACCACTCGTTTGTGGGTGATAAGGAGTTGATAGTTTATAGGTAATCGAGTATTTCCTCATCAGAATCTCAAAAGAACGGTTACAGAAATGGGTGCCACTGTCGCTGATAATTGCACGTGGTGCACCAAATCGAGAAAAAAATATTCTTCTTTAAGAATTTGACAACAACCTTATTGTCATTGGTCCTGCTTGCTATAGCTTCCACCATTTGGGCATATATTAGACAGCAACTAGAATATAGAGATTTTCAAATGAGTTTGAGAATGGTCCCACGAAATTAATGCCCCACACATCAAATATTTCAACTATTAATATTGGTTGTAGCGGTATCATGTTCCTCCTTGTGATCCTGCCTACATGTTGACAGCTAGTGCAGCATTTCTAGAACTCGTGAGAGTCCTTAAAAAGGGTGGGCCAATAAAAATCACATTGCAGGACCTTCTTTGCAGTCTTCTTTACTCCGAAGTGTCCCCCCAAGCTTGGTTATGACAAGATGCTCTTGTGTTCTTTTTCGAAGACACACCTCTTAAATATCTGATTGGGAAAGTACTTCCACAGATATGGATCATTCCAATAGAAGCACTTCAATTGAGAGTGAAACTTATATTTGTATTATCTTGACCATTCTTCAAGTGTTTTTCAGGTCATAAGGAAGTTGACAATATCAGTGAATTATAGCTTTCTTATCATGGCAAATAGTTTTTCATTGGAAAAGTGTTCGTTTATGGGTACACTAGAGGATGGGGCGTTTGACAGACGGAACATGTGATCAGCCATCGGTCCCCTTTTTGTCCATGATTTGAAGGTCAAATTCCTGAAGTAGCAATATCCATCTTATCAGTCTTGCTTTCGCATCTTTCTTTATCAAGAAATACTTTAGAGTAGCGTGGTCAGTGTAAATAATGATCTGTGAGCCAATCAATAGGATCTAAACTTTTCAAGCGCAAAGACCACAGCTAAGAATTCTTCCTCAGTTATTGAGTAGTTGAGTTGCGCGTCATTCAATGTCATACTAGCGTAATAAATCACATGAGGCTGCTTATCAATCCGCTGTCCTAAGACTGCACCGATCGCGTAATCAGACGCGTCACACATTAGTTCGAAGGGTTGGCTCCAATCAAGTGCATGAATTATCGGGGCTAAAATTAGCTCCTTCTTCAATATCTCAAATGTCTCAAGGCATTCTTAGGTGAATACAAATGGAACGTCCTTAGCGAGAAGGTTGGTTAATGGGCGAGCAATCTTGCTGAAGTTTTATATGAATCGCTGATAAAACCAGCATGCCCCAGAAATGATCTGATATCCTTAACTGATCTAGGTGGTGGGAGATGAGATATTAAATCCACTTTTGCTTTGTCCACCTCAATCCCTTTTTTGGAGATTACATGACCCAAAACAATACCTTGTTGGACCATAAAGTGACAGTTCTCCCAATTCACGGTCAGATTTTTTCTCTGCATCGAGCGAGAACTAGACTGAGATGGTGACGGCAATCTGGGAAGGAATCTCCAAAGATGAAAAAATCATCCATGAACACCTCAAGGAATCTTTCCACCATGTCGGAAAAAATACTGAGTATATATCGTTGGAATGTTCAGGTGCATTGGTCAACCCAAAGGGCATGCGTCTATATGCAAATGTTCCAAACGGATATGTGAATGTAATTTCTCCTGATCCTCAGGGGTTATCAGAATCTGATTATAGTCAGAGTATCCATCAAAAAAGCAATAATACTCATGTCCGGCTAAGCGTTCCAACATTTGGTCAATGAATGGCAAAGGAAAATGGTCCTTTCTCGTTTTCGCATTGAGCTTCCTGTAATTGATACACACTCACCATCCTGTCTAGATTCGCGTAGGTATAAGCTCATCGTCATCATTCTTGACCATCGTGATTCCCGACTTTTTTGGCACCACTTGTACAAAACTCACCCACGAACTGTCAGAGATTGGATAAATGATCCCATTGTCGAGGCATTTCAAAATGTCTTTTCTTACTCTCTCCTTCATTACAGGATTCATTCTGTGTTGAGGGTCCCTTCGTGGTTTGGCATTTTCAGTTAGGTGGATCTGATGCTGAATGATTGTTAGACTTATCCCTTTTATATCAGCCATTGTTCATCCTATAGCTTCCTTATTCTCCTTAAATTCTGACAGGAGGAATTCTTCTTGGTTCTTGCTCAGATTGAAAGCGATCACGTCCGGAAGCTTTTCATCCTCACCTAAATAGGCATACTTTAATATTTAAGGGAGAGGTTTGAGCTCTAAGTTAGGTGGCTCTTCCACAGATAGTCGAAGTGGGACTTAAATTCCCTCATCCAGTGACTCATAGAGAGACTCCCAGTGAGTTGTAAACACCTGATCAGCTTGTTCGATCATTTCATTAAACCCTTGTTCCACTTCGTCAAGCTCTAACTTTCGGTCAAGATACTTGATGTCTGATCCTTCATCTTCAAAATGTTCGCTTGATATCCCTTGAATCATGTTGACAACCAAAGGTTTTCAGAGTGATCGCTTGGCTACTTTCCAAGATTGAAAATGTTGAGATCAATGTCATATTCTCAAAGTGAGTTTCATCAACCCACTACGACGATTGATCAAAGCATTTGATGTTACTTGGAAAGGTCTTCAAACATCACAGGAATCTGCTCTCTTAGTTCTCCACTGGTGTAGTTTTAAGGATGACAAAGTCTACTGGAAATATGAATTCTCTAACCTTGATCAGCACGTCTTCTAGCTCACCCTTTGGAATTTTTACCGATCTATCAACCAATTGCAAAGTAATCCTTGTGGGTTTTAACTCACCAACTCCTAACTGCTTGTAAACTGAATATGGAAGCAAGTTGACACTCGCGCCCAAATCTAGTAAGGCCTTATCAATCATTGTGATTCTAATAGTACAAGATAGAGTCGGACATCCAGGGTCCTTGTATTTCGCTGGCACTGTACTCTTTATGATCTCACTGATATTTGTAGCGAGAAAGACCTTCTTCGGAGACTGATGAGCTCGTTTCTTTATGCACATGTCCTTCAAGAACTTTGCATATGATGGAGCATGCTCAACAGCTTCAATGAGAGGAATACTCACTTTGACTTGCTTGAAAATTTTTAGAATTCTCCATCTGCGCTATGTTCTTCTTGGATCGAAGCTGCTCGCGTTTCAAAGTTCATGAAAAACTCCATCGTTGTTGAATCACGTACATGTTATGAAACCTAAACTTGTTAGAATCTTTTTAACAAAGTGTGTAGTGGCAAGTATACGATCGAATCCACAGAGAATTATTCTTAAAATTTTAGTTATTAAAAATCTCACTTTTATTTTATTCTAGTTGATAAATCCCTTGGATGAAGGTTGAAATTTTGTTTTTTCAAAAATAAATAAATAAATAAAGATCTTGTAGAAGAAAGCAAAAGCAAAATAAAAATATGAATAAAGTAAAAGAAAAATAAAAATATGAAGAAAGCAAAAGAAGAAAGAAATACTAACATTTTTGCAAAGATTTGAATATTCAAAGTAAAAAAAAGAAATTAAGAGAACGATACGAATGAAAGAGGAAGATGAACTAGTGAACTTGTTTCTTGTCGTTGCCTTGGTGTCTCCCTCCTTCAAACGATGCTGAAAGCAAAAGAAGCTAATAAAAGAAAAGAGAAAACTTTATGGAATCAAATATGCAAGAAAAGAATAGCATAAAAAAATTTAAAAAAAATTAAAGAAAGACTTAGACTAAATGCTGCAAGATCGTGAAGAATAATTTTGAATTTTATTCAATAAGCATTAAATACAAAGCCTTTGATCCTCTCTAATCTCGCATTACGACGCTCAAAACTCTCTTTTTCTGGCTTTTCAGCTCTCTCTTTTCCTCCCTCTCTCAATGACAGGTATTTATAGGAAAATAGTGATAAGGGAGAGCGTAGGGAGATAAGAAGAGTTGGTTATTTTTAGATTTCAATCTTCCCTTATCTCCAAACTTAATTTATCCAGAATTCTGATCTACAGTTTATTGGCGTGTTGATTGCTGAATATTGCTTATCATATGATAGAATTTGAAATAGTGATCAATATAAGAATTATAGCCCTTTAAATCTCTTTCTGAATCATCTTGAATCATCAAAATTTAGATTCGGTAACAAAAGTTATGATTAAAATGCTAAACTGTATCCAATCTGAATCCGAATCTAAATTGCTTCATCTGATTTGTTGATCTTCTCTCTATCCATTTATCCTCAGCAAACCCAATATGGTCTTCAAAAATTCATTTTTTCTTTGAATTTTTATAATATTGTCTTATCTGGTAAATTCAAGCCTCAGATAAGATAGACTAAAGATTCTCTGAATTTGAGTCGATCCTGTTTGATTTGAACTTTTGGGTTTGTTTAGATAGGATTCATGTTTATCTTCTCTTTATTATCCTGCAAGGATTAGGACATTAAAACAAACGAGTTTGTAATAATTTATTATAGAATATATGTAGGAATATAAAAATGTTTATGCAATATATGTGTCCAAACACACCCCCACACTTATCTTTTGCTCGTTCTCGAGCAAAATAAAACTAACCTAAGATTTTTATTGGACCACTTTCACAGGTCACGCGATTGCACTTAGCATGTGCAATAAGCCTTTAAACCTCTAGGCTACCTCTAGAGGAGGAGTTGTAGTCTCCTGAGGGTTTTTACTAGATTACACCCACAAAATCTATAAAGAAAAAAATAATTTGTTAGTATTTTTGAAAATATATTTTGAAAAGAAGAGAAAATATTTGAAGTATTTTTACAAGTATTAAGCAACTTGTAAGTTATAAGAGTATCGAATTATTCATCCCTAGACTTAGCCTCTATTCAAATATTTGTTATCAATTAAGGTTAGAAATAAAATTGTATTCTCATCTAGTCTATTATTTTACCCTAAGTCATATGCATCTTGTAACCGTGAATATTTTGACTAAGGGTTCTTCAACTCTAACTCTTATGCCTTTTTGTGTATATACTAGTTGTAATATTTCTTAACTTTCTTAGGCTTTGTAATTTGCCCATGTAATGAGCCTTAGTCGGTGACTCCCAAACCGGATGATTTTAGGGCACCAGATGAGAAAACACCCCAAGGACTTAGGACTCGAGCAAATAAGGCCACAAAACTAAGGATTTATTTGGTGATATGAACTTTTTTTAGGCGTGAATAATCATGCTTTATGAGGCACAAAAGTCCAGCTTAATCAGAGGATTCTTATTCTATATTATATATATATATATATATATATATATATATATATATATATATATATATATATATATATATATATATATATATATATATATATATATATATAGACTTGTATCCTTTCAAAAGGATTTGATCCCGGATCCTTCCCACTCAAATTCAACCCTCCAACATTCGAATACAAGGTCCACTCCGTTGAAGTTGATCTATACTATTTCAAGTATCTATAAACCAAAAATCAAGTGTTTTAAATACTTTTTGCCCATCCATCAAGTAGGGGGAAAACGGACGGCCTAAATAGTGAGTTGGTTAGTTTAACGGTGTAAAACATTTGAAATCTAACAAAAATTAGTTTATAGGGGTTTTTAAATGTTTAGATCATAATGAAATGGCCGGATCGAGAATTTGTATGTCTAAAGACATAGATCTAACCAACTCACTGCTTTCGGCCGTCCATTTTGCGTCGCTTGATGGATGGGCAAAAAGTATTTAAAACACTTGATTTTTGGTTTATAGATACTTGAAATAGTATAGACCAACTTCAACGGAGTGGATCTTGTATTCGAATGTTGGAGGGTTGATTTTGAGTGGGAAGGATCCGGGATCAAATCCTTTTGAAAGGATACAAGTCTATCTCTCTCTCTCTCTATATATATATATATATACTCTTCTCTCTTTTTTTTCTTTTTTTTAAGGCATAAAAATATTTGTTTTTGAACCCTAAGTATGTAAATATATAAAAGATGCATACTTATCAAGGTAAAAACCAAGACTGGATTACATTTTCAATTTTTTCTTCCTATCCCTAGAAATTAAACAAATACTCTTATTTCAACCAAGTATAAGAAATCCTAATTGTGATTCTCTTATTCCTTAAAATTAACTTAATTTCTTGCAAAAATAAGTTAAAGTATTATTTTCCTTTTCAAAAAGTTTTTTTGTAACAAAGAAAATGTTTTTTAATATTTTTTATTTTTTAATCTTTTTATTTATTTTATTTTATTTTTAGAAAACCTAAAGAAAACCTATGTTAGCCCTCCCCACACTTATCTCATGTATTGTCCTCAATGTATGAATGAATGCATAGCATGCTACAAATATAAGAATGTAAAGGGTAGATAGTATCTGATGAGGACGAGTGGATGTCATCCATCATTGTCTAGTTAAGAAAAAAAAAATACAAAAGCTATAATACATAAATAGATCCCTAGTATATATAGAGATCCATCCTGATAAACAGGATCTTCCAGAAGGATTTCCTCCACTTCTGGGCTCAGATACTCACGGTATGATTTTAAACGATAGTCATTTACTTGAAAAGTGGTACAATATGTGACATTGTGGACCTCAACTGCACCATATGGGTATACCTTATGAACAATATATGGACCAGTCCAACGAGATTTCAGTTTTCCCGGAAGGAGATGTAGACGGGAATTATACAACAAGAATTTTTGTCCTGGCTGAAATTCCTTCCGAGTTATGATCCTATCATGCATAATCTTCATACGATCCTTGTACCGTTTTAAACAGTCATATGCATCGTTCCTTATCTCTTCAAGCTCATCCAGTTGAAGTTTCGTAGACTCTCCTGTCTTGTCTAGATCAAAATTTAAGCGTTTGATTGCCCAGTATGCTTTATATTCTAACTCGACAGGAAGATGGCAAGCCTTGCCATAAACTAACCTATATGGAGACATTCCAATAGGAGTTTTGAATGCAGTTCTATATGCCCATAAGGCATCAGTCAAGCGAAGAGACCAATTTCTAGTGGTGTTCACATTTTTCTCTAGAATGGTCTAGATGGCTCGATAGGAAACTTCTACTCGGCCACTAGTCTGTGAGTGGTAAGGGGTGGCTACTCTATGATTGATGCAATATTCTTTCATTAAGGCTTCAAATGTACGATTGCAGAAATATTTTCCACCATCGCTGATGATTGCACGAGGAAAGCCAAAATGAGAGAATACATTCTCCTTCAAGAAGTTTACCATAACTTTGTGATCATTAGTTTTACATACTACCACCTCTATCCATTTAGAGACGTAGTCAACTGCTACAAGGATATATTGGTATCCATGGGATATAGGAAAGGGACCCATGAAGTCAATGCCCCAAACAATCGAAGATTTCAACAACTAAGATCGGGTTTAACGACATTTCATTCTGGCGTGCAATCTTCCCTAATCGTTGACAATAATCACATGATTGATAGTAGACATGAGCGTCACGAAATAGAGTGGGCCAATAAAAATCACATTGCAAAATTTTTGCAGCAGTTTTCTTCCCACTAAAATGACCTCCACAGGCTTGGTCATGGCAAAATGAAAGGATGCTCCTAAATTCTGACAGGAATGCAGCGTCGAATAATCTGATCGGGACAGTACTTGAACAAGTATGGTTCATCCCAGAAGAACCATTTGACCCTAGTTAAGAAACGCAATCGTTCTTGCTTGGTCCATGAATCGGGCATTTATTCCGTGAGAAGGTAATTCATAATGTCAGCATACCATGGAACAATTGAAGAGGAGATGGACATCAACTGCTCATCAGGAAATGTCTCAAGGACGATAGTGAGTCGGACACAGATTCGACCACAATCCTAGACAAATGATCTGCTACAACATTCTCAGCTCCCTTTTTATCATAGATTTGTAAGTCGAATTTCTGTAGGAGTAAGATCCAACGGATTAAACGGGCTTTAGCATTTTTTTTTTCATGAGAAGGTACTTTAAAGCTGCATGATCGGTGTAGATTAGGACCTTAGAACTATAAGGTATGGATGAAATTTGTCAAGAGCGAAAATGACTGCTAACAGCTCTTTTTCAGTGGTGGAATAATTCAGTTGGGCATGATTAAGAGTCTTACTGGCATAGCGAATAACATGAGGAAGTTTATCTACTCATTGGCCTAGGATAACCCCTACAGCATAGTCGAAAGCGTCACACATCATCTCAAATGGGAGATTCCAATCAGGTGGTTGGATAAACGGTGCTGAGGTTAACTCGGTCTTTAGCCTTTCAAAGGCTTCCAAACAAGAAGGGGTGAACTCAAAAGGAGCATTCTTTGCTAGAAGATCACAAAGAGGTTTGGAGATTTTAGAAAAACCTTTGATAAAGTGGTGGTAAAATCTAGCATGGCCTAAGAAAGATTGCACCTCCCGAACAGTTCTAAGAGGTGGTAATTTGGCGATTAGCTCTACCTTAGCTTTATCTACCTCTATACCTCTATTAGAAACAATGTATCCTAAGACAACTTCAAATTTTACTATGAAATGATATTTTTCCCAATTAAGAACTAGGTTCTTCTCCTTATATCTTATCAATACCAATGATAGATGATATAAACCCTCATCAAAAGTAGACCCAAAGACAGAGAAGTCATCCATGAAAACCTCTAGAAATCGCTCAATCATATCCGAAAAGATACTCAACATATGCCGCTGAAAAGTAGCCGGTGCATTGCATAACCCAAAGGGCATGCGACGATATGCAAATGTGCCAAACGGACATGTGAATGTCGTTTTCTCTTAGTCCTCACGAGCAATGTGGATTTGGTTAGATCCTGAATAACCATCAAGGAAGGAATAGTAAGCGTGACCGGCAATACGTTCTAACATTTGGTCGATGGTAGAGGAAAATGATCTTTCCTAGTCATGGAATTGAGTTTCCTATAGTCTATGCATATTCGCCAACTAGTTTGAATATGAGTTAGAATAACTCATTGTTCTCATTAGTAACAACTGTGACTCCAGACTTTTTGGGTACAACTTGCACCGGACAACCAACTGACTATCAAAGATAGGGTAAATGATACTTGTTGGCCCAATGGCCTTCCACTCTAGTTTTGATGATGATCAACACTCATGTAGTTATGTTTACTAATATTCTTGTGTTTCTAAGTTTCAGATCATTAACAGGATATTAGTTGGTGATTAGCTTCAACAAGATGATTAGAAGCTATTCATGATGATTCCGGTGCCAAAAGCTTAAAGATCATACCTTTGCACTTGGAGAATCACGGAGTTTTGGAGCAAGTCTACTTGAAGATGAAGATCGTCAAGAAGACTTAGGTATCTAGTTTAGAGTTTGTGTTTTAGATCCATTTGTAAAGCTTAGTTTAGTTGATATGCTCAAGTGAACACAAAACACACACGTTTTATGATTTGATATTTGGTTTTTATGAATAGTGATCAAAACAAGTTTACATATGTTATATGTATAGTAGATGTTTTCTATTTATACATACATGCTTTAACTTGGTAAACAAACTTATTTTGATATCCCTATTCATGTTTTGGAAAAATCAAGTTTGACAAAATACAAAGTTTTGTTTTTGATAAAATTGGCAAGACACAAAAATGAATTGATATGTTGATATATTGTCTTGAAATTTTTATCACATGCTTGTGTTTCAACATAAAATGATAAAACAATTTTTATGGTATTTTTAAAAGAGATAAAAGATTTTTTAGAAAATATTTTTCCAAATTTTTCTGACCTAGTTTTGTGCTGACAGGCTGGTCGGCCGACCGGGACGGTCGACCGCACCAAGGGCCGGTCGACCGATCCGGTCGACCGACGTGCACAGACGTGCACGTCTGTTAGGCACAGTGGACGGTCGACCGAGCCGGTCGACCGAGTTGAGAGCTCTGCTCTCGGGTTTTATCGGTCGACCGGGCTGGTCGACCGCAGTTGCCCAACGGTCATAATTCTGACCGTTGGCGGTCGACCGGACCGGTCGACCGGTGGCCTGTCAGGCTGCCACATCAGCCTAACGGCTAGTTTTTCCTAGGGGCTATATATACCCCATTTCTCCATTGTTTTGGCTAAGATTTTGAGAGCTAAAAATTCCAGATTTTCTCTAGTGTTTAAAAGAGTTTTAAAAGGGTTTTTAAGCCAAAAAGATTTCATCTTATTTGTTTTTGGGTTTTTGGAAAATCAAAGAAAACTAGGTTTTGGGATTTTGATTTGGTATTTCATTTTCTATCATATACAAGAGATTTCCCAAGTAGTTTTTCTTTGTTGCTTGTTTCTAAAAACACTTTGTATCCACACTTGAGCTATATCATACTATCCTAAACTATTAGGATCTTTGTTTTGTGGAAAAAGAAAGAAAGAGAGAGTTTTGAGGTTGTTGTCTGTAACCTCTAAGTTGTACACCCTTATTTTTGTTGTATCCCTCTTAGGTAGAGGTGATCGGGTGATTGTTTTGCATCCCTCAAGTGTGAGGTGATTGAGATTGGTTGTGAGCCTCTTTGGTAGAGGTGTTGTTGTTGGTTGTTGTTGGCCTCGGTGGAGGTTGTATTGAGAGAGGAGTTAGGTACTCCTAGAGTTGTAAGAAATCCTCTTTGGTAGAGGTTCCCTCGGTGGGAGTTGAGATAGTGGAAATCCTACACGGTGGTGTAGGCGGGGATGTAGAGCAAGGTGCTCGAACCTCGAAACAAATCTTGGTGTTTGCGTATTGATCCATTGTCTCTCTAACTCTCTCCCTTATATTTGTGCAAAGCATCATATTCATATCATATCATATTTGCTTGTGTTGTGCATATTTCATATTGCCTTGCATTTATTCATATTGCTATTCATTCTTGATTGCTTGGCTTGATTGTGTGTGCACATATTTCTTATTGCTTGGATTGCTTGTGTGTGTGTGCCTAACTTGTACTCATCCAACAAGAGCTTCACATAGCGCCTCAACCCATTTCAAGGGGAATCAAGGGGAGTTAGTCCAGAGCCTCGAAAGGGGAATTCGGCTACACTTGTTGTATTGTATTAGTTTGTGCATAATTTGCATTAGCTTCCGCATTTAGCGCACTTAGTTTGCATTTAGTTTCCTAGATTAGCATTCACACCTATTCACCCCCCTCTAGGTGTTTTTACAATTGGTATCAGAGCTAGTGCTCCTGATATTTAGGCTTAACATCCTAGGAGTGATCCATTTGCTTGCTAATCTCATTTGCATTTGTTTGTTTGCACATTCATATATAGTTTACCATGGACTTCATGACCCCTCCTAGCTTTGACCCTTCCAACATTGATGTTTGGAAGTATAGGATGTCCATGTACCTAAAGACCCTAGGTTTGCATGTCTTCCTTGCCGCCACCAAGAGATGTTATCTTGGTGATGGTAATCATATAGGGGCCAATGCACAAGCCCTAGAGGCCATTAGAAGCACTTTATCTAAAGATTATCTTTTATGTGTTTCTAACTTTGATTCCGCTTTTGTAGTGTGGAACAAATTGACAACCACCAACACCTCCAAGCTTCAAGTCCAAATCCAACAAGAAGAGGAATCTAGTGGAGAATCCGAACCACAACAATGCTACATGGTCCAAGGGAATGACTCCCTTGAGGTACAATCGGAAACTCAACTAGATAGTAATGATTGTGCTAGTTCTTCAAATGATTTTGTTGATCCCCATGCTTTAAATGAAGAACTATCTATTGTTTGTGAAAAACTAATAGAAAAATATAACTTGTTGAAAAAGAAGAGTCTAGGCATTAATAATGAAAATAAAAATTTGATTGCTAGATTTGATGTTATTTTGCAAGAGAAAGAGGAGATTGCTAATGAAAGGGATTCATTAAAATCTCAACTTGGTCTTGCACTTAAAGAAAATGAGTTTTTGAAAAATAAAAATGATTGCCATGTTCTTTTGAAGAAAAATGAAAACTTGTCTTCAAAATTGATTTTGTTTTAAAAGAGAATGTTGATTTGAAAAATAAAATTATTTCTATTTCAAATGATCTAGATGTTTGTTTAAAGAAAAATATTGTTTTGCAAAATAAGATTGATGCACATGTTTGCCATGCTAGGGTAGTATCACACACTTCACCTATTGCATGCCACACTTCCTCTTCTAAGATTAATGATGATATTTGTTTGCTTAAGAAGAAGGTTGATTGTTTGGGCTCCACTATGAGCCAATGTGCTAAGAACCATACACGATTGGAAACCTTGGTTCGAAAGAAACAAGTTCTAACTTCTATGCATGCACACCCTCCACGGCATACACATGCTCCTCACGGACACCATCAACACATGTATGCTCATGTGTACTCATGTACACATTGTGGACGTAAGGACCACCTTGCTAAATTTTGTTTTGATAGATTACATACTACTAATTTAGCAAAGAAATTTGTTTGGGTTAGAGAAGGGACTAACCCCCATGGACCCAACAAGAAGATGTGGGTACCAAAGACCACCCCTCCTATTATTTTTGATGTAGGTGTGGGCTCTCACATGACGTGAGAGTGATGACACCTTGAAGTGGATGCGTTCCGGACTTCATGGAAATCAAATTGGATGCATCACTTTCAAGGGAAGATTTGGTGGAGATGACCACCATGTTTTGGAGACAAGGAAAGTTGCTTCTTCGGTTTTTGGTAACAATCCTTTACTCCCATTTATTGTTTACATGCTTTCCATTTCATTGCTTATAGCATGTTTTCATAGTTTATAGCATGTTTTTATTGTCATTGGATTAGTTTGTTCATTCCATGTTTATTAGATCCTTGACATACATGTATAGTATTTGAGACACATATGCTTATATGAACCCATAATTAGTGTTCTCACTTTTGTTTAAGCTATAATGTACATCATGAATCTAATACATGTGAATTCACATAATAATCATGTTTTAGTTTTATCATGATGACTTTTATATTTGTTTTGATGCTTCATGTTTTGAATATATGTTTAGATGTTTGTTTTCATTAAGACTAGTTATATACTTGTACATAGAGTGGGCTACAAATAAATCTATATATGTTGAGCTTGATTGCTTATTTGAACCCATTAGATGTGCTAGTATAGTCTAGTTTTGATGATTCATACATTTCAAACTTATATTCCATTTTTGGATTTGTTTTATGATTGTGTGTTTCACTTCATGTATATGTTTGTATTGCCAAACTTTAAGATATACATGTATACCCCTTGAGTCATTTGCCTTTCATGCAAATCTATATTTGGACTCAATTGTATTTAGGGATATGTATGTATACTTCATGTTTGACAATTCATACATATACCTTGAAATGAAATTTGTTGTGATGAAAATTTGGTTTTTCATGTTTCATGTATTTATGTTTAACTTCATGTATATGTCCATCTTATCCAAACTATTGACTATACATGAGTATCCTTTTTGAGCCACGTGCCTTCATGAATATACATTTAGTGGACTCGTTGAGTTTTGGATATGTATGTATATTTTAGCTTGTATTAGACATACATATGCCTTGAAGATTAAATAAGGAGTTTTATATGATTTTTCATGTTTTTGATGGAATTATGTTTTAAGGAATAATTGAGCTTAATGAAATATTTTTCATGATTATGATCTTCACATATTATTTGTACACTCGTATCTATTGCTCATGTTTTGTTTCTCATGAGTTATGCTTTATTGGTTAGAGTGATGATTATCATGTGAATTTCAATTTTGTTTTATTCCTTACTTGAAGGATTTCGTGCTAGTTAACAAGTTTTCCATTTAACTAGTTGCGGTGTTCTTCATTTTGGTAGTGATTTTCAAACAAAACTACATTTTCAAATCTATCTTTGAAAACCCCTACCTTCAAGGGCGGTAGGATGGGAGATCATGTTCATGTATGCCCTAAATTGAAAATCTTTAAAACTTGAATTATGATTGGGTGGTAGATAATATGATGTATACACTTGAACTTATTGTTATGTCAATTGGTATCATTGAACTCTTTCAATTGGTATCATTTTGATCTTCTTGTATACTCATATATGTTTTGTATGTATGTATGCTTTAAATTCCAAGTATATCAATTTCTATTGGTATCTATCTTTCATACATATATATGTTTGTGTTTATGCTAGTGCTTGAGTTTCAATTTTGTTTAAATTGATTACTTTTAAATTGTTATCAAGACTATGCATGTCTTTAGTTTGTTTTTCATAAAGGGGGAGAAAATTTGATTTTGTATTTCAATTGGTATTTGTACTCCCACTCTTTATGATTAAAAGTTGTTATTTTGAACATATGATATCAACATCAAATTTGTTTATATATTTTCAAAATGAAATATATTCTTACAATTGGTATCAAAATTTGTGTTTAGACATTCAAAATTTGTTATGTTGTTTTACAATTGATAATTTGTTATGTTTAATTACAATTGGTATTTTCAAAATTTTGTTTAAAGAAAATATTCAAAGTTTTGATTTGTATTTCCTATATGCAAGGAGAGCTTAACATCTCTCTTACATATAGATTCATGTTGAGTATATTATAAATTGAGGAGCTTGACAACTCTTCTTTATATGATATACGTGTGTAGGGGGAGCTTCACATCTCCTCTTATGCATTACATAATATGTGTTATGTGAATTGGGGCTTGTCATCCCTTCTTCATGTAATGCATATGTGTAGGGAAGCTAACTTAGCGTCTTCCTCTTCATGAATGTATATAGCATATAACATATATTGATTCTTGTTTATTGTATCAAGATACTTCATTGACATATTTTTAATTGATATCATGTTTGTAGTCACCCCTTATTGATTTTTTTGTTTTAGACAAAAAGGGGGAGAACATTGTTTGCATTGTTTTGATTGACAAAAAGGGGGAGAAGTATTTTTACCCCTCATTTTATCTATGGTTTTGATTGTTTACCCCTTTGTTGATGATTGACAAAAAGGGGGAGAAAGATTTATGAAGTTTCATATGCATGCTTATGTTTTATATGCATATATTATGTTTTAATATCAAGAATATCAAGTTTAATCGTTTTATAGAGCTTGCTTTATAATTGGTATCTAGAGGTTATTTTGTTTTGAATACTCCATTTGATATCTAGAACCATTTATTGTTTATGCATATGGCATGTTTCATGTTTAATACTAATTGCATATATTTATTGTTTATCCCTATGCATGAGTTAAGGGGGAGCTTCCTTGAAGCTTATCTTTAATCCATGCATATATAACTCCATGAGTTTTGTCATCATCAAAAGGGGGGAGATTGTTGGCCCAATGGCCTTCCACTCTAGTTTTGATGATGATCAACACTCATGTAGTTATGTTTACTAATATTCTTGTGTTTCTAAGTTTCAGATCATTAACAGGATATTAGTTGGTGATTAGCTTCAACAAGATGATTAGAAGCTATTCATGATGATTCCGGTGCCAAAAGCTTAAAGATCATACCTTTGCACTTGGAGAATCACGGAGTTTTGGAGCAAGTCTACTTGAAGATGAAGATCGTCAAGAAGACTTAGGTATCTAGTTTAGAGTTTGTGTTTTAGATCCATTTGTAAAGCTTAGTTTAGTTGATATGCTCAAGTGAACACAAAACACACACGTTTTATGATTTGATATTTAGTTTTTATGAATAGTGATCAAAACAAGTTTACATATGTTATATGTATAGTAGATGTTTTCTATTTATACATACATGCTTTAACTTGGTAAACAAACTTATTTTTGATATCCCTATTCATGTTTTGGAAAAATCAAGTTTGACAAAATACAAAGTTTTGTTTTTGATAAAATTGGCAAGACACAAAAATGAATTGATATGTTGATATATTGTCTTAAAATTTTTATCACATGCTTGTGTTTCAACATAAAATGATAAAACAATTTTTATGGTATTTTTAAAAAGAGATAAAAGATTTTTTAGAAAATATTTTTCCAAATTTTTCTGACCTAGTTTTGTGCTGACAGGCTGGTCGGCCGACCGGGACGGTCGACCGCACCAAGGGCCGGTCGACCGATCCGGTCGACCGACGTGCACAGACGTGCACGTCTGTTAGGCACAGTGGACGGTCGACCGAGCCGGTCGACCGAGTTGAGAGCTCTGCTCTCGGGTTTTATCGGTCGACCGGGCCGGTCGACCGCAGTTGCCCAACGGTCATAATTCTGACCGTTGGCGGTCGACCGGTGGCCTGTCAGGCTGCCACATCAGCCTAACGGCTAGTTTTTCCTAGGGGCTATATATACCCCATTTCTCCATTGTTTTGGCTAAGATTTTGAGAGCTAAAAATTCCAGATTTTCTCTAGTGTTTAAAAGAGTTTTAAAAGGGTTTTTAAGCCAAAAAGATTTCATCTTATTTGTTTTTGGGTTTTTGGAAAATCAAAGAAAACTAGGTTTTAGGATTTTGATTTGGTATTTCATTTTCTATCATATACAAGAGATTTCCCAAGTAGTTTTTCTTTGTTGCTTGTTTCCAAAAACACTTTGTATCCACACTTGAGCTATATCATACTATCCTAAACTATTAGGATCTTTGTTTTGTGGAAAAAGAAAGAAAGAGAGAGTTTTGAGGTTGTTGTTTGTAACCTCTAAGTTGTACACCCTTATTTTTGTTGTATCCCTCTTAGGTAGAGGTGATCGGGTGATTGTTTTGTATCCCTCAAGTGTGAGGTGATTGAGATTGGTTGTGAGCCTCTTTGGTAGAGGTGTTGTTGTTGGTTGTTGTTGGCCTCGGTGGAGGTTGTATTGAGAGAGGAGTTAGGTACTCCTAGAGTTGTAAGAAATCCTCTTTGGTAGAGGTTCCCTCGGTGGGAGTTGAGATAGTGGAAATCCTACACGGTGGTGTAGGCGGGGATGTAGAGCAAGGTGCTCGAACCTCGAAACAAATCTTGGTGTTTGCGTATTGATCCATTGTCTCTCTAACTCTCTCTCTTATATTTGTGCAAAGCATCATATTCATATCATATCATATTTGCTTGTGTTGTGCATATTTCATATTGCCTTGCATTTATTCATATTGCTATTCATTCTTGATTACTTGGCTTGATTGTGTGTGCACATATTTCTTATTGCTTGGATTACTTGTGTGTGTGTGCCTAACTTGTACTCATCCAACAAGAGCTTCACATAGCGCCTCAACCCATTTCAAGGGGAATCAAGGGGAGTTAGTCCAGAGCCTCGAAAGGGGAATTCGGCTACACTTGTTGTATTGTATTAGTTTGTGCATAATTTGCATTAGCTTCCGCATTTAGCGCACTTAGTTTGCATTTAGTTTCCTAGATTAGCATTCACACCTATTCACCCCCCCTCTAGGTGTTTTTACAATACTCGCATCTAACAATTTTATTATCTCCGCTCTCACACCTCTTTCAAAAGAGGGTTTAAACGCCTCTGTGGTTCTCTCGAGGTCTTGGCATTTTCTTCAAGATGAATTTGGTGTATTACCACAGAGGGGCTAATTCTCTTGATGTCTGCTATGGTCTATCCTTTGGCTTCCTTATGTTCCTCAAGAACATCTAGCAACTTTTCTTCTTGGTCCTTATCTAAATGAGATGATATGATTACAGGTAAAGTTTCTGACTCACCTAGGAAGGCATACTTCAATGTGTCGGGTAAAGGTTTGAGCTCTAATTTGGGAGGCTCAATACTTGATGGAATAGGAACAGATGTTGACAATGGTGAGGGTTCTACCTTAGGTCTTCGTAGGTTGGTGTCCATGATGGGGACAGAATCTAACAATGTGTTCACCTTTTCTATAGACTTCTAAATATCAAAATTCATTCCAAAATGGGCCAAGCATTTCTCCAAGGAGTCTTCATAGCAACCTCCTCAAAGGTGTGATTGATCGACACATCAATCATGTTGACCTCCTCATGATCGTCCATTATATGTGGTTGGGAACTAGTATGAAAAATGTTTAGCTCAACTGTCATGTTCCCAAATGACAAGGTCATGACTCTATTCCTGCATCTAATAACAGCATCAACAGTAGTAAGGAATGGTCTCCCTAAAATCACAGGAGAGTGATTGCTTGGATCTCTAACTGGTTCAGTGTCTAAGACTACAAAGTCAGCAGGAAAATAGAATTCGTTGACCTTCAAAATAACATCCTCAACAATTCCCTTCGGGACCTTAATTGACCAATCTACTAGAAGCAATGTAAGGTTAGTGGGTTGTAACTCCCCTAAATCTAATTGTTTGTACACAGAATAGGGTAAAAAGTTTACACTTGCCCCTAAATCTAGTAGACACCGATCCATAACCTAATCTCCTATCCTAACAGACATAGTTAGACTCCCTGGATCTCATATTTGGGTGCAATGGGTTGCTGGATGAGACATGATGCTTGTGTAGCAAATACAGCTTCACGAGGCACAGAGCTTTTCTGTAAATCACCTAGAGGGGGGTGAATAGGTGATGAGCTAATCTAATGGTCAATAATGCGGTATAAAAACTTTTTAAACTAAACATCATGTATAACACAAGAGTGTAGCCGGATTCCCCGTGAAGGGCTCTGGATTAACTCCTCAAGATTCCTCTAAATAAGAGTTGTGCCGCATTGGCTCTCTTGATTGAATACAAGTGTTAGCAAACAATCCCCAAGCGTATAACAATTTAGCTCACAATATATATCAAGCATAGAAAGATGAAAGCAATATAAGCATGCAAGATATAAACAAGTAAGATATAGAGAGTGAGCAATCGCAAACACGAGAGATTTGTTTCGAGGTTCGAGCACACTTGCTCTACGTCCCCGCCTTCAACACTGTGAAGGATTTTCACTAAAAACGATCTCACTGGATTACTCGGTGCCGCAACACCTACAAGCTCTTTGGACTCTCTAGTCCCTCTCTTGTTCCCGCAAGAACACACCGCAAGCTCACAAACTCGCTGAGGCCGCACCTCAAACAAAGAGTTCACACACGAACTCGAATCACCGCGAACCCGCAAGTCCGCCTCCTCAAAGTACAAGAAAGATCTCTTGGTGATCTAAACACTTTGATCACCAATAAACACTCTCATAATAACACTCCTATAGGTAGATGTAGCAATAGATAGCTCAAGTGTTTGTGTGAGAAAACTAGGATTCAAATGTTGGAGGAAAACTCAAGAAAATCACTTTGAAAAACTCTTGATAAACTCTCCTTTTGAATGGAAGTATTTGGCTCAAATACAAGTGGAGAAAACCTCTTAAAAGAGTTGGAAAAACTGGTGCAAAACCACTTGAAAAATCTTAAGTAAAACAGCCCCCAAAAGTCCCAATTTATAGGGCTGCCAAAAACTAGCCGTTGCAGCCAGAATGACCTGTCAGTCGACCGTCCGGTCGACCGGAAAACGGTCAGATTTCTGACCGTTGTGCCAGCGATCGATCGGCCGGTCGACCGTAGCAAGGATACAGAGAGCTGTGCTCCCTGCCGGTCGACCGCCCGGTCGACCGGGGCCGTTTCAAGAGAGCAAACACTCTCAGCGGTCGACCGTGCGGTCGACCGGCCCATCCTGTGCACATCTGTGCACGTCGGTCGACCATTCCAGTCGACCGGCTTCTGGTCCGGTCGACCGGTCGGTCGACCGCCAGAGCCTGGCAGGCTTTTTACAGGATTTAAAACTTGAGAATTTTGACTCAATAAAATCCCATAAAATCACCAAAAATCTACAAAAATAGTTTCAATATTATACTTTAATATATAAACATGTTTGAGTAAAATCAAGACATGTTACAAACAATTTGAACTATTTTTATAACTTAGAAATTTTGACTAAAAACAAAAACTGTATTTTTCAAATTGGTTTTTCTAAAACTTCTCCAAATACAAAAATAAGATATTTTGAACACTTTGAAAGCATAGAGTGTATGGATATGATCCACTATACATACAAGATGAAATATCTATGTTTTTGACAATAAGCACTAAACATGATTTTGGTTAAAAGCATGTATATTTTGAATTTCAAAAACCAAAACGATATTTTTCAAAATGAAAACTTCTTTTGTATTTTTCCAAAGTAAAAACTCTTATATGAAAACTCATCTAATCAAGAGTGCGTGTGTATATGGTAACTTGAGCAATCCATCAACTATTCTATCCTTTACATTTTATCTAAAAACAAAATCTTATAAAAACAAACCTAGACACAAGTCTTGATGTTGAAGTCTTCACTTGAAGTCTCCTCCTCCTTCTTGACTTGGTCCAAACTCGATCTAAAGAGCTAGACTCCTCTTGAGTACTTGATGTGGACTTGATGCACAAGCTCTTGAATCAAACCGTGCTAACTCTAAAACTTGACTTTAAATCTTTTGTTGAAGCTACACACCTACTAAGATTTTGATCACAAATCTGAAACTAAATAAATACAAGATCATTAGTACTATAACTACATGAGTTGATCATCATCAAAACTAGAGTGATGGGCCTTTGGGCCAATAATCTCCCCCTTTTTGATGATGACAAAACTCATGAAGTTATATATGCATGGATTAAAGTAAAGCTTCAAAGAAGCTCCCCCTTAACGCATGCATTACAATAAATAAGTAAATATGCAATGAAAGCTCATAAAACATGTATGCAAATACAAGGAGATAAACTTTCCAATCAAGCATAAAACACATCAAATTCATTTTCTCATATTTGCAAAACAAAATATATATGCATAAACATAAATCCTTCTCCCCCTTTATGTATAAAGAAAGGAAAACATGCATATATACTAAAATACTTCTCTCCATTTTTGTCAATCATCAACAAAAGGGTTAAAGTAAACATAAAACAATGTTCTCCCCCAAATAAAAAAAATAAACAAGGGATGAACTCAAATCAATCAATAAAAGATATATGTGATATACATTCATAAAGAGGAAGACGCTAAGTTAACTTCCCTACATATATGCATTACATGAAGAAGGGATGACAAGCCCTAATTCACATAACACATAATATGCAATGCATAAGAGAAGATGTGAAGCTCCCCCTACACACGTGTACCGCATAAAGAAGAGTTGTCAAGCTCCTCAATATAATATACACTCAACATGAATCTATATGTAGAAGAGATGTTAAGCTCCCTTGCATATAGACAAACACATCAAAACATCTTTAATTTTCTCAATAAAACAAATTTTGAGATATCTTAGTAAATTAAATTTTAAGATATCAATTGTAAATAAACACTACAAATTTTGAATTTTTAATTGTAACTGAAATATTTTATCAATTGAAATAACAATGAAATTTTGATACAAATTGTAATCTTGATACCAATGAAAGAAAATATTTTATATTTTGATACCAATATAAATTTTCATGGATACCAATTGAAATAAATAGATCAATAGATACCAATTGAAATATATTGTACATTTTGATATCAATAAAAATACTAATTGTAAAAGAAATACCAATTGAAGATAATGTAATACATAAGCTTGTAAAAAAAATATCAATTGAGAAATCAATTGAAAAATTAAGATTTGAAGTAATCTTAGCATAAACAAACTTGTGCTTTAGACATGTAAATATCTTGAGAATCAAGCACCAATAAATCATATATATGTATGAAAAGAGAATACCAATAGAAATTGATATTATTTGAATTGAAGCATACATATATAGAAAACAAAATATGAGTATATACAAAATGAAAATCAATTGAGATACTAATTGAAAATAATAATGTAAATCAAATATATAACTCATAACTACCACCCTTTTCATGCTCAAGATAAAAGATTTTTCAATAAAACTTACAAGGTATACTCGCCCATCCGTCCTCCCATAACGGAGTTGGAAGGGGTTTTAAAATATTTTAATAGTGAAAATCACTACCAAATGAAGAATAATAACTAGTTAAATTAATTTTTAAAAACTAATTAAAGATCCTTCAAAACATGAAACCAAATCATAAAACATACTAAATACATAAAGTTGTCACTCAAAATCTATAAAGCTCAAAAATAATCATGAAACAAAGTCGAATAAACAAATAAAGTGTGAGTGCACAAGAATCATGTAATTAGCATTTTTATGAAAATAATCAATAAAGCTCAAACAAACATGAATATTATTTTATCAAACAAAAATTATGAAAATTCATTTTTCAATTAAAGATGAAAAACATAAAAATTCATTTTTTATCTTAAAAACAAACTTCTAGGTATATGTATAATTTATCCAAAATTAACAATATGCATACATATCTCAAACATAAAAAGAGTCTATAATATAAATTGCACGAAGGCAAATGACTCAAGGGGTATACATGTATATTTACTAGTTGTGAATACCAAATACATATACATGAAGTAAAAACATGAAAATTGGCAAAACAAGTGTAAATGAGAGAATCATCAAAACTGGGCTATACATGTGCATATAGTGAGTACAAATGAGCAATGAAGTGCAAACATATATGAATCAAATGTAACTCACTACTTGTACATGTATAAATATCCAAGTTTTGATAAAAACTACATTTAAACTAGTATTTATCACATGAAGCACAAAAACATGAACATGCTAAAGAAATTATCAATAAAAACCATGTAAACTAAAGTAGGAGTTTTAGAGATAGTTACCAAACCAAAGAACTATGCTCTAATTCTCCAAAACATGGTGGTTGTCCCACCAAACTTTCTTGATAGCGGCGTATCAAATGTGTGTCCATCAAGTCCATACACCCACTACCAAGGCACCATCCCTCTCACGTTTTGTAAGAACCCGCACCTACATCAAAAACACAAGGTGGGGATTTTGGTACTCATTTCCTTTTGGGTTCACGGGGGTTAGCATCTAATGGAAACCAAATATTTTTCTTAGCAAAATTAATATGATGCATCTTATCAAAACAATACTTTGCTAAATGGCCTTTGCGGTCACAATGTGTACAAGTGTACACTCTACTATGCACATGTGTGTGAGGGTGATCGTGGCGTGCAAAGTGTGCATATGCATGATGAGGGTGTGTGTATGAATGTGTGGAGTTTGTTTCTTTGAAAACAAGGACTCCAATCTTTATGGTTAAATGCATATGTGCTCAAAGTTGAGCTCAAACAATTAATTTTATTTTCAAAAATTTAATCTCATTTTGATTAATAGTGGCATGTAAAGCATGATGAGAATGAGAATCATTTTTCTTATTTTTAGAAATATTTTCTTTTTCTTTTTCAACAATTTTTCCTTTTAAAGAGTTGTTTTCATTTAAAGCAACTTCTTTTTGTTTTTTCACCAAAACAATTTTATTTTTCAAAGAAGTATTTCCTTCACAAAGATCATTTAATTTAGAAACTAAGGAATTATTTTCATTTTTCAAACTTTCATTTTCTTTTTCAATGCATGCAATTTTATTTTTAAAAGAATCATTTTCTTTTAACATGCAATCAAAATTCTTTTTCATTTTCTTATTATCTTTCTTAAGCAATTCATATTTTTCAAAAAGTTGTTAACAAAAAGATGTAAGCTCATCATAGGACATATCAACATCTTCATCTACCTCGGATTCGGTAGTTACCTCAAGGGGGTATCCCCTTGGACTATGTAGCACACGTTGGAAGCCTCACTTCCAACATCTGAGTCGCTTCCCGCATAATATTGTTCTTGTTCGCCAAGGGAGATCAACGAGTTCCATACTACAAAAGCCGAATCAAGATTAGCAACCCTAGATAAATAAACATCATTTAGGGTAGATCTTAAAGCATATAGGGCTTTTGCATTAGCCTCAATATTTTTGCCATTTAAATAATATGAATCTTTAATAGTGGTAAAATAAATATTAATACCTAGGGCTTTAAGGTATAAGGACATCTTAACCTCCCAAGTTTGGATGTTAAGGATGTCAAAGGTGGGAGGTGACATGAAATCCATGGTGTGTGTACAAATATTGTGATTAGCTAAAAATGAGGATCTTAACTCTAGGTTGTTAGACCCAAATCAAGAGCACTTGGCTCTGATACCAATTGTAAATCACCTAGAGGGGGGGTGAATAGGTGATGAGCTAATCTAATGGTCAATAATGCGGAATAAAAACTTCTTAAACTAAAACACCACGTATAACACAAGAGTGTAGCCAGATTCCCCGTGAAGGGCTCTGGACTAACTCCTCAAGATTCGTCTAAATAAGAGTTGAGGTGCCGCGTTGGCTCTCTTGGTTGAATACAAGTGTTATCAAACAATCCCCAAGCATATAACAATTTAGCTCACAATACATATCAAGCATATAAAGATGAAAGCAATATAAGCATGCAAGATATAAACAAGTAAGAGATAGAGAGTGAGCAATCGTAAACACGGGAGATTTGTTTCGAGGTTCGAGCACACTTGCTTTACGTCCCCGACTTCAACACTATGAAGGATTTTCACTAAAAACGATCCCACCGGATCACTCAGTACCGCAACACCTACAAGCTCTTTGGACTCTCTAGTCCCTCTCTTGTTCCCGCAAGAACACACCGCAAGCTCACTAGCTCGCCGAGGCTCACCTCAAACAAAGAGTTCACACACGAACTCGAAACACCGCGAACCCGCAAGTCCGCCTCCTCAAAGTACAAGAAAGATCTCTTGGTGATCTAAACACTTTGATCACCAATAAACACTCTCACAATAACACTCCTATGGTAGATGTAGCACTGGATAGCTCAAGTGTTTGTGTGAGAAAACTAGGATTCAAATGGTGGAGGAAAACTCAAGAAAATCACTTTGAAAAACTCTTGATAAACTCTCCTTTTGAATGAAAGTATTTGGCTCAAATACAAGTGGAGAAAACCTCTTAAAAGAGTTGGAAAAACTGGTGCAAAATCACTTGAAAAATCTTAAGTAAAATAACCCCCCAAAGTCCCAATTTATAGGGCTGCCAAAAACTAGCCGTTGCAGCCAGAATGACCTGTCAGTCGACCGCCCGGTCGACCGGCCAACGGTCAAATTTCTGACCATCGTACCAGCGGTTGACCGGCCGGTCGACCGTGGCAAGGATACAGAGAGCTGTGCTCTTTGCCGGTCGACCGCCCGGTCGACCGGGGCCGTTTCCAGAGAGCAAACACTCTCTGGCGGTCAACCGTGCAGTCGACCGGCCCATCCTGTGCACGTCTGTGCACGTCGGTCGACCGTTCCGGTCGACCGGCTCCTCGTCCGGTCGACCGTTAGAGCCTGACAGGCTTTTTACAGGATTTAAAACTTGAGAATTTTGACTCAAATAAAATCCCATAAAATCACCAAAAATCTACAAATATAGTTTCAATATTATACTTTGATATACAAACATGTTTCAATATTATACTTCGATCATTTTATCACTTTGATGATGCAATTGGTCAGGTGATCAAGACTGCCTCCTAATAAGACTCCTTCTTACTTGGTTCGAAAAATCGGAGAATAGAAGATCAGTAGAGCTTTTTTGTTAGGAATTCTGCTCTTTTCAAGCCAATCCTCCTCTCTATCCGTCAGTCCGCCTCTGCCCCCTCCCTCTCTCTCTTCTGTCCCTCGCTGTGTCTTCTTTCCCTATCTGTCTCTTCTATCCCTCTCTGTGTGTCTTGTTAAATGCTTCAAGGGACCTATTTATAGCCAAAGGTGGGGAGTAATCGCCCCCTAGAATTCAGCAAAGCTGAATTAATCATTAGCTTTGCGCGAGCCTCACACTTGCAGAGCTTCGTCAGAAGCTAGAGGGTACGTGCGAACGTCCTTTTGCCGTTATGGCTCAATCGTCTCCACTTAATGTGGGACGAAGTGGGCGGGTGTAACCGCCCACTTAAAGTGGCGTTAATCCCACTAAATTAGTGGGGTTCACCCATTAATTCCTTATTGGATTTTGAAACGGTCGATTTGATGACCTGGCAAAGCCCACTGCGAAGCTAAATCACGCGAAGCTAAGACTTAGCTCATAGCTTCCGACGGGGTTACTTTCAGAGCCTCGTGCGAAGTTAAGACTCAGCTCATAGCGGAGCTATGACTTAACTAGGGATAGAGCCTCTGGCGCAAAGCTCTTGGATCAGCCTCCGGCGGGGCTAAATGGGAAGCTTCATGCGAAGCTGATAGTTTAGCTTCAAAGCGAGGCTATTAGGCTTAGGTGAAGCTTTTAGTTTCATGCGGAGCTACAAAGCATACATTGTGGTTATGCCCAGGCTAAGTATTGAGCTAGCTTAGCGTCTTAGGCCTGCTTGGGTCTCTTAAGGGCAACTTTGGCATACTATCTGCTTTACTAGATTAGTAATGTCCATGTTGTTGTCTAATCTCTGGTCATCAGCTTATCTTCGACTTATCTTTTGTAGATGTCGATAAGTTAGACGTCGTTCAGACCGGTTGAAGATGAATGTGGGAGTCTAGTCTTTTTCGAGTGTCAACACCAAGCAAGGGAGCTTCTAGAAGATGCATTGAACCTAGACTCTTGCGCACGTCAGGCGAATATCGGGGTGAAAATACCAGAATCCAAGTATACCAAGAAGGTACTAGAAGCGACGGGAACACGCTCGCTAAAACCAGGGATTTAATTCCCTGGTTTTGGTGCGAAAACGTGGCAAATGCCGCGTTTTCACGGCAATGTGGTAGGTCTACGCGTCGATCTTTGACGCGTGACCCGTCTCATCTTCTAGAAATCTCTTTTACCTATAAATAGCCTTGTAGAGGCCCGAAACGCAGGCAGATGAAGAATTAGGCTAGATTTTCTCTCTTCTAGTTATAGATTAAGATTTTCTTCTTCTTTATTTTGTTTTTTCATTTCCTTTTTAGATCTTATAGTAGGGCAGAGAGATATAGAGAAAGATAGAGAGATATTGATGTAATAGATGGTGACAATCTATGTAAAGGTGCCTCTTTTCTTCTCTATTGTAATCTTCTCCATCTTCTACATGATGCTTAGCTAGATTTTCTCTCATGGTGACTAACTACTAACCACTAACTAGCTAACCACTTACGTGATAATCCACACAAATCTAATAGCCTCTATAAGGCCTTGCTCTTGCAAAAGTCATTGAAGGCTCATGATGATGGGTTTTAACATCTAACTTGCTAACTTGATAACCAAGCTAACTCTCTTATTCCATGCTTGCTTCTAATAATTTTGATGATCTAATATTGTATTAGCATGTTAACTTGCTAACCAAGCTAACTCTCTTATTTTATGCTTGCTTCTAATGGTTTTGATGATCTAATGTTTGAATTAGCTTACTCTTGATGCAAGTTTGAATGTAAAGAACCATCTTATTTGCCATGCTCTGTATCGTCTTTTGATGCCAAGGACTAGTGATGGCCAAGGATCCATGTGAGGCAACTATTACTAAGAGGTTAGCATGCTTAGTGGAGCAATTAGTAGTTAGTAGCCATGAGTTTTCTTTTACTTTGTTTTAAAAAATCAATTTCAAAACTCTTCTTTTTTCTTTTCATTGTTGTTTTCACCATTTTCTTTATTCAACTTTGTTTTCATTTCTTTACTACAAGCTTCATCTTCTTTTCTATTTTATTTTTCAAACCACTTCTCTTTCGTTTTCTTATCGCGAAATTCATTGCCTTCTTCACCTATCACTCCTAAATTTTCTTTTCTTTTTTCTTTTTTCTATTCTTTTACAAAGAAGAACTTGTTAACAGTCGACGTGAATAAAAACTGTTAATGCTTCTATCGCCTACCGTCTCTGTGGATTCGACCCGTTGAGCCAGTGCTACAGTGGAAGTATCGAGGAAACATTAGCACACACACTTTTATACAAAATACACACATTTTCGAGTGCTCGTTCTAACCCGAACAAATTTTTGGTGTCGTTGCCAGGGATGGGAATGGTTTAAACTCACGTTTTTGTTAACATTTTCTTTTATTTTAGTGTACAGACCAATTTTTACAGAATTTTACATTGCAGAAGTCTACTCTTACTTGCCTTTCCTTGCTCTCGAAAGCAGAAATCTTGCTTCTAAAACTTTGCCACGGAAAAGAAAAGCCGTGTAACCGCGACATATTTTGGCAATTGTACTTTTCTTTTGCAGGGACTTCGCAAGTTGGCATATATTGTTGTATTGTTGCCGCTATTTTTCTGCTTTGATTGCCTACACATTGCAATAATTTAAAAACTAAAATGCGATAGTTGGACGCTTTTAAAACGGTTTAGACATTTATATTTAGACGCGTGTCAATTCAATTCTAATATACTGCATTTCGTTCTGTTGTTGTGATCTGGACTGAGGTGAACATATGGCATTGCATATAGCATAGGACAAACACGTGGGTAATTTATTTGCTTTGTGTTATATTCTTGTCTATATTGCACACGTGCACGAATTGAAATTAAGGCAAAACCCATACAAGATAAGGTGGGAATTTCATCACCCTTGCTTTGCCCAAAAATCACCTCCCCACTCACACAACCCAAGCCCTAATAAAAATTGATAGACGTTGGCCTCTAGGGACATCTCAGACTCATTAAGAGATTGACTGATGGTGAAACTTATTTTGAATCTTACTCTTGCGAAATCGGTATCTAAGGTTGGGATTAAGAAGTTACGCCTCGAAGATAACATGGTTTGGCGTAATTAAGATCCGTTGCTTACGCACGAATACCTACCACCGTAATTTGTCCCTACCTGGCTGATTAGCTTGTGGTCGGATTCAACCAACAACCTCCCCCAGGTAATCGACCAGTTAGGAGTCGTCTAGGTCTAGGTCAACCCTACTATAGGCTGGTTTTGATTTTATTTCTTTTTTTTTGTTGTTTGCTTTTTCTTTTTTGTTTGTTATGTTTTTGAAATGGAATTCAACAATAATAATTCTTTCAATCCTAATATGAATCCATATTCACACTGACCCTATTTGTTTTGGATAATTCTAACCCGGTTGTTTACAATATGAACTAACCAAATATGGGGTTGGACTTATCCGAATCAATATAACCCATACCCCTGTTGGCCCAAAGGCCTTCCACCCTAGTTTTGATGATGATTAACTCATGTAGTTATGTTTACTAATAATCTTGTGTTGTTTAAGTTTCAGATCATTAACCAAGATATTAGTTGGTGATTAGCTTCAACAAGGAGTTTAGAAGCTTTTCATGATGTTTCCAGGGCCAAAGCTTCATGATCACACATTGCTAGCCCATGGATGGAGTTTTGGAGCAAGTCAACTTGAAGATGAAGATCATCAAGAAGACTTAGGTATCCATAGTTTAGATAGTGTGTTTTAGATTCATTTGTAAAGTTTAGTATAGTTGATATGCTCAAGTGCACACGACACACAAAAGATTTATGTTTTGGTTTTGGTTTTTATGAATAGTAGATCAAAACAAGCTTAAATAGTTTTATGTATATTAGATATGTTCTAGATATACATACATGGTTTTAACTTCCTATACAAGCTTATTTTGATGTCCCTATTCATGTGTTGAAAAATCAAGTTTGATAAAAATACTAGTGTTGGTTTTTAATAAACTTTACAAGACTCAAAAATGAATTTATATGATTGATATATGTCTTGAAATTTTTATCACAAGTTTGTGTTTCCATACAAAATGATAAAACTATTTTGGTGATTTTTTTGAAGTGTTAAAAGATTTTTAGAAAAATATTTTCCCAGTTTTTCAGACCCAGTTTTTGTTCCAGGCTTCAACCAAGTCGACTAGTAGCCTGACTAGTCGACTAAGGCTGAGGTCGGTCGACCGGGCCGGTCGACCGACGTGCACAATTCTGTGCACATTTTGAGGCACTGGGACGGTCGACCGCGCCGGTCGACCGGAGCACTACAGTGCTCTTTGTTTGTTTCAGTCGACCGGGCCGGTCGACCGCTGTTACCCAACGGTCATATTTCTGACCGTTGGCGGTCGACCGGGCCGGTCGACCGTTGCCTGTCAGAGCTGCCAGCTTAGCTCTAACGACTAGTTTTGTTTGGGGGCTATAAATACCCCATCTCTTGGGCTGTTTTGAAAAGGTTTTCAAGAAGAAAAATTTCAGTGTTTCTCTAGTGTCAAAACAAATTTTCAAAATAGTTTTTGTGCTAAAAAGATTTCATCTTTATTGTTTTGGGTTTTTGAAAAATCAAAGAAAATTAGGCTTTTGGGATATTGAATTGGATTTCACTTTCTATCATCTTCAAGAGATTTCCCAAGTAGTTTTTTCTTTGTTGCTTGTTTCCAAAAACACCTAGTTTTCCACACTTGAGCTATATCTTCTATCCTAATCTATTAGGATCTTTTGTTTTGTGGAAAAAGAAAAAAGAAAGAGGTTTGTGGTTGAAAGAGACCACTTATTGTAAACCCTTGATTTCTTGGTGGCTCCCCTTTGGTAGAGGTTGAGATTGTGATTTGGGTTATTGGTTTGCTCCCTCTAGTGAGAGGTGGAGTTGGTTGTAAACCCTCTTCGGTAGAGGTGTTGGTTGTTGTTGTTGTTGTTGCTCGGGCCTACCCCTCGGTTGTGAGGTGGTTGTTTGAGAGAGGAGTTCGGTACTCCATTTGTTGTAAAAATCCTTCTCGGTGAAGGTTCCCTCGGTGGGAGTCCTCGGTGGACGGTATAGTGGATTGGAAATCCTACACGGTGGTGTAGGCGGGGATGTAGAGCTAGGGGCTCGAATCAAGAGGAGTTAGTCCAGAGCCCTTCACGGGAAATTCGGCTACACTTGTTGTGTTGTATTAAGTTTGTGCAAGATTTGCATTAGCTTCCGCATTTAGCACACTTAGTTTTGCATTTAGTTTTAGATTAGCACAAACACCTATTCACCCCCCCTCTAGGTGTTTTTTTCTTTCAATTGGTATCAGAGCTAGTGCTCCTAATACTTAGGCTTAACATCCTAGGAGTAAGATCCTTTGGTTGCTAATCTTTTGTTTGCATTTGCTTGTTTGCACACATATAGTTTACCATGGCTTTCATGACCCCACCTATGTATGACCCTTCCAACATTCATGTTTGGAAGATTAGGATGACCGTTTATTTACAAACCCTAGGTCATAAAGTTTATCTTGCTATTACCAAGGAATCCTTCCTTAGTGATCGCAATCATATAGGGGCCAATGCACAAGCCCTAGAGGCCATTAGAAGCACATTATCTGAAGATTATCTTTTACGTGTTTCTAACATTGATTCCGCCTTTGCAGTGTGGAACTGTTGACAACAGCCACCACTCCAAGCTTCAAGTGCAAATTCAAGAAGAGGAATCTAGTGGAGAGTCCGACTCACAATGCTTCATGGTCCAAGGGAATGACTCCCTTGAGGTACATTCGGAACCCCACTTACATGATAGTAATGATTGCTCTAGTTCTTCATGTGATGATTATGATGCTCATGCCTTAAATGAAGAACTATCTATTGTTTGTGAAAAATAATAGAAAAATATAAAATGCTGAAAAAGAAAGTCTAGAAATTGAAAAAGAAAATAAAAATTTGCATTCTAGACTTAATTGTGTTTTGCAAGAGAAGGTTGAGGTCTATAATGAAAGGGATGCATTGAGATCTCAATTAGAACTTGCACTTAAAGAAAATGAGTTTTTAAAGTCTAAAAATAATTGTGAAACAATTTTGAAGAAAAATGAAAACTTGTCTTCAAAAATTGATTTTGTTTTAAAGAGAATATTGATTTGAAAAATAAAATTATTTCCATTTCAAATAATTTAGATGTGTGTTTAAGAAAAATGTTGTTTTGAAAATAGAGATTGATGAACATGTTTGCCATGCTAGGGTAGTTTCACCTAGATCACCCTTGCATGCTCCACTTCTTCTATGATTAAAAATAATATAAACATGTTGAAGAAGAAATGGATGTTTGGGCTCCACTATGAGCCAATGTGCTAAGAACCATACACGCTTGGAAACCTTGGTTCGTAAGAAACAAGTTCCAACTTTTATGCATGCACACCTCTACGGCATACACATGCTCCACACGGACACCATCAACACATGTATGCTCATGTGTACACATGTACACATTGTGGCCGAAAAGGCCATCTTGCTAAATTTTGTTTTGATAGAATACATGTTTCTAATTTAGCAAAGAAGTTTGTTTGGGTTAGAGAAGGTACTAACCCCATGGACCAAGAAGATATGGGTACCAAAGACCACCATCCTATTATTTTTTGATGTAAGTGTGGGCTCTCACATGACGTGAGAGTGATGACACCTTGGAGTGGATGTGTTCCGTGCTAAAGGAGATCAATTGGATGCATCACTTTCAAGGGAAGGTTTGGTGGAGAGGACCACCTTTGTTTGGAGAAATAGAGCGGTGCCCTCATTGGTTTTGGTATCGAATCTCTAACTCCTTATGTTTACATGCTTTCCATGTTTATCTTTCATAGCATGATTTGATGTTTAGTGATTATCATGAATATGTCATGTTAATTAGATTAGTGTTATACTCATTAGTTGGTTGAAACATCCATGTTTTATATGGGCTTATATTTTGTGTTTCACCGTGGTTAAACTAATTTGTATGACCTAGATCTAATGCACATGCGTGTACATCTTGATCATATATGATTTGTATTCATATTTTTGATGTTTTATAGCATGTTTCATTGTCTATGGATTAGTATGTAAATGTCATGATTATTAGATCCTTGACATACATGTATAGTATTTGAGACACACATGCTTGCATGAACCCATTCTTAGTGTTCTCACCTTTGTTTAAGGTATAATGTACATCATGAATCTAATACATGTGAATTTACATAGTAATCATGTTTTAGTTTTATCATGATGATTTCTATATTGTGTTTGATGCTTCATGTTAAGATTACTTGTTTAGATGTTAGTTTTCATTAAGACTAGGATTTTATACTTGTGCATATAGTGGGCCACAAATAAATCTATATATGTTTGAGCTTGAATGCTTATTGAACCCATTAGATGTGCTAGTATAGTCTAGTTTGATGATTCATACATATTAAACTTGTATTCTCATTTTTAAATTTATTTATGAGTTTTCACTTCATGTATATGGTTATATTGCCAAACTTTAAGATATACATGTATACCCCTTGAGTCATTTGCCTTTCATGCAAATCTATATATATGGACTCAATTGTGTTTAGGGATATGTATGTATACTTATTGTGTTGACAATTAATACATATACCTTGAAATGAAATTTGTTTTGATGAAGATTTAGATTTTCTTGATTTTGTGTTTAATTGTTTAACTTCATGTATATGTCTATCTTGTCCAAACTATTAGATATACGTGATTATCCTTTTGAGCCACGTGCCTTCATGCATATACATTTGTGGACTCGTTGTGTTTTGGATATGTATGTATACTTTAATTTGTATTAGACATACATATGCTTGAAGATTAAATAAGTTTTAATGATTTTCGTATTTTCTGTTTAAAGGAATAATTGAGCTTAATGAAAAATTTTAGATATGATATTCACACTTTATATGTACATTCACTTTTATTGCTTGCTCATGTTTTGTTTTCATGAGTCAAAATTGTACTCAATTGGATTAGAGTGTTGATTTTCATGTGGATTTCTTATTTCATGAAAAACTATTTTGTTGTATTCCGTGCTTGAAGGATTTCATACTAGTTTAAAAGTTTCTCCATTTGACTAGTTCGTATCTTCAACTTGTAGTGATTTTCAACCAAAACTATATTTTCAAATCTATTTTTGAAAACCCCTACCTTCAATGGGCGGATGGATGGGAGATCATGGTCTTGTATGCTTTAAAAATGAAAATCATTTAAAACTTGAATCTTGATTGGGAGGTATTGTAATATGATGTATACACTTGAACTTATTGCCATGTCAATTGGTATCATTGAACTCTTTCAATGGTATCATTTTGATCTTTTTGTATACTCATAGTTTATTGTGTATGTATATTTTCAATTGGTGTCATCTATAGTGATTGGTACTCATTCTATTTCATACACATTTATTTGTGCTTAAGATATAAATTTTTTTTCACAAAATCTTGTTTATGCTAGTGCTTGAACTTCAATTTTATTTTAATGATTATTTTTAAATTGGTATCAAGCCCATGCATCATTTTAGTTGGTATTTCATAAAGGGGGAGAAAATTTAATTTTGTCTTTCAATGGTGATTTTCAATTGGTATGTTTCCCACTCCCTTACTTTATGATTGAAAATTCATATTGGTATCATATGTTTAATATGGAAATTATTTACAATTGGTATCAAAATTTTGTTTAAACATTCAAATTTATTATGTTTAATATCAATTGGTATAAAGATTTTCATGTGTTATTGTTTAAAATTGGTATAAATTTTTTCTTGTTTGTTTTCCTTTCAATTGATATCCAAATGGATTGTCACCCCTTATTGGTCTTGTTTGTTTTTTTAGACAAAAAGGGGGAGAACATTGTTTTATTGTTTTGATTGACATAATAGGGGAGAAAGATTTTTACCCCTCATTTTATTGTTTGGATGTTTAACCCTTCTTGATCTTATGTTTGACAAAAGGGAGAAAAAAATTTGTTTGATTTGATTTTACTTTGAATCCTTTGTTGATGATTGACAAAAAGGGGGAGAAGTATTGAGTTTATATGCATGTTTTCATTGCTTAAGGGGGAGAAGTATTTGTCTTCCTTGTTATTTATGCATATATGTTTTTGTATTGCAAATAGGAGAAAAAGATTTTGATTTATGCTTTGTTGCATGTTTTATCTCCATACTTGCATATGTTTCATTTTCATATCTTATTATTTTGTCTATGCATGAGTTAAGGGGGAGCTTCTTTGAAGCTTAACTTAATCCATGCATATATAACTCCATGAGTTTTGTCATCATCAAAAAGGGGGAGAGTTGTTGGCCCAAAGGCCTTCCACCCTAGTTTTGATGATGATTAACTCATGTAGTTATGTTTACTAATAATCTTGTGTGTTTAAGTTTCAGATCATTAACCAAGATATTAGTTGGTGATTAGCTTCAACAAGGAGTTAGAAGCTTTTCATGATGTTTCCAGGGCCAAATCTTCATGATCACACATTGCCTAGCCATGGATGGAGTTTTGGAGCAAGTCAACTTGAAGATGAAGATCATCAAGAAGACTTAGGTATCCATCATAGTTTAGATAGTGTGTTTTAGATTCATTTGTAAAGTTTAGTATAGTTGATATGCTCAAGTGCACACGACACACAAAAGATTTATGTTTTGATTTTAGTTTTCATGAATAGTAGATCAAAACAAGCTTAAATAGTTTTTATGTATATTAGATATGTTCTAGATATACATACATGGTTTTAACTTCCTATACAAGCTTATTTTGATGTCCCTATCATGTGTTGAAAAATCAAGTTTGATAAAAATACTAGTGTTGGTTTTCGATAAACTTTACAAGACTCAAAAATGAATTTATATGATTGATATATGTCTTGAAATTTTTATCACAAGTTTGTGTTTCCATATAAAATGATAAAACTATTTTTGGTGATTTTTTGGAAGTGTTAAAAGATTTTTAGAAAAATAGTTTCCCAGTTTTTTCAGACCCAGTTTTTGTTCCAGGCTTCAACCAAGTCGACTAGTAGCCTGACTAGTCGACTAAGGCTGAGGTCGGTCGACCGGGCCGGTCGACCGACGTGCACAATTTTGTGCACATTTTGAGGCACTGGGACGGTCGACTGCGCCGGTCGACCGGAGCACTTACAGTGCTCTCTGTTTGTTTCGGTCGACCGGGCCGGTCGACCGCTGTTGCCAACGGTCATATTTCTGACGTTGGCGGTCGACCGGGCCGGTCGACCGTTGCCTGTCAGAGCTGCCAGCTCAGCTCTAACGGCTAGTTTTGTTTGGGGGCTATAAAACCCCATCTCTTGGGCTGTTTTGAAAAGGTTTTCAAGAAGAAAAATTTCAGTGTTCTCTAGTGTCAAAACAAGTTTTCAAAATAGTTTTGTGCTAAAAAGATTTCATCTTTATTGTTTTGGGTTTTTGAAAAATCAAAAAAAATTAGGCATTTGGGATATTGAATTGGATTTCACTTTCTATCATCTTCAAGAGATTTCCCAAGTAGTTTTTCTTTGTTGCTTGTTTCCAAAAAACACCTAGTTTTCCACACTTGAGCTATATCTTCTATCCTAATCTATTAGGATCTTTTGTTTTGTGGAAAAAAAGGAAAAAGGTTTGTGGTTGAAAGAGACCACTTATTGTAAACCCTTGATTTCTTGGTGGCTCCCTCTTGGTAGAGGTTGAGGTTGTGATTTGGGTTATTGGTTTGCTCCCTCTAGTGAGAGGTGGAGTTTGGTTGTAAACCCTCTTCGGTAGAGGTGTTGGTTATGTTGTTGTTGTTTGGCTACGGGCCTACCCCTAAGTTGTGAGGTGGTTGTTTGAGAGAGGAGTTCGGTACTCCATTTGTTGTAAAAATCCTTCTCGGTGAAGGTTCCCTCGGTGGGAGTCCTCGGTGGACGGTATAGTGGATGGAAATCCTACACGGTGGTGTAGGCGGGGATGTAGAGCTAGGGGCTCGAACCTCGAAACATATTCGTGTGTTTGCGTTTGATCCAATATCTCTCAACTCTCTCTCTCATTATTTGTGCAAAGCATCATACATAACATCATATCATATTTGCTTGTGTGAGCATAATTCATATCATACATATCTATTTGCTTGTGTTGCCTTGCATATATACTTATTGCTATCATTCTTATTTGCTTGGCTTGCTTGTGTGTGTGCCTAACTTATACTTAACCAACAAGAGCTTCACATAGCACCTCAACCCATTCAAGGGAAATCAAGAGGAGTTAGTCCAGAGCCCTTCACAGGGATTCGGCTACACTTGTTGTGTTGTATTAAGTTTGTGCAAGATTTGCATTTAGCTCCGCATTTAGCACACTTAGTTTTGCATTTAGTTTTAGATTAGCACAAACACCTATTCAACCCCCCTCTAGGTGTTTTTTTCTTTCAACCCCAATCTTATGACTATAATTCTCAAAACAATGTTAACTCTCACAGAGTCAGTGGGGATTCACCTCCCCTTAGTTTAATTTTCCATCACCTTGTCCACAATTTTCACAATTTTCATTCCCCAACTTTGCTTCCTATACTCCTTTTCTAGACCTCCCATTGAAGAAAAATCTGATTTCGAAAAAAGTATAAAAGCATACAAGTCATTCTTGAGTCCCAACAAAAGAAGCTCAATTCACCAATTCCACAATATTTTCATGAATTCATCTTCAGTTTCACCTATTCAACATGATCAACCGTCTGTCCTGAAAACGAGTATGAAGTGCTTTCGTGAGTTTGAGCTTAATCTCAAAACATGTTGGACTCACAATCTTTACTATCTTTCCAAAACCAAGACTCCTATACTACCTTTCTAGAGCATCTACTTGAAGACACATCACATCTAGAAAAAGGTATAGAAATCTTACAGGGGTCCGCGCTATAATTTCAAAAATCTTCTGCTCAGTCTATCAATAAGTTGGAAACACAATTGAGTCAGTTGGTCAACATTTATACGAATGAAGAAACTCTCTCTTATCAACTTTGACCAATTCAAATATCTCTAACTCTATTGATCTGACTTAGGACTTGTTATTTTGGACACCAAGATTCAATTTCAGCACACACGTCTGAACTTGTCCAAACTTCAAATGTTGAAAATCCCATTGACATTTGACAAGTTATCCTTTTCCTGAGATTGAACTTGTGCATGGATATTGATTGGTCACTAATGTTGCATATTTAATGTCACATTTCCATACTTATTTTAGAATAAAAGCCTGCATTGTCCTAATTATTTGTTTAATTTATTTGCAGGCCAATCCTTAAGGAGATGAAGAGAAATGAGCCCAAAAGCCCACCAGAATTCTGAATTAAATCAGAGTTAATTCGTACACATAAAATCAGGGCAAAATCAAGAGGTTGAAACGGTTGAGAAGAATCCTCTCAGAATCGATCGGTTAAAGCCAAGAATCCAAGGCCATTTCGTCAGAATCCGGAGCTCAAACGAAGAAACCAACAAAGGATAAAGTCAGAAGAAAAACTCCCGGGATGACCCCACCAACAGGGTGTGGCCATCTGGCCACACCCTTGCCGCGGAAACGCGGCTTGGGCGCGTTTCCGCGGCAATCTTGGGGAGTTAGGGGGAGCGTGAACTCCTCCGACCTCCCCCGGGATCTGGTTGTTGGGTTTTGGCTATAAAAAGGCATTTTCTGTGCTGAAAGTGGACGTGAAGCAGATTAGGATTTAGCCTAGTTTTAATCTTTATAGTTTAGGTTTTTTCTTTTCTTGTTATGTAATTTGTATGTAACTTAGGGTAGAAGAAGATTCATGTAAGTAAGAGAGAGGGGCTGATGTTGAGAGTGACACCGACGATGTACCTTACTCCTTTCTTTCATTGTCTCAGCAAGTAATAAAGGTAAATGCTTTGTTTGTTTTCTATTTGCTTTACTTTACATTGTTTTGCTTCCTCTTCCTCTTCTACTTTACCTTGGTTGTTGTTGTTGAGTTACAAGTGAATTCCAAAGCAAGTCTAACTAAGCTACGTGAGAGCCAGCGATAGTTCATGAAGACGTTCTCCTCTTCCAAGCTCCGCATCACTTCGTTCTTCTTATGCTTGACGATATAATGTGCACGGGGACCGAGCTCGAGTTTATGATCTATGCGTTGAATGCCTCCGAAGTAAATAGGTAGAACTTGCAAAAAGGTTTCCAAGTAAATCATGAATCAACCTAGGTAAGTATCGCTTCACTTTTCTTTACTTTCTTTCTTTCTTTCTTAGTTTAGATCACCAACCACTTCTTCCAAATCATGTTCATTCTTCTTTCCACTTCATTGTACATAGTCCTTTCATCATTTTCTGATTTTCCACCTTCTCATCTCTCGCTTTCTTCTTAACTTTAACCATTAACTTTCTTTTTCTTTTTCATAACATAAAACAGAGAAGAACTTTCGCTAACGATTTCAATAAAAAACCGTAAAGCTTCCATCGCAAACCCTCCTTGTGGATCACGACCCGCATAGCCACTTGCTATAGCGGAAGAATTGAGCACTTGCACATATTCTTTCTTAAGTTCTATAATCTCATATTTTGTGTGCAGGTTTAGCCTCAATCAAATTTTGGCGCCGTTGCCGGGGAGGGTAAAACGGTTTTTATTGAAATCTGAATTTTAATTGCAAATTTTTTAGAACTAAATGAATTTTCTTCTCTGTTGCAGGTTACAGGGCAAGCAAAGCAGAAAAATATTATTAGCAGTGACATACAAGTGGCCTTGGGCCTCTGCTCTAGAAAGCAGAGAAAAGGGCCCTCTGAATTGCCGCGTTTCCACGGCAAAAGCCGCGGATCCGCGGCAAGGACGAGTTGACTACTAACAGCTTTTTGCAGGGCTGCTTAGTTACAAATTCTAGTTTGCTGCAACTTTAATTTTTCTTATATGCCATAACATAAGCCTGCTAATATCAACAGTAAAATATTTGTTGAAAGATAAAAAATTGATTAGACATTTGCATTTTAGGCACGTGTCTTTTTAATTCCTTTATTTTTTTTTACTGTTGAAGAGTGCTGGAGCAAGGTACGTATGCATTGCATCTAGAATAGGACTATCTCTTGGTTGATTTATATCGCTTAGAGTGCATCTTATTTATCTTGTACACTTGCACAAAAACTGATCTTAAGGGCACCACCCAATAATAAGATAAGGTGGGGATTTAATCACCCTTCCTTAGCCCAAAAATCAGAATCCAAGCACTCACTAAACCAAGCCTAACTTAAAATGAGCAGACGTTGGCCCTAGGGACATCTCGGACTCAATTAGGAGATTATCCTAAGGGGGAAAGGTGTTGGAACTTGACTCTTGCCAAATCAGTGTATAGGAAAGGATTAAGGGCCGAAAGCCCGAAGGTTGGTGGTATTTAATTAAGGAAGTCTTTGACGGAAAAACCCCACCAACCTTGCCCTGACCTGGCTGATTAGCTTGTGGTCAAAGTCTACATTAAACCTACTGTGGACAGTCTAACCAGTTAGGGGTCGTCTAGGTCTAGGTCTACCCTAACTTAGGTTAGAATTTTTTCTTTCTTGTTTGTTTATTTGTTTTGTTTTTCTTTCTTTTGTTTGTATTCTATTGTGTGATATGGCTTATAATAATAATTTTTCCAACTATAATAATAATCCATATTACACATCAAAACTCTTTTTCGGACATTACCAACCGGCATATCATGACTTTAACCAACCTAGTGTGCCGGATTGGTCTTATCCGAATCCATATAACCCATGTCCCCATCGTATGACTATAATTTCCATAATGATTTCAACTCTTCACAGAGTCAGTGGGGATTCACCTACCCGAGTCTAATTTTCAACCACAGTGTCCTCCTCTCACCTAGTCCACACTATTTTCAAGATTCATACTCAGTTCCACCCGTCCAAAATAGGAAACCATCAATTATGGAAATGAGTATGCGTGAGTTCAAACACAAATCTCAAAATCTGATGGACTCACAATTTCACTACCACTTCCAAGACAATTCTCATCTTTCATCAAAATAATGAACCTATCAACTATGAAAAGATGCTTGAAGCCATGACTCAGGCTCAAAACACTCGTAATCGTGACATAGATATGATGGTCGAATCTCTACGTTCCCACCGTCCTGATGTCACTAGCCATTCTGTTAGAGCCGAAGAGTCATGTAGTTTTGGAAATCAAGATTCCAATTCAGAACAACCATTTGAACTTGCCCAAACTCCAAATTTTGAAAAAGATATTGACAATTTAGCAAGTTTTCCTTTTCCTGAAATAGAACTTGATAATGAATATGATCCTGAACCCCAACTTAGTGATTTAATTCTACTTCCTGATTCGATTATGACTCCGGTATCTTCACCTGATTTCGATCTTTTCCGGAGTCGACATTAGATCCTATCCCAATTCATAATGAAATTGAATCACCCATCTTTGAGGATCATATTGAACTTGACCAATTATACACTTTTGAAGATCCTATTGACAAATTGGCAAGTTCTCCATTTTTTGATATTGAACTCAATGAGATATGTGACCTAGATTCTCAAATCTGTGATCCAGTTCAACTTTCTGAATCAATCTTGACTCCCGTTTTGTTACCAAACTTGAGTAATATTCTAGAGTCAGTTTTGATTCCTCCACCTATTATTCCTGAATGGAATCACCCATATTAGGTCACATTCCATTGTTAGAAAATATATGTGGACTGGAGTTTCAACTTCTTGACTTGGACCCAATTTCTGAACCTATTTCGACTCCTGAACCTTTACTTGACTTAAGTCACCTTCCTGAGTCGGTATTAGTTCCTGTCCTTCCTGAGTCCAAGTCAACCGTTCTATCATTTCATACTCCATTCTGGGACGAGGTGGTTGACAAATTTGACTCCGAAATCAATTATGGAATATGGAAATTAGATGGGGTTAAATACTTAATAAAAATCCTTAATGGACGCATCTTTTAGTGGGTTATATTAGAGAAACTTCTGGTGGGTTCCTCCGAGACCCAAGAAAAGTTGATTGGCCGCGTTTCGTGGACCAATCAGACCACCACCGGAACCACCACCTTAAGGTAACCATTTTCCTTCCCTTTCGTCTTTTTCATGCATCCATGCATTAATTCATACATGAGGACAATGCATGAGATAGGTGTGGGGGAGGGTCTAACATTACTTTCTTTTTCTTTAAAAAAAAATTAACATTTTCTTTACTTTTAAAAACTTTTTGAAAAATAGAAACAATATTTTGACTTATTTTTGTAAGAAATTAAGTTATTTAAGGAATAGGAAAACAAATTAGGATTTCTTATACTTGGTCAAAAAAAGATTATTGGTTTGATTTTTAGAGTTAGGAAGATAATTGTCAAAGTAATTTGGTCTTGATCTTTACCTTGATGAAATATGCACACTTCATACACTTACACACTTAGGGTTCAAAAAACAAGATTCTTATGCCTTATAAAAAAAAAAAGCCTAATTATTGAGTAGCTAGGTGCTTTGGCCTAAGCAAGCCTTAGTATTTATGCAAAAGATAATTAGATGAGTTGAGAAAAAAAAAAAAAACAAGTCTAACTATTGACTAGCAAGGTGCTTTGGCCTAAGCAAGCCTTGGTATTTATGCGAAAGATGATTAGAAAAGTTTGAAAAGAAAAATCTTCTGATTAAGCTGGTATTTGTGCCTAATAAAGCATAAGTATTCACGCCTAAAAGAGGTTCATATAATAAAATCCTTAGTTTTGTGGCCTGGTTTGCTCGAGTCCTTAAGTCCTTGGGGGTGTTTCCTCACCTGGTGCCCTAAGACCGTTTGGTTTGGGAGTCATCGATTAAAGGCTCGTTACATGGGCAGATTAGAAAGCCTAATAAAACTAAGAATAATACACAAAAAAAAAGTATATATATAAAAATAAATAAGGCATAAGAGTTAGAGTTAATGAACCCTTAGTCAAAATTTTCACAATCACAAGGTGCATATGACTTAGGGTAAAGTAATAGACTAGATGAGAAGCACAATTTGACTCCTTACTTTGATTGATAACAAATTTTTTAATAGAGACTAAGTTTAGGAATGAAAAATTCGGTTTTCCTATAACTTATAGATTGCTTAGATCTTACAATCATATTTCAAATATTTTTCTCTTTCAAAATGCTTTTCGAAAATACTAACTCTTATTTCTCTTTCTTTATGGATTTTGTGGGTGCAATCCGCTGAAAACCCTCACGAGACAAAACTCGTCCTCTAGGGAGAACCTAGAGGTTAACGGCTTGTTGCACATGCTCAGTGCAATCGCGCGACCTGCGAAAGTGGTCTAATAATCCTTAGTATAATTTAGTTGTTTTGCTCGAGGACGAGCAAAAGATAGTATGGGGTGTGATTGGTCACTAATGTTGCATATTTAATGTCACATTTTCATACTTATTTTAGAATAAAAGCCTGCATTGTCCTAATTATTTGTTAATTTATTTGCAGGCCCAATCCTTAGGAGATGAAGAGAAATGAGCCCAAAAGCCCACCAGAATTCTGAATTAAATCAGAGGTAATTCGTACACATAAAATCAGGGCAAAATCAAGAGGTTGAACCGGTTGAGAAGAATCCTCTCAGAATCGATCGGTTAAAGCCAAGAATCCAAGGCCATTTCGTCAGAATCCGGAGCTCAAACGAAGAAACCAACAAAGGATAAAGTCAGAAGAAACTCCCGGGATGACCCACCAACAGGGTGTGGCCATCTGGCCACACCCTTGCCGCGGAAACGCGGCTTGGGCGCGTTTCCGCGGCAATCTTGGGGAGTTAGGGGGAGCGTGAACTCCTCCGACCTCCCCGGGATCTTGGTGTTGGGTTTTTGCTATAAAAAGGCATTTTCTGTGCTGAAAGTGGACGTGAAGTGAAGGCAGATTAGGATTTAGCCTAGTTTTAATTCTTTATAGTTTAGGTTTTTTCTTTTCTTGTTATGTAATTTGTATGTAACTTAGGGTAGAAGAAGATTCATGTAAGTAAGAGAGAGGGGCTGATGTTGAGAGTGACACCGACGATGTACCTTACTCCTTTCTTTCATTGTCTCAGCAAGTATAAAGGTAAATGCTTTGTTTGTTTTCTATTCTGCTTACTTTACATTTGTTTTGCTTTCCTCTTCCTCTTCTACTTACCTTGGTTGTTGTTGTTGAGTTACAAGTGAATTCCAAAGCAAGTCTAACTAAGCTACGTGAGAGCCAGCGATAGTTCATGAAGACGTTCTCCTCTTCCAAGCTCCGCATCACTTCGTTCTCTTATGCTTGACGATATAATGTGCACGGGGACCGAGCTCGAGTTTATGATCTATGCGTTGAATGCTCCGAAGTAAAAAGGTAGAACTTGCAAAAAGGTTCCAAGTAAATCATGAATCAACCTAGGTAAGTATCGCTTCACTTTCTTTACTTTCTTTCTTTTCTTTCTTAGTTTAGATCACCAACCACTTCTTCCAATCATGTTCATTCTTCTTTCCACTTCATTGTACATAGTCGCTTTTCATCATTTTCTGATTTTCCACCTTCTTCATCTCTCGCTTTCTTCTTAACTTAAACCATTAACTTTCTTTTTCTTTTTCATAACATAAAACAGAGAAGAACTTTCGCTATTTTCATAACGATTTCAATAAAAAACCGTAAAGCTTCCATCGCAAACCCCTTGTGGATCACGACCCGCATAGCCACTTGCTATAGCGGAAGAATTGAGCACTTGCACATATTCTTTCTTAAGTTCTATAATCTCATATTTTGTGTGCAGGTTTAGCCTCAATCAGATATGATCCTGAACTTCACTTGGTAATTCAATTTCACTGCATGTTTCCATAATGACTTAAGGTTTTTACATGATTTCAAGCCTTTTTCCGAGTCAGTATTGGATCCTGTGCCAATCCATTGTGAAATTGAATCACAAATCTTTTATGATCAATAAATTAAACTTGACCTATTTCATACTTTTGAAAGTCCCATAACAAATTGACAAGTTTCCTTTCAAAAAAATTAAAACTTAGACAAGAATGTGACTTTGATCCTTTAATTTGTGATTCAGTTCAACTTTCTGGATCAATATTGGCTCCTGTTTTGTTACCCAACTTGAGCACATTTTTAGAGTCAGTTGACTTCTCATACCTGTCATTCTGAAATTGAATCACCAATCTTAGAAAGTCACATTCCATGGGAAAATGAATATGGATTTGAATTTCAACTTTAATTTGGACCCACTTCCTGAACCAATCTCGACTCCAGAATCTTTACTTGACTAGTTAAGTTCCTGAGTTAGTAGTCGTCTCTGTGCTTCCTGAGTCTAAATCAATCATTCCATCTTTTCATACTCCATTTAGACAAAGGTGTTGACTCCAAAATTATTTTGAAAATTTGAAAATTAGATGGGGTAAAATTCATAATAAAAATTATAAAATATACAGCATTTTAGTAGGTTGTATTATAGAGGTTTCTGGTGGTTCCTCTGAATCCACGCAAATTGGATTGGACCACATTTCGTAGACCAATCAGACAACCACCGGAACCACCACGTTGAGGTGATTTTTCTTCCCACTCTATTGTTTCATGCATACACACATTCACGATGCATTGAGGACAATGCATGAGATAAGTGTGGGGGAGAGTTTACTAACGTAGAGTTTTGAAATTTCTTTCCTTTTCACTTCTTTTAGATACTTTTAGAAAATTTTCCTTTTGTATAGGATTTTCTTTCTTTAAAAAACTTTTTGAAACAAAAGACAAAGTTTTGATCTATTTTAAAAAAAATTAAGATGATCTTAGAAATTAAGGAAGCCTTAATTATGACATCTTAAGCCAATCGAAAATAATGGATCTTATTTAAAATATAGGTTAAGTAAGATAAATTGGAGAGATAATTTTATCTTGAATTTTTGCCTTAGATAGTATGCACTTCACACAAGACACATTTTTGGGATGGAAACAAGGATCTAAAATGTCATAAAGCAAAAATAAATAAAAAGAAAAAATATATATGGTATAAATGAATAAAAAAATTACTATTAAGTTGGATAATTATGCTTCAAGAAGTTGATTAATTCACGCCTAACAGTGGTCATAAGAAACAAATAATCCCTCTTACTTTTGTGGCCTTATTTACTCGAGTCCTTAAACGGAGGGATGTTTTCTCATCGGGTGCCCTAAGAACCGTCTGATCTGGAGTCATCGGTAAAGGCTCAATACCCGGGTAAAATTAGAAAGCCTAAGAAACCTAAGGGAATAAAAAAAAGAAAAAAAGAAAAAAAAATATATATAAATGGCTTGATGGTTGGAGTTAAAATCCCATAAATTTTCACTATCATAAAGTACAGATTATCTAGATTTATGAAGAATAAAATATTCAATTAATTTTGAATTCTTACCTTAACTGAAGACAAGATCTTGCATATAGACTAAATTTAAGGGAGAATAATTTTTGGTGGACTTATGATCTTAGATCGCTTATATTTTTTACAAAAATATTCGTAAACTTGTTCTCTCAAAAAATGTGTTTTCAAAATACAACATTTGTCTTTTTTCTTTTTCTTTTCTTTACGGATTTGTGGGTGAAATCCGCTGAAAACCTTAGGAGATAAAAAACTCCTCCTAGGGGTAACCTAGAGGTTTAACGGCTTATTGAACACACGCTCAGTGCAATCGGTCACTTGTAAAAGTGGTACAATAACATTTGTAGTATAGTTTTTCTTTTTCTTTTGCTCGGGACGAGCAAAGATAAGTATGGGGGTGTGATTAGTCTATAGTATGTATTATTTATATTACATTTTTCTGCTGATTTATGATAAAATATAGGCTAAACTGTGGTTTGGTCTCTCTTGCAAATAATCAAGATAAGGAGGGCAAAAGGGTAATAAGAGCTTAATTAAACCAATTTTTGGGTAATTAAATCCAGATTTCTTGGAGGCCAAGTAGGGAGCTTCTAGAAGATGCATTGAACCTAAACCCTTGCGCACGTCAGACGAATATCCGCGTGAAAATACCCGAATCCAAGTATACCAAGAAGGTACTAAAAGCGACGGAAACATACTCGCCAAAACTAGGAATTTAATTCCCGGGTTTTGCCACGAAACGCAGCAAATGTCGCGTTTCTGCAGCAATATGGGGGGTCCATGCGTCGATTTTCGACGCGTTTCCCCGTCTCGTCTTCTAGAAACTTCATTTGCCTATAAATAGCCCTGTGGAGGCCCAAAACGCAGGCAGATGGAGAATTAAGCTAGGTTTTCTCTCTTCTAG